>VZTZ01010936.1:0-158412 GCA_013400955.1 Drymodes brunneopygia | reverse complement strand
GCCGACCTATTCGGAGAGAGCGGGGGGGGGGAAGCAACAGGCCAAGGAGGGCTCTCCGCCCTGCATTTCAGTCACAAGCACTATAAGTCGTTTTAAAATAATAAAAAGTCCTTGATGACATAGGAGAAAGTGTTATTATTCGCCTAAAGGCTATGTAGAAAAGGATAAACTTGCGTTGTGTAAACCTCTCTCCCCTCTGCGAGGGGGCGTGAAGTGAGCCAACAGGAGGGCGGCGAGAGCGCGCATGAGCGGCGGGAGGGCGGTGCCGGGCGGGGCGCGGGGCGGTGCCGGGCGGTGCCGCCTCAGCGCCCGCCCGCCGGGCCGGGGCTGGGAGGGCGGATAGTGCTGTGCTGGGCAGCCGGAGAGGGGTGGGAGGGGGGCTTGGTCTTTCCCCACTCACGGACCGCCCGGCCTGGAGCGATCGGCCGATTTCTCGGGGCGGCCGGCTTTGACCTGCCGCGGTGCCCTCTAAGTTAGGGCGAAGTATGGGAGGAAAGGGGCTTCCATCTGGCTCCACCTACCCCTTGGGTCTCCTGCACAGGGAGGAGAACGGCTACAGGTGGAGCGTCTCCTATAATAAAATGGATTATTAGCCAAGAGAGCACAAAAAGTTTCATTTTCTTACACATTCCGGGGTTAAAGGAAGGGCATGCTGAAGCATCTGGTACTGCTTATTACCTACATCTCTGACGAGATGGACTACTCTGTTCCCACGAACCCTAGCAGTGGCCAGGGCTGAAGGGTGGAAGGGACCGTTGTCCTGGGCAGAGGCTGGGGAAGAGCCCCTGTGAGGGCGGGGAGCAGGGGCAGCCGTGCCTGGTGCTGCCCTGCGACCGAGGCCTTTGGCCGGGCACTGGCGGTGGCGAGCCAAGGCCCCGGGAGCTCGGTCAGCTCCCCATGGAGCAACCCGGTGTTTGCCCTTTGCAGCAACAGCTTTCCGTGAGCAATCGCAACGTGGTTTAACATCTAAGAACTTCACTAAATCAAACCCTGCGAGCTTCTGAGTGACAGGAGTTATTTTCTGTAGGTGATGAAAGCACAGAGTGATTTCATAAGATTCAGTGAGGAGTTTTTAACAACGCAGGTAATGAAGTCCATTGCTCCCTCCCACACCTGCCACAGACCAGTCCTACTGCTATTTACTAACGCTAAAAATAACCACATGTAATAGCTGTAATGCCACCAGTGATGAAAATGGGCCTGGTGGGAGACAACTGAATTAACTTGCTTAATTCCTTTTTGGATCACATGTACCTATGATGTTCACTGCCCAGTGAGCCTGAAAAAATGTATATTGCATTTATTTGGATGTTGGCAGTGAAGGAGTTCTAGACTAAGACTTTACACTCCCCACAGAGAAAAACAAATCTAAGTTTTGCTGCTTTTTATTTCAGTATCAGCGTGTAGGAAAGTGGATACAGTAACTGCAGCTACTGAGGTTTGACATAACATACGTGGGCCAGAACTACCCACTGTACGTTGTTCATAGTCCAGCCAAAACTGTTTGTTTGGATCCTAGCTTTGGCTAATTGTTCCCTCTCTTTCTCAGACTCCTTTTACCTTGTGAGAAATAGTGCTGCCTTTAGTATTGTTACAGGAATTAATACCCCAAGCTCAAAGGTTTGTGCCACTGCTTGAAGGTTGTTAGGTTTTCATATTAAACTTAGTCTGTTTTCTCCAATATAAACATCCATCAGCTCCAGAAAGGTCAGAGAAAGGAATAAATATTCAAAAGATCTTTTTCTGTTGGCATGCTCAACACTGATGGCAATGTGCCAAGTCCCATGAGGAATAAATGTCCAAGGCAAATTAAGTCACTTGAGGGTTTATTTTCTGCTCTGCACACTCTGCTGTTGGTTGTTATTACCCCTGTTGCCTTAGAGCAAAAATGGGGTAGTGGTTTTAAACTAAAAGAGGGTAGAGTCAGATTAGATATACAGAAGAATTTTTTTACAATGAGGGTGGTGAAACACTGGACCAGATTGCCCAGAGAAGTGGTAGATGCCCCATCCCTGAAAACATTCTAGTCCAGGTTGGATGGGCCTCTGATTAACATGACCTAGTTAAAGATGTCCCTGCTCATTGCAGGTTGGAGTAGATGATCTTTAAAGGTCCTTTCCATCCTAAACCATTCTGTAATTATATGATTCTAAGGAGAATGGATGAGGGGGAAAATGTTGACTTGCAATACAAAGGAGTGGTCTGGAAACACTATGATGGCAGTATCTTGTTTAGCTTTGCTTTCAGTCACTGTAGGTGGTTGACAGAAAAGGAAAGGATTGAACTCTGAAGAAAAAGAGAGAAATGATCTCTCAGTTCTAGAGGTGGACTGCCCCATTAGTGGCCTGTCTGTGTACCCCAATAATGGCTCTGATTATCATTAACAGATGACACCCTGAATCTGTCTTCTGTTCCGACAGTTTTTTCTCCCACAGAATACCAGGCCATACTCAGCTCTCAGGATCTTACTCTTCATGTGTACTGGGGAGAGATGTAAGAGGTTCTACAGCTTTTTGGGCAACCATTCCATTCAGTAAGAGATTATGGCAAAATATTTGAAACAGCAGAAGAGTCGCATTCATAAATTATTTGGTTTGCAAGAACAGATTTTGAAGAAGGGGCAAGTGGCATGTGGAAAGGATCAGGAAATTGTTTTAAGGATAGGAGTGGGAGAGACTTGTTTAATAAAGGTTTAAACATGCTTGCTTGAGCTGTGGCTCTCTGCAGGCCGGTCAGAAGTTGTACAAAGTGCTTACAGGATGATGGTAAGCTTTCTCACCTTCCACATGAAAGGCCTTGGTCTGCTTTCTGTAATATAAACTGTCTCATTAAGACAGTTCTCTCCTAGGCATTACTCAGCTTAGTCTGAGGATTAGTAATAAACCAACCACATAAAATAATTCTTAATAATGTAGCATTGTGTGCTATGGGAAGGCATTGAGGTGGAAACTGGTAGGAGAGGTTTATGAACAGAATAGACTTAGAATAGAATAGAATAGAATAGAATAGACATAATTTCCTCAGCTCTTGCACAGGACTAGAGGGCTCTTGGCATTATAAAGGTCTGATCTCATATTTGAAAGAGTAAAGCTACACACCATTCTGAAAAACATGCAGTTAGACAATCTATGCCATAAAGGAAATGCTCCAATAGACAAGTCCATGCAGACAGCAGATGCTGGAAGCATTTCTAAATGAAGTTGTTTGCAAGAAGGTATTTGGAGGAAAGAGCAAATGGCTTGTAGAAAAGAACCAGGGAAACGCATTAAACATAACTGTGAAAATCTTTAGCCATTCTTTCATCTAAAACCAAATTAATTTGTCACCTGGGCTTGGTCCCATTCCTTGTGTGCAGTCAGATAGCTATGAGCCTTGATGCTGCTGAAGGCAGTCAATTTAACAGTGAAGAATAATCAGAGAGCTCCCTCCAGCCATATCCCTTTGTTCCCTGACACAGCCTCATGCCACAGGACAGGAAAAGAAAGAGCATGACCTATCTGCATCTTTATATTCCACTGAGGATCTGTCTATGAAGTGGTATCCCCTGAGGTTGCTCCTTCCCTCTTTTATATATCCAGAATACATCCCCAGATAAGAAAGAGAAGAGAATGTACCTTGGAGACCAAGAAGGTGACAAAAGACGTAAACTGTGGCCTCAGTCTTTCTCACATTATTCCAGTGCCTTCACTGGTCTTCTGGGAACTTAGCCTGTCTGCATTAGGAGGGGAATAAGGGTGTTGCATATTGGAACTGCATTTCCTGTTTTGGAGAAGGAGCTCCACATCTCCCCAAAGCCGTAAGTATTTCATGGGTGGAAGGAAGAAAAGAGATCCTGGTTATCTGCTGAGAAAAAAATAACAAATGTCATTCATTGGATTACTGTAGAAATTGGTCATAAGCCAGGAGACAACCAAAGTCCTTAGCCATGAGCATGGCTACGCCCTTTGTCAACACCAACAATGGAAAGTCAGTCGAGCCTGAGCCACGCTGGAGGCTGTTGACAACCTGATTTGTTTGCCAGCCTTTTGGGTGGCATGTGAATGGCCTGCAGCTCAGACTTTATGGATTAGTGTTCATGGCAAATCATATCAAAAGTCTTCTGGCACATTCAGAAATTGTGGCACCATTAAGTACATTAAGACAGCTTGTTGGGGTGCTGATGGTGAACATAGCCCAGAGTGTGTAATAACCCTGGGCTCCAGGCTGAGATAAGGAGAGTATCTCAGATCACATAACACTTTGTCCAGGGAGCAAGGGGGAAGAGCCTAGGGAGAAATCTAAAGAAAGAGGAAAATGAGCTCTTCAGCTCAGTAGCAGCACTCTCCAGGAAGGACCTGGCAGAGCAATAACTTCTGTTAGCAGTGGTACAACTGAAATACAGCAAGCATACGCACAGCAGAGGGCAATCACATCTTCATTGTAAAAATTCAACATCCCACCCAGAAAAGCTTGTCTGGACAGTGTGGAGTGTTGGACTGAGGTCTGGATGTTAGCAGCTACTGAGAAGTCAATGGGGGGAGCTCAAGACCCACCAGGAATAATTTTTCTTCAAGATCTTGAATAAATAGTGAGAAGTGGTTGTGCTCCTTTTTAAAAGGCGTCAGAATCAAGGCAGGTAAAAGGAAATAATCAAAGTGGTAGAGTTAGGACCTGCATCTGCTAATGATGTATACATGTAATTTTTCCATGCAAACCTCATGCTTGTGGAGTTGTAAAAGACAGAGTGGGTGCTTCAGTTCACTTTCCTGGTTTTACAAACCATCTGGTAGTTTGTGCCTGCACGTGAGAGATGACTGTGTATCTGCTTTTCTGCAAACTTGATGTTGGTAGTCCTCTGTTTGAAAATTTGGCTCTGGTGGTCTGCTGAATGTGTTTCATCTAATCTTACCTGTCATACTTTCAGTCTAAAATGTATGGTAATGTCCCTTTTATATAGTATCATTATTATGAAGTCCTGAGGTGAGCAAGAGATTTTCTGGATGTGCCTTAATTGGATTGCCAACACTTAGAGAATGTGTCCTCCTATAGGCATAGGGCACAGGGTTTGCTGAAGATGTTCCATCTTCAATAAGATGTTATTTTACAATAAATAGTATTATCAGACTGCCAGGCCTTCTTCCTCAGGTGGCTGCAGTGTGAGGGAAAGCAGTGAGGAGGCTCCAAGGATTTGTACACATCAGGGTCTCCCTTTGCCCAGTTGAAGCATTAATGAAGTGAGAGAGACTCAGACTGGATCTAAACCTGTGGAATAATGGCCTCCACAGTTCAGCTGTGTTAAGTGCTGCAAGCCAAAAGCCTTTCTGGAGCTGACAGAAAAAGTGCTGGTGCTCAGCTGCTTTATGGGATGAGCCCTTTATTTATCTTCTTTAATGAACGGCATGGTGTCCATCTGCTGTGCACCGCAGTCACCTTTCCTTTCTGGGATTCTTATGAAGGCCTTTTACAAGAGAAAGAAAAAGAAAAGAAATGCAGACATAAAGGATAAAAAAAAGTCCTTAATCTTTCAGAAATATGGAAACTTGGCTGTATTTCTAAGCAAAACCAGTTCCTTTAAGTATTCATATGCTGCACATTTCCCAGAAGAGTTTTTTAATGAAGGTTGTTTTGTGGTTTGGGTTTTTTTAAATCCTAATCAGTTTTAGCAAGACAACTCTTCCACTTCCAGTGGAGGGGTCTTGGCCTGGGTCTGCTCCCTTTTGCAGTCCTCTCTTACAGTGAAATTGCTAGTGTCTTGATCTGTCCACTGTGCCATTCTCCACTTGAGAGAGAGATGGTAAAAAGTATCACAGGTTAATATTTCAGAACAGGGAATATTCAAATGTTTCCTACAGTTCCTTTAGCTAGTGCAATTTATTTTATCCCGCAGCTGCATGGGAATGCTCAGCAGGAAGGTCAGATAATAAATTCAAGAGGACAGATTGCTACATTGCCTTTTGTCATAGATTTATTATCAAGTGTGTCTCTTAAAGTCTATTTACATGCTTTATCCTTTAGGTAATTAAATACTGTGGTGAACAGGGATTCTCCCAGCTTTTCACCCTTGGGGTAGCTGTGTCAGAGAGATCTTTCTTTGTATCTAGATTCCCACCCAGTTTGTATTCTCCCCCTCAGTTTTGTCTTCCATTCTGTGAACAAGCAGACTGGACATCTTTGAATCTTAGGAGTTGAGAACTCTGCCCTTTGTGCATTTTGGTTCACATATGCTCTGCTCTCTGCTGATCGGAATAATGTTGCTGACTCCATGTGTCAAAAGAAGCCATACTTTTAGGATTTTTGCTGCTTCAGTGGAATTAGTTGATTTTCATAGTAACTGGTGCTGGTAAGCTGTTGGCAGAATTTCTGGCTCCATTCAGGGTTTCACATCTGCTCAGTAAGGTGGTTCCTTCAGTAAAAACAGGCCCGCCCAAGAAGCTCACAAAATTTTTCTGCTCCTGGGTGGTGATCTCAAGGAACAATCTTCCTTGTGGTTATTTGGTGCTTCCAGGCCTGGCTGGGACCCAGGAAGATGCAAGAAGCACAGGAGAAGGTATTGTGGAAAGAAGAAGACTTAACAGACTGGTGTTTTCTAAACGTTTAGAGATGGATGAAGCTCAAATTTCAGGGAAGGTTCAAATAAACCTGTCTTTGTTCTCAAATAGATTTCTTGACCTTGCTGAACAACAGCACATCTCATGCACAAACCCAGGCTGCTGTCAAATCTCATGATTTTACAAGTCTCTCAATTTTTGTATTTTGCTAAAGTGAGTGATGGGGAGAGAAACTTCACCATCTTTTTAGCTGCTTGTGCAAAAAATAGTTTGGAAACATGGGTCTGACAATCTTGAGTATCAGGCCAACTGTGCAACAAACTCAACATTTCTTAGTAGTACAGTTTTAGAGCCAGTTGATTTTTGTAGGCTTTGGTGGCAAGACTCAACCCTCAGGTCTTTAGAGATTGTCATCTCGTTGACTCTTGATACAGTTTTCAGGTGGACCCTATTCTTCTGCCAGGTTAACCCAGAAATCAAAATGAAATGTTCCCAAACACTGATGTTTGGGTCTGTGACGAGGTCTTAACATAGCCTTATGGAATACCTGAAATGTTTTTGTTCTTCATCTGCAGCACTAGCAAGGTGCTGCTTTAAAATCCTAATGCCTGTGCATTCCCTGAGTCCCTGTGTTCAGAGGTGCCTTACATTGCCAAGACAATATTCACAGTATGTCTAGCTAATTTAAAATTATTGACTTTATAATTGGTGAATCTGTGAACGAAAGCCTTAGTACTGTTCAGTGAAGGCCTAAACTCCAAACCAAGACAAATGCAGTTATTGATTTTAATTAACTGAGCCCGAAGTGATAGTAGCTCAAAGTGAGAATTGTTGAAGTGCCTTGTTGGCCTTGAGTTTCCCAAGGCTGTCGTGTGTTTGTCCTTCTTTTCTGTGCTATTCCACAAAGTTCCCTGTCCCCTGGAATGTCAACTGCTAGCACTGCTATCAAAATCAAGAGTAAGATGACAGAAATTACTTATTCCCAGCCCATCCTCTCCTGAGAGGGTGCTGCTGGCAGCCAGCTCCATCTGGTGTGGGTTACCTGGCATCAGGACTGTGAAGGCAGTGTGGGCTTTGGTCTTGCCTCTTGCATGTCCTTGGCTTGTTCACACAGCTCTTGTGAGTGTTTGGAGGATGTGGTGGATGGGGTTGAGGGTGGTGGGAGGAATAAAGCAGTGAGACTATAGGAATGAGTTATTTAGCTTGATGACTGGGTTTGGAGTTCTGCTTGGAGAGTAGGGCCAGCCAGGCTAAGGCAGGGAGCTGCTAGAACTGCTGCATTCCCTGCCTGATTTTTCAATTGCTGTCACTGTCCCTTGTATGGAATTCATTTTGTTATTTTGATTTTTCTCTGGCTAAAGTGTTTTATGTAGTACTTTGGATGTTACTGAGTCATTGATAAGTACTAACAAACCATCTGCTTATCTCAATTTGAGCCAGAGGATAGGCTGCAATGCCTGGCTGGGTTGGTTTTTTTATTTCTTGTTTCACTCTTTTTCTCTTCTTTTAATATGTCAGAGAAAACTGCAGCAGAGGGCACTGTGTGGTTAGGTTTCAGGGGAACACTTATTGAATTGCACTGGGTGGCTGGGAGCAACCTCCTCCTGAATGCCTGTACAACTAAATAACAGAATATTAAAAGCAATTCCTCTGAACATGAAGGTTTTAGGGTTTAGAAAGCAGGCTTTTTTATATTGTAAAGACTTGGCTGTTTTAATTTTTAGAGTACCTGGGAAGTGCTGGCATCAGGATCTTTTTCTATTCTGTGCAGGATTTGAAAGACAGCCTCATTAAAGGAGCAGCATAGAACACAGATGACATTGAGTAGGCAGGCTACCTATAATAATGTCATGTTTTGTCATTTATAATAGATAGCTCTTCCAAACCTTTGGGATTCCCACAGCACTTGGCAAATTAAATATTTGAAGGTTGTTAAAGGGAAGCTTGTTCAAAGAGAGCGGGCAGCTGTGAAGTGGGACATGGATGCCACTGCAGGAAGAGGTGGAGTGCTGAAATTCCATTTAAGGGAAGTCCCCATTCACACAAAGCATGCAATGGGATATTTTTAAGTGTCTCTTCAATATATATGGCCTCGTTGGAGTCATGATTGGAGAGAACTGGGTACAGTAAATAACATGCAGTGTTTTCAGAGCACTGCTGCAGGGCTCATCACACAGCAAGCTGTGTGCAACCCCCCTTACCTTCAGCTGACAGTAAGGAGGTGGATCTGACACGTCTGGAAATGAAATCCATGCTTTAAAGAGTCTGTGTTTGTTCAGAATGGAGCCTGGCAGTGCAAAGCCATCTCCCCATGCCAGCCTTTGCTGTCAAGATAATGTTGAAGATAATGTTAAGTTAATTATTTCTGGATCCTCTGGTCAGTGGTGAAGGTTTCTCTGGCAGATTGGGACACTGCTGGGATAAATACTGTACATCCCTGAGCCCCCTCTGGAGCAGGGCTTTGGTGTCACAGACTGTACCAATTCACAGTGAAGCATAAACTCACAAAAGAAGTTAATGATTATTGTTGTGCTTGAAGTTAAGCATGTGCTTAGAAACATAGTAATGGGCTATGTTTATTTAATTTCTAAAGCTGGATTTCTGGAAGAAGGAAAGATACCAAGGAGAAGGATGGACAGCTCTGACACCACCCTGTCCAGGGACAGCCTGTGTGGCAGGACATGCTAAGCATGAGGAGCAGATGGAGCCCTAGAGAATGCAGCTTGATCCCATGAGAGGAGGAAGTGCAGTCTGTCGTGTTTTGGGTCAAAATCAGGATGTTGGTGTACATTTATGACTTTCCTATAGGTTATTAAAAAAAGTGGGAAGTAAAGAAGCAGTTGTAAAAATGAACAGCATTAAAATCTCCAAAAATTAAAAGAGGAATAAAAGGAAATAGCAGAAAGCCTTCCACTCTCTCCATCACGTAAATGATGTTCTTATTCTAGTAATGGTGACAGGAGGTGGTCAGGTGGCATTATTTAGCTGAATGGCCTGCGTCTCCATGTGTGCTCAGATAAAGTTCAAAATGACCTTTAAAAAAATCCATTTTTAAAGATTCTTTTTACTTCAGAAAGGTCCAACTTTAGTAGCTTAAATTTAATTTTGTTCTTGAGGGAATTGGCTGTGGAGAGGAAAGGCAGCACCAGAGATATTCACAGTAAACTAATAGCAGGTAAAATATCATTTTAGAAGAGTGAGTGGAAAGTATTTGCCATTGCAAAGAAGAAATTAATGAATTCTTTTCCCCTAATTCCTTTCCTCAGGTTTGATTTCTGATGTCTTTTCTGACTGCCACTCTCTCTGCTTATGTTAACACGAACTGATTAGCTGGCTCATTGGTTAGACTGAACCCAGGGTCACAACACAGGGACTCTGTAGTGGCCAGCTGCACACACAGGCACAGGCACAGGGACACAAGTGTCTGCAGCTCTAGGAACACACAGCTCACAGGACAACCCCCACTGCTCCTTGGTAAGCACAGGCTGTGCTTTTTTTCCTGTAAATCTCCAGCAACAGAAGGATAAATCGAGTGCAAGCACTTTCACAGCTGTACCCTGTAAGGAGCAGCAGTGACATGTTGTACATGACCAGGGACTTCATCACTTCTTAAAAAGCAGTTGCACTCCTCAGTTCCCACACTACAGAAATCTGTCTTCAGGTTAGTAGTGATGCCAGGCCAAGGAGAGATTGCTGGGAAACTCCTGTCAGGACTGATTGAATAAGGCATTCTGGCACTGGGCTGTTACACAGGAGTTGAGCCACCTGTCTGATCCTGAGGTGGCCTTTGCTTTAATGGAAATTTGTTTTTGAGCTCTTTTTAGTGTTTACTGTTCTTTTGTGAAAATAGAAGTTGTCCTAATTTTCCCCAGTAAGAATTTCAAAATACACCATTGCA
Source organism: Drymodes brunneopygia (assembly GCA_013400955.1). Taxonomy (NCBI): domain Eukaryota; kingdom Metazoa; phylum Chordata; class Aves; order Passeriformes; family Petroicidae; genus Drymodes; species Drymodes brunneopygia. Next base: position 147,987 of record VZTZ01010936.1, on the reverse strand, counting down.
GTAGCTGGTAAGCAAGGAAAGGAGTGAGCAAATGTGTTTTACAATCAACAGAAAAAAAAGTGCCATCTTAGTCATTGGAGTGAACAATAAAATCCTCTGCACTTATCATTGTCCACAGAAGAACATCCTTTCTTCATCTCATACTTCCTCTTGCTGCTTGGAAGATCCTATCTGTATGCTGGGAACACCTCAACACTTTTATTCTCTGTGTCTCAGGTCCACAACACATGGACTTCCTGCCTGAAAATTTCTAATGTTGGGCAAAAATCTGTTGCAGAGCTGCCCAGGATACTTATCTTCTTGCACTTGAAGTGTGCAGCTGCCTCTTGCAGTGAAGCTGGATTTAGCTGTGCTGATAGCATTGGTTTGGCTTGTCCTTTGGTTAAGCCTCTGACAAGCTAATTCACACCACTTAATCTTCCCTGGAGATCCCAGCCCTCTCCTGGGCTTATTTAGAAACACAAAAGAGTTTGGGCTGGGGATGGACAGTCCAGAGTGCCCATGTGTAAAACCAGCATGGACTGGCCAACATGGGAGGGTTATGCAAAGCTGGCTGGATCTGTTGCTGCCCTGGGATGGAGGGATAAGCAGCTCCTTGTGGACTGGGGACTCTGTGGTGCATTGGCTGAATTTTTGCACGTAGCCCCTGTGTGCCTGGATCTCACTGCAGGGTGCTGCCAGGGCTCGGCTCTGTTGGCAAGGCAGCAGCCCGGCCCCTTGCTCCCACCCTGGTGTGTCCCACAGATAATGTCCAACAGGAGATCCAATTAGAAGCTTGACTGGCTAACCAGAAACAGCAGCTGGAAGCTGAAGTTGGTGTGCCTGCTGTGGATGAAATAGAAAATTCTACCTGCAAATCCATCTGTTGGAAATTGCTGTGTCTCGGTTCTTTATTGCTAAGGAATAGCCTATCTGCTTCCAGGCCTCTGATGCAATGACTCATTCACAGGAGTCCAGTAACTCTTTGCTTCTTCTCCTCCTGCCACCAAACACAGTACATCTCCCTCTAACAGCAGGTTGTGTTGGAGCTAATTCTCTGCCGAACCATTATTATAGAAAACAAAAAATTCAAATATAATCCCAATGGTCTCTCCCTGCAGGAAGAGCTTGGGCCTCGATGTACTGCCTTCCCAGGAACACCTGCAAGCTCAACTGTTTTTTTGGTATTAGGTAGCTGAAAGTCTGGGCTGTCTGGATGACCCCAGGCAGATAGTCAAAGATGACTTTAAAGGCTGGATAATGTATTTCACAACAGTATAATCCTGCAGTAGCCTGAGGGTTTAGACTTGTTTTGTACTGTTTTTGATGTAGGGCTTATTTTAAGTTTTATGAAGAGCTGTTGCTTTCTTAACTAACACTGCAGCAGCTTGGGAGCTGTTCTGCTTAGGACCCACTTGCTTTAGGCTCTCTGCATAAACCCCAGTAGTTTTGGGGGGGCTGTGTTCAGACATGTGCATGACATGCACTGCCACTGCCACGTGGAAAAAGATCTATATCTTCCAATGTCAGATTTATGTATATGTGCAAACACGTGCTCGTACATGCAGAGAGGGAACTATATGTCCTCCTAGGCATGTGTCTGTACAGAGATGTGCAGAAACTAACTCCTACATGCAGTTCAATTGAGGCCTCTTTATAATATTTGTTGGTGTAGTAGTTGTGCATGTATTATTGTCAATATCCTAACTCTCCTCAGATCCCTCTCAAGATTCACCTTCGTCCCAGAATACAGGAACTAGTGATGAAATCTAGAGAAAAAATACAGGGTCATAATGTAAGACAACATTGCAGGAGTCCGTTTTGAGCTATTTTCCTCACCCTTTCCCCCAAACCCCTTCTAGACTAGTCATAAAAGGTGCTCCTGCTGTTTTTCTCCTCCAAAATCTTTCCTTACAGACTTCCATAAGTAATCAGATGTGATCAATTCCAGCTACTACGCTCCTGCTCCTCTACTTGCTCTTCTAGTGCAGAGTGATTGTGTAAAGAAGACCTCCTGGGGATCCTGCATTGATTTATTCTCAGCTGATCTGAAACTTCAGCCATTTTCCTTCCAACACTGTCCCTGGCAGAGCCTGTTCTGGGAAAAGAAGGATGCTCTGAATGCAGCCTCTGGTGTGTGATCTGGATCTGAAGTCTCAGACAGTCTCTCTTGGTGCCAAGAGTGCAGCTGGGCAGACGTGGCTCAGCTTCAGGCAGGGAAATGAGAGGGAGGCTTAAAGGGGGCATTTAAACATTCTCTCTTTCTGCACCTATTTGGAAGCCATGAGTAAAAAGGGACCATATGTTCCTGACATGAAGGGTCACGAGGGAAGTGGTATGAAATAAGGAGGAAGTTAGGAAGGTGAAGCTCTCTTCACTCATCTTCAGCACTGGAGTTTCACCAGTGCAGTCTGAGAGACAGAGCACAAGGGGTATCAAATAACCATCTAACCCAGATCCCTGGTGTCAACCAGTAATGGGGGATGGTGGAGGAGTCTGGAAAAAGAAAGTAAGAAAGAAGCCAAATGGATAGAGTGGTCTCTTCTGCATCTCGTCCCCAGCAGCTGGCAAGCTGCAGTCCAAGGGACAGTCTTGGAACCCAGCATATGTTCTACTGAAGGAATTTTGCAAATAAACTGGGTTTGCTGCCCCAGGGTTAAGATGGAGCTCAACAAAGAGGTCTGAGGGCAGAAGCACACACAGCCCTAGAGGAGCCAGAGCAGCAGTTCAGACTTTGATCCTCCTGGAGCTGCAAGCAAAGATGCAAATAATCTGCAGTTAAGTCTGCCAGTCACTCAGACAGAATTAGCCTGGCTGCATCCTTGCTCTTTTCCACGTTTAGAGACATGAAACTCAGGGGCTGTACATCTATACTCATGGTGCCAGTGTTGACCTTCTCTTCTTTCTAGTTGAGCAAGATGAAAGAAGGGAGGGTTTGAATGCAATCAAAAAGCACCAGAATTCTGGCAATTCTGACAACAGTGACAATGCTCCCCCTGCCAAATCAAAGGGTTTTGGGTTAAAGCCTTGATGTCAGGGCTCTGTAAGATACACAGGATCACAAGATATGTAAGGTTAACAGAAAGTTAAAGCCCTGTGTATCAGAATGCCTGTGTTTTCAGCACATCTGTGTTTTCAGTTTGGATTAAGTGCTATGGCATGCTTTGATGTAGGAGGCACAGCCTGCCTGTAGCTGTAACCAACAGAGGCTGCATCTTTTTGCTCCCTCTTCCCTTTTGTGCACTGCCCATTGCATCACTGGAGCAGGATGAGAATAGGGAAACCCTTTGACCCCAGTGTGCACCCTTGGTGCACCTGGGAGAATAAAATCTGCTTCTCCCCTCAAGCAATTATAAGTGATAACTATTTTGCTATTCAAGGACTGTGCTTTCAACACTCGAGGGGTTAATGCACCGGGGAGGCAGCTGAGGCTTTCGTGCCGTGCCAGTGCTGTATCAAACAGCACAGTTTCCAGGAAGATGAATATCCGTAACCAAGTAGCACAGCAGAGCCCAAAGCCTGTTCAAAAGAATTCTTTTTGATGATCTGGTTTTATTACTTTCAATGAACTCAAGTCTCCAAGGTACCAGTGAATCAGGGATGCTGTAAAGCCGCATCCTGTATACATGTTTCAAGCTGTGTCTGCTGGTGCTGAAAAGGATGAAAGAGAAGCTGCTTAGCAATGACCCAAGGGCCCAAACCCAGCTCAAGCTTCCATGGGGCATTTGCTGAGACAAAAAGATCTTAACCATTTGCACTGGGACATGACAACTGGGACACAGCCTACATCATTTGCTGGCCCCACTGGGAAAGCTAATCCATATCCAGGACAGAGCATGTGGCATATGTTATGTGTTTCGTAAAAGCTCCTTGCCAGCTGGAAACGAAAAATATGAAATGTCAAATCAGGAGAAGGTAGATGTGAATGACAGGGCCCTGTGCTATCTGGAAAATCTAGGGGATTTGTTGTGAAACACTGCAGTGGTCAGAAGCCCTCTAGGGAAATGCAGTGCTTAACTTCACCAATCTTGTTTTGTCTGTACAGAATATGTGGATTTGAGTATAAAACACAGCTTGGACCCTGAGTACATGGACCCATCTGGGAATACAGTTCAACATAACCCCTACCAGCATGTGAAGGGAGGCAAAAATGAGTGAAACCTGATCGAAATCAGCAGAAGGAGCACCCAGCCATGGTTTCTTCTTTGAGCACCATCTTGCCATTTCTGTAACAACACCAAGGAGAAGTTTTATAGCTGTAGGCTGGAGCTGAACTTCTAGATGGACAGACTCTGAACTGTGCAGAATGTTTGGAAGTACTCTTATCAGTAAAGGAGGTCAGCTAGTGCCCATTCTTCCTAAGCTCTGCATACACCATTATAACAATATTAGCCCATGCACTGCCTTTCAGTGCTTTTGCTTTGGAATTCAAATTGTGTGTGTTTTATAAAAGGCTCTCTAGTGTGAGCCTCAGAAATACATATGCACACTCCAACTGTGTGGGTTTTCTCTTTCCTGCCTGGTGCACAAATTACTCATTGTAACATGATAAATGAATGGGGCTGTGTAACCCTCTTTATAGTTTACAGTTTTTATAGTGCTTGCCACCATATGTTATAAATTCATGAGGCAGTTGTAGTGTGTAACGGGTTTTTCTGTTTGTTTATTTAGTTATTTGCTAATTCTTACAGCTGTATATAGATGTATGGGTGTGTGAAATGTATATAGATATTTGCCTGGTGGACTGAAGCTTAGGAGGAAAGATCAGCTGCATCTGGAAAGCACTTGAGGAGCAGAAAACAAGACGGATAAAAGTATTGCCTTGATATCTGGTGACAAGTGAGGAGATTGACTAGACAGTCACTTCACAGGGAAAATTCACATTTCGTAGTCTGCAACATTTTGGGGCAATTTCTGCTGAAGTCAGCTATATTGTACAGAATATAAAAGGAAATACAGAATATAAAATTGTGTTATGAAAAGCCTGGGGAATCTTCATGTGATCTGTAGCTTGCAGACAGAGAACAGAAGCAGTGAGCCAAGGAATGAGGAAAAACAGAGCTTTGAATAAACTTCTGGGATTTCTGATAGGCATTGTTATAGGATCCCATAGGAGTGGAAGTTGGGGGAAGGAGCTAAAAGAAGTGCCTGATGGGGAAAGCGGCTGGATTCCCATGTGTGAATGTGAAATCTTCTTTTGCTTCAAGCTGCAGTGCAATAATCTTCCCTAAAACCCCCATTTAACTCAGTGAACTTCTGTGTGGTGCAGTCACAAGAGGAACAAACCCAGCTGGTCCTTCAGGGGGGTTTATGCTGGGAAGGGACTATTTGTGAACTGGGCTTCCTTCTTGACAATTATTCTGTTCTTCTTCCTGCTCTCATGTGACTTCCCAGCAGGTACTGTTTGGTTAGGCCTATCTGTTTGATTCATCATTTGTGAATAGGGAATTATATTCAGTGAGTACCCAGACAGGTTGATTAAATTTTCCCATGTTTCCTGGTGGGAAATCAAGCTGGTATTTTAGTGGAAATCCCCAGACATTAAGACAACTTGCAGTCAGGGCCAGAGTGAGGGAGTACATGTAACTGCCTGTGTCTGTGTAAGGGTGCATTGTTTGTACATGCACAAACACATGCATAGGTCTATGCATGTGTGATCATGTGTATTTATGCTGTGCCTGGCCTGTTTCAGTATCTTTCTTAGCAATCCCATTAGCATTCCCATGTGTCTCACTCTTTAATGGAGTTGGACAGGATGTGTTTGCACTTTATTTAAGAAACACTGTGAAAACAAAGGGATCTTAATCATCACTAACTGTGGTAGCTGCAAATTAAATATCTGAGCTCTTGGAAGCTCATTCATCATAAATATCCTAAATATCTCTAGGAGGGGACGTAAGGAATCATTGCTACTTCACCTGAGGGAAACTATTAGGAGGACATATAAAGTGTAAGTAAATGAGAATAACATCTATAATGATGGATCTGATACTTCTAGTAAAAATAGTTCCTAGTTTTTGGATGTTTTATTTTACTTATATATCTTTCCCATTTAGAAAACAGCTTTAAGACCAGACCCATGCTATAAAGCCATAACTTCCAAACTTAGGAATGCAGGAGGGAATCAGGGAAACTACACAGGAAGGGGTCAAACAGCATGGAGAATAGAGGCTGTCATAAAATAACAATGATAATTTTCAATATCCTCTCTCTGGCCTCACCAGATGAACCATGGGATCCTTTTGTCTGGTAGAAATTACAGTGTAGGTGATGATTCAGAGAAAGAAGACTAGCTTCATTAGTAGTTTCATTAAGCCAATTTTCTAATGGCTCAGAGTGAAGAAAAATTTGTTCTTTGCTGCCCTAGAAGGGTAAATGATGATGAGTATTTTCCCATCAGGCTGTTTTATTTACCCACTGATGTTCCATTTGTGCATGTATTCTGGAATAAAGGTAAACCTAAACTCTGGATCCAATACTGCTGAATTTTGGCAGATGGAAGATTTATACACTGTCTTGGAGTACAAACTTGGCTTCCCCATTATGCTGACAGGCTGAAGAGACCTCTCTATAGGTCTAATACAAACCATGCTTCGGCAGAATTGTGTGATTCCCAGCCCTTGATATTACATCAGACTTGCCAGGTACTCAGCCCCTCCTGGAAGCCAGATCACTTCATGAGGCTCCTGGGTAAGGCTTTGAGGGCTTGGCTTCACCTTCTGCTTCTGAAATGGTGAAATGCAGAATTTCTTATTTGCCTGCATAAGGATCTAATTGAGAAGAATGTTCCCAGCAAGCTGCAGACATATAAACTGTGGATATTAACTTCATCAGGATGATGCAAGTGTGTATAAACTGCACCCAACACAGAGCAAAACTTGTATCTTCAGAGGGGCTGAGGTTTGCATGCTGTTCTGCAGGATGCTGTTAGGAAATGGACAGCAGCAGTTGGGAATTTTAAAAAATAAACACGCAGGACTGCTTTAGCCATCTGGAGAAGCAACCTTGATATTATGCAAATGCTTTGCAAAGTTTTTTTGGTAGGCAGTTGGGGAAGATATGGAGGAACTCGAGCTGCTAAAGTTAACATAGCAACTCATTGGCTTGCACTTTACCCAAAATGAAAGCAAATCACTTGTTTGCTCTAGAAAGGGTCACCATCTCCCTGATATTTTTGTTCAGAGATGTTACCCACCAGCAGTGATACACACCCAGTCTGTACCATGGGAAGCTGGTGTTGAGGTCCAGGGTGAATGTGTGCATGAGAGTGCAGCTGAGTGCTGGAAGAGGGGAGAGAGGAGGGAACTCACTCATAAAGAAGCTTAGAGAAAAAGGAGATTAAAATAAAATTCCTCTCTCCATCCTTTCTCTGTGAATCGATTGAGAAAGATTAAACAATTCATTGAATCACTGCCAATCCAATGAAGCATTTACCATCACAGCCTCAATGAGATCCTCAGAATAACAGTGATTCCTCAGCTCAGATAGGAATTGAAAGGCACAGGGCTATGCTGAAAAGTGGTCTTGAAGGCAAGATCTGAATTGTGCTTTTGCCTGAGGAGCGCTGGTGTGCACACCTTGTCCTTCATCACTCATTAAATGAGTGTTTGCAGAGCTGCAGGATTTCACAACTGCCTTCTGCTTGGATGTAATCTGATGGGGAGACCTGGGGGGCCACAGTTGTTCTGTGATTGGTGAGATAATGGCTGTGATGTTGGTCTGTACTGTGGTGTACAGCAGAGTGATCTGGAGCCAGCCCCACTGGTGGTTGTGTTGGGTATCTGGGCTGTGCTAAGGAATTTAGCAAGACAGAATCTGTTTATGCAGGTATCCCTAGGCTTGTTTACACCCAGGCTTTGTGGGGCCATCTCACCAGCCTGCTTGGCTCTGTCTCCATTTATTCACTGAAGGCAAGCAGAACTTTGCACTCACCCATCTGCTCCAAAGGTATTCACAATGCCTGTCTCTAGACAGACTTTCTTCTAAAGACATCACATAGCACTGCTCCTTCTCATTGTTTTCTTCCCCATTTTGCTTCAGTCAGATCCAGATTTCAAGACAGAACCTTGAGAGCAAGAACAAAATAGAAATGGACATTACTTGTGAGCAGATTTTAGATCTACAGGCACCAATTGTAACTAATCCAGCCCAAAGTCCTCTTTGAGCCATAGAATTTCATTCAGTAATTCCTGAAGAATTCCTTTGATTGCTTTGATGTTATTTGACTTCCCCTTCGGCAAGTCATGATCTCCTGTAAGGTTCAATCTCACAATTACCTGAACTCCCACTGTTAAGTACAGAATAGTCCAGACTCCCATGGAGTCTGTTGAAATCAGCTCTGGGCAAAATCAAGCCACGAGTCTATTCTGCCTCCTCCCCTCCTCCTCCCCTGCACATCCAGTTTTGTTGCTTGTTGCCTTGTCAAGTCCTGCCTTTGAGAGGCCCTGGATCCTGCATTTGTGCTGCTGTCTCCCCACTTCCAGCCCCTCTGAGGTGGGCCTGTGTTAAAATGGCAGATCCTGTGCCACATAATGCCTCGTGCCAAGGATACCAAATGCCATCGTCAGATGAGATGAAGCTGACATTGGTAGTAATTGCAAATTCAGCCAGAGACCCACAACCTAAACTGCCATGTAAATCCACATGTTGGCATCTGCAGGCACATGCAGATCCTGCAGGTTCAGGATTTTAACAGTGTCAGAGAAGGTAGCTGCCAGGCATTGACTTCTGGGTCTGATTTACAAGAAAAATTTGCACTGCAGTGGCATAACCTTTTCACTGCCTTTGCTCTGAGCAGAAAAAGGAATTGTTTCAGACAACTCAGGACATGTTTCCAGGACCACAAGTGATAAACTGAGACACAAATGGCCATCAGCAGAACCACAGCTTCTGCCTGTGCAGCTGCTCTTAAACCCTCCCCAGCGGCAAGAGAAAATGGTGTTGCTTCAGCTCTCGGGTTTGTGTAGTCAACAGAAAGAATCAGGTTGGGCCAGAAGAGTGATGTGGGACTTAGGAAATCCTGGTTTCCCATCAAGGCTGCTGAGGTGATTCTATGTGAGGCTATGGGCATTTTCACCTCAATAGCCAAAGTGCTGCCAAACACCTGGACTTTGGGTCTGGTAGGGCATAGCCACGGCAGAGGTTTATTGTGCTCTTCCCATGCTCTGCAGGCAGACATGGTCAGGATCTGGCCACATCTACCCCTGGGTCCATGAGTCCATGGAAGGTTTCTCAAGCTTCCTGCCTCCTTCTCTGTGCCAGGGTAGAGTAGCTCCTACCCTAATAAAGATTAGGAAGGCAAACAGCCTCATGCTGCACCAGGCAGCATCAGTGGGCTCAGACCTTCTGCCTGCCCCTGGAGAGATCTGTGCTATTTATCTTGTTCTGAATCTCTGTCTTAATATCTGCAGCTTCTTGTTTCAAATGATTAGTGATCTGATGACTGGCATTAGCAGTGATTAACAAAAACTCTGCAGAGAAAGCACTGTCTGTGTATACAGCATCTGAACTGGGGCTGTCAGTAAATAGACTCAGGAGAGATTTATTTTGCATCACTCCCAGCCCTAAAAGAATGATGCTAAACTCTATCCCTGCTTTATGAAGCCTCTTATGGCACCCCACTGCTAGATTCAACAAACCATTTTGCATATATTTACTGTCTTCCTAGCCCATAAAAGCTGGCTTTCCTTTATTAACTACAGTTTACTGCCACTCTTAGCAGAAGCAAATAATGGAAATGAAACTGTACTCATTCTGAAGACCCCAGTACACTTCCAGATGTTGTTCACATTGGCAGTGTCTTGTCAAACTGTAATTGCATGTATTGTGATTATAAAATGGTTAATAAACATGACTCTGACAGATATTATCACTTCCTCCACCTCATATTACCACTGCAATGCATGAATGCTTTGGAGGCTCCTATTGTTTCTATATCCCTGTCTCATCTAAAGCCTCAGTGCCAGTAAGTGCTGAGCACCCAACAGTGCTCCTCTCCTCCCTATAGGAGCTAAGAATGCCTGGAGGAAAAATTGGGAGCACTTCTTAGGAGTCTGGTTAGAGCAGAGGAGAAGGAGTGAGCATCAGAGCAGGCTTGTCATGCCAATGCCATGACTGTCACCGTGGCTGTTCACATTACTCTCCTCACCTTGGGCTGCTGCAGGCTGTAATGAACTTCCCTTGAGTTAAAGTGGTCACATTAAAGGTATTTTCAGGCTTTACCTCTGCACAGATGCAAACATTAATTCAGATCATAATAATGTGCTCAACATCATGAGTAACTGACTGCACAAAGAACATCAGGAAGATGATTTGCTTAATGCTTTGGTGGCCACTTGACCTCATATATTCTTGTATTATTATTTGGGGGTGGTAGATCAGGGCTGCAAACATTTGTGACTGCACCTTTCCATAGCAGCCAAAATTACTTTGGATGTCTGAGAGTCAGTATGCAATTCTGAAGACTTGCAAGTGGCACCTCTCCCCAAGCCTGCTGGAGGAGACCTCATGAAAAATCATGTCTGGGAGGTAGAACAGAGCCAGCCTACCCAGAGTCTCATACAAACTAGGATGGCTTCACTGAGCTCTTCCATCACAGAGCAGAGTGAGGATTCAGTTCAGTCTCCTGTGCTGAATAGAACTACAATATTCACCTCTACCTAATATTTTTGTGATGGGTCATGGGAGGTGGTTTTCAGTGCTCTTATGGACCCAAAGAACTACTAAGGAGTTTTCTGTTTCCTTAAACAGCCTCCAAAACCTGGTGAAGTTTGCTGGTTGCTGGTTGCTCTTTTTCCAAACAGTCTTGAGGGCACAAATGTGGGTCATGTCTGTCCCTTTGTTGGAAGTGTGTGTTGCTCTGCTTGAAAGCACAGCACACAGTTGTTGGCAGCAATCTGAGTAAATCCAGCTGCACTGTTTAGCAGTTTAATTATAATCTCTGTGCCTATGGTGCCTTCCATCCAAGAATCACAAAGCTCTTTACAAGCATTGATTCATTTTCAAAGGTAATCTGGTGAAGTAGCTAAGAATCCTGTCCATTTTCTAAATATGTGTAGGGAGAGGGAGATAGAAAAGGACTGGATGAAGACTCAGGGGGATAAAAGGGACAAGATTCATTCATTCATTCATGTGACCATTTATGACTCCAAATGTAGAGGTTTAATTTTTTAGCTAGGTTGCACACCCCAGTGCAGGTGTAGGTTTGATAGGGATCCCCCACCTCACTATGCTCCACCGCTGCAATTTTTGGCCAAGTTGAGAATCCAGTTGTGTGGGCATTTTCACACATGAAACTGCACTATTGGAAAAATCATGACCCTGCCAGTCTGACAGTTATCAAAAGCTGTTAGCAGAGCTGGGACCAGAATCTGTGTATCTCACCTCTTGCCAGCCTGTCTTTACACCTCTCCTTCCTGTTCTGAGTGAAGGCTGTTGAGGGGAGCCCTGCCGTGGTGTTGTGTGACTTGTCCTGGTGCCAGTGGCTCTAATGTATATTTGAAACTAGTTTGGCACCTCAGAGGAGAAAATCAAAGCAGATCTTTGCACTGCATCTACTGTACCATGTGTGTGGTCACTGATGATGAGTTCTGACAGCCTAATCTTATTAAAGTTCATTCCTGACAAATGACATAGATATGGGTATCGGGGAAAATCACAGTGTTAGCAGTGACAAGGTAACCTTTATCAGGGTACAGTCCCTATTAATTACTGCAAAATTCCTGCTTTAGAGAGGTTCATTGGACTCACAGTTGGCTCTGCCTCCACTTGCTTTTGTTCCAGTTTAACTTCAACATTATAATTAATTTGCTCTCCTTGCCTTCCCTTGAGGCCATTGCCTCTGTCAGTCCACAAAGCATTTCTCAGCAATATTTCAGGAGAAGCTCATAGGCTTGACAAACCTATCCAGTTCTGGATCCTGAAATCTGGGCCTGTTTCCTCTCCTTCTGTGCTCTTGGCCTGAAGAAACAAAATGGGTTTTATGATTTAGTGTCTGATTTCTGTGCTGAGGCAAGAATGATGCAATCACTACCATTTGTTTTTGTGGTAGCATCGTTTGTACAAACACATCCCTGATGATTCATAGGCAGTTGCGGTCGGTAGGTACCAGGATGTACGCACTGAATGGGTTTTTAGTAATGTATTCACTAGAAATTAAGCTGAAACTTAGCAGCTCATTTTCCAGATGCCACTGATGCAACTGTCAGGCAGGAACAGCTCCCAGTGCCTGCTTGCCTGAGCCAGAATTGAACTGGAGATTTGCAAGTAAAAAGCTTTGGCTTAAAATTTCAGTCACCAGTAGAAATTTTTTTGGCATTCAGCTTTACCAAAAGTGTTGAAAATCTACTGTCCCTAAATCAGGTCACCTTAACTTTTCTCAGATTGGACACCCATAAGCAGAGCCACTGGAAACCACCAGCAGGTTGAGGAAATATTAATTTTTGTTTCCAGCTATGAATCACTTGAGGATGCCATGTCCCCTGCTTTTGTGAATACAGTGAAGCTGGCTGGTCCAAATGGAGAGCCTGTCCTCCTAAGCACCTTACAGACACTCAGTGGGAGAAAGCCTGCCCTGAACAGCACAAAGCCCAGAGCACACTTACACAGTCTCAGGGTTAGAGGGGAAAGCACAGAGAGATAAAAGGCAAAAACCTCTAAACCAGCCATCTGCATTTAGGAGCCAGTGCCCGAGCTGAGGAGTGTGTCCCACTGAAAATCAGGGACATTCAACCTGTCCTGATGGTTTGATGAACTTGCTCAAGGTCACCCAGAGAACTCAGAGCAGAGGTAGGAGCCATGCCCAGAACTCAGAATTTCTTGGCCAAAACCTAAACCACTCTCTTCCTGCTGTTAAACATCCATATCCACACTAGCTCAAATGGAGAGGACTTGGTAAATGAGCTCAGGCAACATAGCTTCTTTTTCCCTTTCTTATTTTTTTCCTGTCTGCAGAGAAGATAATATTAATTACTCTGTATTCTGGAAAGTGATAAATAAATAAATAGATGGAATTTCAGAGGAAAAAAAGATCTGTAAATAGGAAACTGATGATTTACGAGGCACCACCTGAGGAAAATTCTCCATCTCTTTTATGCTTGGCTATTTCAGTGCTGCATTCCCAGGCTGAGAGGATGAATCCTAATATGCAGATGAGGCTGTGATAATGATTTTGTGCTGCCTGGATTACAGAATCATATTTTTGATGCANAGCATGAGAAAAATGTGTTTATTTTTGCAGTGGCATTTCCTTTGCTACTTTGAGAAATCAGAAAAAAGTCTTGGCACAAAAATCAGTCACTTTGGTATATTGTCCCATTAGTTTGCTCTGTCAGTAAAATGGGAAGCATGACTCTCCAGCATACAATTCCTACTGACATTCAATCAAAACATCTGACCTAACATTTTAGTACTGACACCCAAATTACAGGGCATTTTCTGAATAGCTAACCANTAAATAAATAAATAGATGGAATTTCAGAGGAAAAAAAGATCTGTAAATAGGAAACTGATGATTTACGAGGCACCACCTGAGGAAAATTCTCCATCTCTTTTATGCTTGGCTATTTCAGTGCTGCATTCCCAGGCTGAGAGGATGAATCCTAATATGCAGATGAGGCTGTGATAATGATTTTGTGCTGCCTGGATTACAGAATCATATTTTTGATGCAGATGTATTTAAGACATCTAAGTGGGGCTCTGAGTTCCCTGCATAATTTGATGAGCAGTAAGTAAGACACAGGTATGCTATGCAAGCAGCAAAATGTTAAAAGGTTATAGAAGTGTATTACATCCAGTCATGTGAGAGAGCAAATTAACAGCACTGTTCTTCCAAAGAGACATGGTCTGTAGAGGGAAGATCATCAAGTTGATCTCACTGGGAGAGTGAAAAAAAAAAAAACCAAAAAAATGAAAAAGAATTAAAAAGACGCTGGTTTATTTTATGGACTTGCCATCTCTGGCTGGTGGGCTGTAGGGACTCAGCTGTTCTTCCAGCTGAGTTTGTGTTTAGTTTCAATTTATATATATATATTTATAATTATTTATTTAAATAGCATGAGAAAAATTNNNAGCATGAGAAAAATGTGTTTATTTATGCAGTGGCATTTCCTTTGCTACTTTGAGAAATCAGAAAAAAGTCTTGGCACAAAAATCAGTCACTTTGGTATATTGTCCCATTAGTTTGCTCTGTCAGTAAAATGGGAAGCATGACTCTCCAGCATACAATTCCTACTGACATTCAATCAAAACATCTGACCTAACATTTTAGTACTGACACCCAAATTACAGGGCATTTTCTGAATAGCTAACCATTCCTTCTTTTTTTTTCTTTTTCTCCCCTTCTCTACCTCTTTCCCTCTCTCCTCCCTGTCCCCTTTCTTCCTTTAATGTGATGTGTGATTGTTCCTTGTCAGGCTGGAGCACGTTCCCATCCCGCTAAGTGTCAGCGTGCTGCTATCGGCTTGCAGCAAATTGTGCTTTCCCTGAGCTCTGGCTGATGGGATGAATGGCAGCCCGGAGATAGTCCTGTCCTTCACAAAGCAGAAAGGCTCAGAGTTCCCACAATTGCTTTTCCCTGCAAGCCCATTATGGTAGCAGGTCAAGGGAGTCAGAGAGTTGCAGGGGAGACAGAATTAAAAATAGGGGTCTGGAAAACTTGGCAATATCCTGGTTGTAATCAGATGAGAGCAGAAGAGTAAGGGCGTAACAAAAAATCACCCAGAAAAAACCTCTTCCTCTCTCTCCAAAGCATTTGTGTCACCTGAACCCAATGTGGTTTTGCAAGGCTGAAGTTCAAGGCTTTAAGCTGAGGATGAAGTCACAGCTTCATCTCCTCCTGCCATCATGGACAGAAAGGTGATGCTCAGTGGCAGCTCTTGCATCCATGTGTGCTTGCCACTGAAGAAAAACCCAAACCATACTAAAAATGGGACCTAGACCTGGATTTCACGCAGCCTGCTGTATTAAAGCATATTAAAGGTGGGTGGTAATTACATTACATGCTGCATTACAGAGAGCTGTTGGTGAAATGTGAACTGGGACCCAGGTTTTCCTTCCAGATGTCTGTCTTGGCAGATGCACTGAGAGAGGGAGGCAAGTGGCATCTTGGATGGGTCTCCTGTCACCTGCCCCACTGAATATGAAACAGCCACGAGTCTCTGCTTCAGGAACTGCCTGAACAGCTGTTTCACCCTCAGTGTTCCTGGGTTAGGATGGGGCAGAGCTGCACATCATTGTCCTGTAACTTACAGGAAATATGTCTGTGTCCAGTGGCTGCTCCCAGCTGCTCCTTTGCTGCTCCAGGTACCTCAGCCCAGCCCTGGGCTCTGCCCCTGCCCCAGCCTGGTGTGGAGGAAATGGGGACACTGCTACAGCAGCAAAGAGCATTACCTGAGAGCATTGCTGGCCATTGCTCCAGAGAGTGCCTGGTCTCAGTTAAACCCTGCCAAGGATGCTACAAGGCTTTCCTGAAGAGTTCTGACGGAATAAGCACTTTTTTGCCCTCCTGCCACCTCAAACAGCAACAGCAGCTGTTACCAAGCCAACAGTAAAGCAAACAAAGCTCTTGTGCTGGGGCTAACAGATGCTGCTAATGATACTCACTTGCTGCGGTTCAAAAGTGCTGGCAGGGAGATCACGGAGCAGTCAGGTTATCTGGACCTGGAAACACTGGATGTTTATGCAGTGTCCCCTGTCTATTCACAAATTCTTCACCTGCATGCGCTGGAGGTTTTATGAGGAGAGCCTAAAGACAATTACAAAATAAGAAAGAAGAGGTTCTTTCCAGGGGGCCCATCCAGCTCTGTCTCTGCTGCCATGTGTGGGAACTGCACCGGCTCTGAGCAAACAGACGGTTTCTCCTCACTGCCTGGGCTGGCAGCATATGGCTTTCCAAATGTGTTTGGTTTAAAGGTTTGAGCTGGTATCCAGCTTCTAACTTCCAGCAGGTCCCCATCACGGTGCTTCATCTGCCTGCCAGAGTGATGGGCCAAATGCAGTTCCTGTGCACTCGGAATATGTGTTCCTGTAGCACGAGCAATATTGTAAAGCTGGGCCCAGAGTTACCCACATCTCCCAGAACTTAGATGCTGTCGTGGAAATATGGTGGGATTTCAGCCCTTCTGGGTTCCAGGTTTGCTTTAGTGAATCAGTCCTTGTTCTGCTGCTCCTGGGAACCAAGTGCTGCCAAGACACAGGCTGTAACTGTCCAGAAAAGGAGGCTATTGAATACCTCTGTAAAGGAGGCTCTTAAGGAGTTTGGTTTTTTACTGATTTTTGGTAACATCTCCAGCCTTCTCAATGCAAATGACTGGCAATAAAACAGAGCTGAGAAGATACTTTTCCAATGGCAGTCATATTCCTGGCCTTACTTTTCCCTCATTTGACTGTTTTTGTCCTTTTAGGCTATGGCGTCTTCGGAGCACAGATGTCTCCGTATCAGATCTACCACCCTATAGACTAAAGTTAATTCTTTCAATTCCTTTCTTATCATGAGCAGTGATCTTCCACTCTGGATCATTAAGGTGGCCTTAGTAATGCTACCTTAGCAAATGTTTCTGCAGCAAATTCCTGTCTGCTAAAAGGCTCTTCTGTCCAGGGCAGAAAGGTAGAGCTGGGAACTAATGGCCAGGAGTTGAAGCCAGATAAATTCAAAGGACGCATAAGGAAATAAGGTTTGCATTTTAAGCAGTGAAGTTGATTGAGCACTAGTCCAAAGAAAGTGGTAGATTCCTTATATCCACCTGGCCTTACAGCAAGCCTGGAAGCACCTTCTGGAAGATCTGTTTCAGCAGACACAGATTGTTACACTCACACGGGTACTTTGGGTAAAATGTAATGGCCTGAAATAAACAGGAGGTCGTCTTAGCTGTGCTAATGGCCTTTTCTGGCCCTGAGCTCCATGACTCAGTGAACAGCATGCATATAAAAATATACTCTCTAAAGCAAGCTACTTAAATACGTGCCTGACTCTAAGTGTGGAAGTATTCCAGCTCTCTTCTGGGGGACTTGCCTACTAAATCAAGACTCATGTCCTGCAGGCTTGATCTGATACACCTTGAAGTCAGTGGGGATCTTATCCCTGACCACTTCAGGCTGCAGATCAGGCTGTCAGAAAGACACAAATAGGTTAGTACAACTCCTGGAAATGTGTTTCATGCTGAAAGCACTTTGCACTTGTACACGCTCTGTCTGATGAGAGATCTCAAAGCATTTTGCAAACATTAATTCACTACTTAATTAAACTTAAAACACAAAGCAGATGAGCTTTGTGTCTTTCTTCAAGCACCATTTATCAAAGGAACAGGTTGCTCTTGTCATGCTGATAACAGCGAGCAACTTTCCCGCTTGCATTGTGTTTCTAAATCCAGTTTAAGTTGTTTTCCTTCAATATGAATAATTTTTGAACCATTTTTGAAAGAAAAATGCAATCCAAGCACACTTTCTTGTTTTGTTGGTGGTGCTGGAAATTAGAGTACAAATGCTTTATCTGCATTACAAATACTATTACAAAGTGCTGTGGTGCTTTAATCTATCTTCTAGATTTTTTTATTTATTATTATTCATGCTTGAAGTGCTTCATCTTAATGCTCACAGTAGTTACCATAGGTACACACAGCAGCACCAACCTCACTAGAGGGTTTTCTGTGTTTTGTTTTCTTTTTCCTGATGCTCTTATTATTTGGATGACATTAAAGTATAAACAAGCCAACAGATGTGCCCACAACCTGGTAGCTCTCATGGTGGAAGGAAATACTTGATTGCAGGAAGAGGGGTTTTGTGTGTGTGTTAATATTGGGATAATGTCCTGAGTGCTATTTGACAATGGCTATCAGAAAGTAGATTGGAAAATGTTGCCTAAAAATCACATGGGAGACAGTACATAGCTTCAGGGAAAGACCTGATGGTGCTGGATTTATTTTTGGGTTGGCTTGACTAATGTTCCAGCCCCTATTCTGAAGCACAGTTCTGCCTGTCTCCCTCTGGCTGTTAAAAGCTAAAGGATGATGGATCTGAGGCTGCAGCATGAGGGGAATTACTGGAGCTTCAGTTCCTTCAAAATGCACCATCTGTTTAGCAGCCAGGGCAACTCTAAGACAGGAGACCTCTCATTTCCAAGGTTGAACCCTTGTATTTGGTCCTTCCTACAAACAGAGGGAAACCTGACAGATGTGGTATGTTTTTATCTAAGGACAGGGATCCTGTGTGAAGAATAACATCCTGTGTGGATGTCCCATCTCCTCTGCTCATTGCTTGTGAAAACTCAGTGTAGGCTGAACCTGAGACCTGATGCTTTCAGGGACAGAGCTGCTGGAGGAGTGACTACACCAAGCAGGCTGTAGCTGGGACAAAGCAGAGGGATTTTCCTGTATTTCTGCATTTTGGGGATGAAAGGTCACCTGCTGTAAGCAGTGGTTTCATTCAAGCAGCAGCAATTACAGCCCTTTGCAGAAGGTGAGGATCCACAGCAACCAATTTTATTCCTTGATTGCTCAGAAGGGGCTCAATCATTTCCTGGATCATTTGACAGTTGGGTGAATCATGATTTACAAATATTCCTATCAAAATCCCCCAAGCCAGCTTCTTTTATCTGATTTCCCTCTCCTCCTCTTTTTAAAGCAAAATCTCATCAATCAAGCTATTACAAGGAAATGTTAGTATTTAAAGTGCATTTGCTATGTATGGACAGAGTCAGCACACACATCCAAGCACATAAAAATTTGATAATCCACATTTCAAAAAGAGATATCAAAAAGCATAATTTAATATGTTCTCATTGAAAAAATAATGAACTGCACATTCCTTAGTACTGTATATTCAACAATCCTAATTATTGAAACTATTTACATTAGGAAGATGATTTGCACAGCCTCAAGAGTTAGAAGATGGTGATGCAGGTGGGCTGTTTTTTTGCTGCATTTATATTTCCAGTGAAAGCCAAGTCTTCTGATTCCTGGGAACCTGATGCACCAACCTCCAGGAACACCACTGAACTACAGAACCATGGAAATGGTTCATCATAATATCTCTCAAGATGGAGAATGATTGAATTGGGCTCTTGTACTGGAAAATACCCGGCAGAACCAAAGCCTCTGGGATTTCTTGACTGGTTGTGCTTCTATGTGGTTGCTGGAGCCTACAAGCCTGGCAGCTTTTTTCTCCATGTTTTCACACCTGTGGAAGGAGGACTGGAGTTGTGATAGTTTGGTGAGCACCCCATAAATTTCAGATGGGTTTGTGGACAGACAGCCTGTAGAGGCACAGTTGCAAGTGCTTATATGGGCCAAAACCCGCAGCAGGGCTTTGCCTTTGGTATGTGTTTTAGGACAGATAAGAGCACTGATATGAAATTTTTTCATAACCTGTATTCCAGACTGATCTGCTCCATCACAGAGATGTTGAGCTGTGGAAATGCAGTGCTTAACCTATAAGTATTTGTGACTCTCCCATGTTGCCTCTGTTCATGGATGAACACAGGAAGGTAGTAGCACTTTCTCTTTAGAGTTTGGTGGACAGTCACTTCCTAGTGGGAGGGCATATACCTCTGAGGGAATGTGCTTAAATGTATGTAAATATATGCAAATGTATGCAAATTTGCAATCTACTTTCCCCCCACCTTCTTTTGCAGAGGATATGAGCAGGTATGCAAAGATCTAAAATTATCCAATTGAGAGGAATGCTCAGGAGGGGCAGGTACCCCAAAGTTTGGAGATTCAGTAGATATGGATGTTCACTGAGATCTCTCCTCCCATCCATCCCTAATAAAGTGATTAATCATTTCTCCCTCCTACTGCAGGAAAACCTAAAATCATAAACAACTAATTGTGGGGTGCAGTGAATTCAAATGAAAACTGTTGGTCCATTGCTGAATTGGAAGGAGTTGCTAAAC
Organism: Drymodes brunneopygia; assembly: GCA_013400955.1. Classification (NCBI taxonomy): domain Eukaryota; kingdom Metazoa; phylum Chordata; class Aves; order Passeriformes; family Petroicidae; genus Drymodes; species Drymodes brunneopygia. Next base: position 128,123 of record VZTZ01010936.1, on the reverse strand, counting down.
CTACAGACAGAGTTCCTTTCACTCACTTTTTTTTCTCTGTAATTTGGAAATTCAGTAAGAGAAGGATGATTTTCAAGCTAACTACTATCTGGATTGCTGAAACACAGACATCCAGAATTTGACATTTTGAACAAAACAATACTTGATCCAGACAAATAATACAGCAACAATGTGATTGCAGTGTTGGGTTCTTCTTCCTCTTGTAAGAGATATTTTCCCCCTCTTCTCTCAACAGCAAACCAGAATGTTCTGCACTCTCATAATTACCCAGTGGTGGATTGGCTGATTCTGTATATGTGTTGGGAATAAGATGTCTTCATTTCTTCATGCCATGTAAAAAATTAAAACCCCTAACAATCCAAATACTCAACTATCCATGGAAAGAAACATTTGCAGAGGTGGGGCTTGGGTCTGAGCTGAGCAAACCTCTATTTAAACCTTGAATGCATCCAGGTCTGGCTACTGGTGAGCCTGGGAGCGCTTTGTATTTATGGTCCTGCATCTCCATCATGCTGCTTTCACTGTGTGTGCCTGAACAGCTCTGAGAGTCTGGATCTGGATTAAAGATGAGTGATTCTCTGCTGTACTTTGCATTTGCTTAGGTGATTCTTCAACTTTTGCCCAAACTATTCAACTCTCCACAGTTTTCTGAGCACAACTGGCAATCTCACGGGCAAAGATATCCTTAGAATCACAGAATCCTTTTAAGTTGCAAAAGACTTCTAAGATCATCATGTCCAGCTATTACCCCCGCACAGCCGAGTGCACCAGCCAGAGCCATGGGATGATCCCAGGATCACATCACAGCCGGGTGCACCAGCCAGAGCCATGGGATGATCCCGAGATCACATCACAGCCGAGTGCACCAGCCATAGCCACGGGATGATCCCGGGATCACACCACAGCAGAGTACACCAGCCAGAGCCATGGGATGATCCCGGGATCACATCTCTGCTGAGCTCTGCAGTGCCAGGCAAACATACGGGCGGGAGAGCAGCAGGTTAAAAGAAGTCAGCACATGGGAACAGAAAACCTCTGATTTCACTCCAGGCCTCAGATTTGGCTGAAGCTCCGGGAGGCTCGGAGAGCCATTTACCTTTTGAGTCAAACGGTGGCTCCTCTTCCTCCTCCCGGCTCGAAGAATCGCCACTTTGCAGTCCCGAGAGGAGTGGCATGCCCTGGCTGGGGCTGAAACCATCCCGCTCCCATCCCCGGCTCTTTGCGAGCCCTGGCGGTCCGGGAGGAGCCCGGGGAGAGGTGACCACAGGGTGTCACTCGCACCCCACGAGTGAAGCATCCCCGGCACTCCCCGAGCCCCTCCCGGGGCACGGAGGGGGAAAGGGCGTGCGAAAGGCTCCGAGTTACACCCCGGAACAAGAAAATAGAAACCTTGGTGCTGCTCGTCGGGAATCGCCATCCATTTGCACATCTCTTTTGATAGCCAGGATGCGGCCGAAGTTTCCAATCTGCCCGTTCCTTCTCTTTTCAGAGACAGTCTCCCAGGGAATGAATTATCATGGTCCAGTGCAGACACAAGCAGGTCTAGAGAGGGCTGGGTAGGAGCGTGAAGGATCAAATAAATACAGATTTGCAATAACCTGCACTATTAATGTTTGCATATTTCAAACTGTCTTTAGGGTTTGTTTCCAAATTTCTTTTAATGGGATTTATTTTTTCTTGGACTCATAGGATTTTTCTCTTTTGGACCAGGTCCTTGGAACATTTGGTTTTAAGAACAATTCTTATTAAGATCTATCTAGCAGTCTATCTGTCACAGACATTTTCTGCATATACAATCACACTGACAAGTGTCTGAGATTTTCCAGGCTAGAAAGCCTTCCATTTGGAGTTGGCAGCTTGGGGCATGTGAGCCAGGTGGCCTCAGGAAAGCTGATTCAGCACGTGGCTTCTGTCACTGCCTGCAGGACTTGGCCAGCAGCAGGATTTCTGTCCTGCTGAGGCAACAACGATTTCCAACGAGCTTTGTTTCTTGACCTGGGAAAAGGGATTGGGCAAGGAATGGAGGCACTGAGCTTTCCCCTTCTTGATGCTTTTGCTGCATGAATCGCATCCTGCATAATCCCTCCTGCTGAGTCTATAATTTGCCCATTTGTGTCAATTTACAGGTTAAAAAGAAGGGTCCCAGTCCTGCTGCTGATGGGTCTCTAGACAGCTTGGCTGGAACTTTCCACCTGGATACTCACAATATTTGGGCATATGGGTAAAGGACATTTTCTTCTTGGTATGCAGATCGTCAGGGTTCACTGTAAGAGTGCTTGGCCTAGTTACCTCTTGTTCCCCCTTTTCTCCTGTGAGTTCTCTAAGTGTAAAGAGCCTTCTTTTCGTCTGGAAAGACTCAGCATGATCCACTGAAAAGAAATAAGGAGGCGGAGAGGACTCCTCCCCCTCCCCCTCCCCCTCTAATATCTTAACTGGCTCATCAGCAAATTCACAGTGACTTTCTTTTCCTGGTGTTATGCAAATCCCTGTTGGGGAAAAAAACCCATAGATTTGAAGACAAAATAAACTATCTGCTCTTTAAAAGTTATACCTGTCCAGCAATTCATAGATATTCAAAGGTACAACCTGTGAATTAATCTTTTTGTAGGTTCCTCTTCACAACCCTTCATGAATGCACAGATAAGAAGCTTAGTCTGTGCAAAACACTGAAGAAGTGACACAGATAGTTCCTTCATACACTGCACACCCCACAGCTGTAACACTGTGATCTGTTGGCTACTTTGGCATCTCAGGAATGGAGCAGAGGAAGCCAACAGATGCACTGACTTTGTGTGAGTGTTCTGTGCCATGCCTCCTTCAGCTGCTCTGCATGATTTGTCACTAGGCACTGAGGTGCCATTTAATTTTGTTTGCTTGGAGGGAGTCCCACGTGTGCATCCAGCACTGAGATATCTTCAACCTCGGGAGCAAAGAGTCCTGTCCTCAGTGACTCTGTGCCCCTTTCCTTTGTGTCTCTAGGTCCTCCTGACCCATCAGAGAGGGAGATCAGATCTGTTTGGAGCATATGGAGTCATTCCACATCACTAAGTTAGCCTGGAAATGAGAGTTGGCAGTGGCTGTTATCTATTACCACTCGACAGAGGGTTGGCTGCCTGTCAGATTTGTCTCTAGAGTCTTCTTCCACAGGCATGTGTGTCCCTGTTGCAAAATTCACCATCCCAAATGACATCAACTGTGCCTTCCCCGCAGGAGCTGAATTAGCCCTAGAGACTCCCTCATCCATCAAAAGCTGGAGCCAAGTCATGCTAGGAAAACAGCAGGATGAGGAAATTGTGCTTTCTAAGTCCCACTTGTTTTATGGATAGGTCAAGACCTCCAATCACCAGGGTCATCAATCCAATTAGAGAGTGTACTTAACGAAACCCTGTGAATGCTCATTATCAGCAAGTGCTGCAATGTGTGCCACAGGAGAAGGGCAACAACACAGACACCGTCACAGAGGCAGCCCAGTGATGCTGACCTGTTCAAAGGACTTTTCCATGGGCATGATTTCTGTGGCTGCCCCTGCAGCTTCCCAGCCATTGCCAGTAAATCAGAGGAATGTGAAATTTGTGAGTTTAATTGTGCCTGCAGTTAATGCAGAGAAAATGGGAGCTGTAGGCTGCTGCAAGGCTACTTCTTTTTGGTGAGATTAATTTCAATGAACTTTACCTGGTCAGTGAAACTCCAGACGTTCTTCTTCTTCTAAAATATCTGAGCCTCTCACTTCTCCACTGGCCTGAGATTGAGTTTCAGTTCTCACTGAAGCTGGTTTCTCCTTCAGCCTTTGTGGACATCCTGCTGATCTCCATCCTGGACTGAGGGGCTCCAACTTCCCATTGGCAGAGACCATCCATCTAGAAGTGTCCACTGAGTCATTCAGACTTCCAGCCCAACCATCCTGGCTGTCCTGAAGCATAGTTTGCCTCAGCATTACAGCTTCCCAAGTGGGCACCTGCTTTTGAAAAGCTTCACCTCCCCTTGATATTTCTAAACATGATGCTTTGCCCTGCTAAGCAAACAGCTAGAAACCAAAATGGAAACAAGGGAAAATATGACACCCTCTGTTAATAAATGCAAAGTGAAGGGAAACAATTTTGCCAACTAGGCAACTCAAATTAGACTTCTCTCTCAGAGGAATATGGTCGATTTGTAGCTCTTATTACAGTGTAATGCTATTTCCCTAAAAGTTTGTGTGTGCATTTTAATGAATTCATAAAACCCGGACTGTAAAAGCCCCATGGGGGAAACCTGGCAGCTCTTTAATTCAGCATTAAAGCTCAGCTGATGTCAATTGAATTGATTTCTGCGCATAGAAATTGCATTCATTGAATGAAAACTTTAGCCCTTGCCATTCCCCCTTTTAGAGCTCACTGTAACACAATTGGCTTCTTGAGTCAGGTTCAATTACATGTTGAAAGTTTATAATCTGGTGGGCTGAATGGAGGCTGTGAAATCAAGAGAGAAAACCCAGCTAACCTGATTAAACCTTATACCACGGCCATCCTGGGGCAGTGAATCCTTGCTGGAGCACAGGGGCTCAGCTCCTCTCAGAGTAAGCAATGATTGCAGCTCAGGACTTTATTCTGGTAACAACCACAGCAACCTCAGTGTCTCTAAGGGGAGTTCAGAGCTCTGACCTAATTTTAAATTTCTCCTCTTTTAGCCTCATGAGAGACTTGAATCAAAACAGGAATTGTAAAGGGAAGGGAAAGATTCAGTGGTTTTGCTGGGTTTGGATTCTCTTCTGGTGTCAGACACATCTGTGTTAGAGTATGACCCTATTTGCAGTTGTGTTTCATATGGGTTTTACATCCCTTGATTTTTGCTATTAGCCTGGGGAAACTCTAGTAATTCCCCAAATTTTGACCTAAACAGAGTCAAAGCCAGGAAAGTTTTACTTGTTGGAAAGTTTTAGCTTTTTCCACAAACTCCAGTCTGCAGGAGGAGTTGCTGACTCCTGCAGGTATTTCAGCAAATGCAATCTGCAGCAGATCCCATATTTTGGATTTTATTTCTAGAATTGCTCCCAGTTCTCCTATGAACACAGTAGAAATACGATGAAAGCAGCCTTCGTTTGCACTGTTCTGTTGAGGGTCAGATTAATGTTAGCTGTTCTCTTTGCTTTTCCAGTGTTTTGAGTACTTCTAATGCTTTTTCACTGCTCCCAGAGCCAAAAGCATATGAAGAAAAAAAATTGTGTGATCTTCCCACTATTAAAAACCAATCAAATGGGTTTTTTCTGTGTTTCAGCCTTCAGCAGAGGATAGACTTGTTCAAACCATTTGCTTATCCGGAGCCAGCATCACCGTAATTTCTATGGCACAGAGCCACCTTCTAAAATCCTTTTCAGTTTGTTTGGGTCATATGCAAAGAATTATTCCCTAGTAACAACAGTGAGTGTTGGTATGGTGTATTCCAGCCAACAGCCACAAGGTTTACTGCAGCCACAGATCCTCACACACCCATCTGAGACAAGTGTTATAATCCTGCTTTATGGAGGGAGAGAGTGAGCAATAGAGATGTTCAGCGACTTGGGACAATCTGGCTGACTTTCTGACTGCCAGCCCTGAGCTGTGGTCTCCACCTCAGTTCCTTCATGGGGTGTGTGAGACATGCTTGAGCCCCAGAGTCCAAAGTTTTGGATGAAACAGCTTTCCTTATTCTGACATCTCAACCTGCTGTTTAAACCTATGTCCGCACTGGCAGCCCCTTATCCAGCCCAGGGCTGCCTGTGGTCACCGTAATAATGTCAGACTAGAGAAACTTCAACCCTTTACTGAAAGAAAACTGCAGGTCTCTGCTTTTATTCAGTCTGCAGATCTAAAGGAAAAACCTCATCGCCTTGATGGCTGCTGAAGGTAGGTCAAGGACAAGATGCTTCACTACATCTGGGTTAAAAAGACCTTTTAAGTGGCATTTGCACTTTGTGGTGCACCAGGAAGGCCTTTGGGATATTGGGCTATGTGCCAAAGGGCCAGGGCAAGCTCAAAACACCCAGCACAGTGGGAGTCTCCATTGGTCCTGAGCACGGATGGGATCTTTTTCCATCATACACAAGCTGGTATCCTATTTGTAGTCCACAAGGTGTTTTCAAATGCTTCATTGGGAAAAAAAATACCCCAATCCTGTCTTGTTTAGCGATGCCATAAAAATGGAGCTAATTGCAGAGGAACATGTAATTTTATTAGAGCATTTCAGTATACACTGTGTCTTTCACAGTGGGACAGAGACTGTCAAACACATGGAAGGGACCCAAGAAATGGTCACAGATGATAATTAGCATAAATGATACAGAACCAAAAAAACCACAGTCTCTAGGAGCTTTGAAAAGCAACCAATAATTCTGGGCACAGCATCACACAAGGGCATAATATCCCAGAGTCCTGAGCAGCCTCTCTGGAAACACAACAGACTAATACATCAGGAAATTTCCCTTGAAGTTCCATTTCTGTTTTCCTTTTCTTATTTTTAGCTTCCTTAGTCTAGTACCATGTCCTACAGACTCACCAAGCAGCACTTAGCAGGATTGCCCCTGCCTATTATTGACTTTTTCTGTGCATGCTTTCTTACCCCGTGAAAATGATAGAGCCTGGTAGATCTCTGCAGGCTTGGATAAGTAAGCAGAGTATTGGGGGTGATGGCTGTCCAGGCATACAGAGGGTTCATTTCTCTGTTACCATAGATTTAAGTGGGAGCACACATTAAAAATCAATGTCCCTGAATCCCTCTGACCTTCTTTTCCCAAAAGATACAGCTGCCCTTTTAAGTGTTTGGAAAAAAAAAAAGAGCAGCAGCNAAAAAAAAAAAAAAAAAAAAAAGTCGAATGTTCAACTTCAAAATGAATCCCTATTTTCCTAATCAAATACTGGGGAGAAATCTTCCTCAGCATAGCCCATGTGCTTATCATTTTACAGCCACAACATACTTTGCTTTGTTGGCTTTGCCAAGCAACATGGCTGAGATGCAAATTGGGGGGGAAAGAAAGGAACAGCAGAAGGACTTTTTTCCCTTCTCCCTTCATTCAAATTTTTTTTGCTGTATCATCAACTTCAGGCATCCAGCAAAAATAGCCGTGAAATATGGAAATGTCTTGTTCATAGCACAGTGATTTTTAAAGGCTTCTGCTGTGCAAATGCAGCTGAGATAGGCTTCTATAGTCTCTTGTCATCTTCCACTGTAACAGCGCTTCCTCGCTATTTCACTGAATAAGCAGATACAACGGGAAACTATTCACCAAACTAAAACAACATCAAAAACCCATTAAAGTTCTGATTTAAACTCTTCAAAAAGCATGGAAATTCTCAGCAAAATAACAGGCACCCAGAATCTGTTTGCAGCTAGCCATCACCCTTAACATTATCCAACTGTGCCTGCATATTGGATGGCTGGCACTTGGCTGCAAGTTTTTTCAATGCTAGTGAGTTTAAACCAAACCCTTCATAGCCTTTCCTGTGCTGCTCCTTCTCAAACATTGCCCTGTTCCCCCTTTCTTTTCCTGTTTGTTTGGCAGTACTTGGACAGAGCAGGAGGCTCAGAGGCTCTCTTTCAAGAGCACAGATCTCCTCAGTTTGCAGAGTTGGAAGAGGCTCTGTGCAGGCAGCATCAGCTCCCCTCTCTGTATTGCTCTGCCCTGTGCAGACCAAAGATGAGACCCTTCTTTGCAACCCATTTGCTGCTTGCTCTGTCAAGTTAGTGCTGGTTCTAGTGGGTGCTGTGACCAAGCCCCCACTGTATAATTGCTCCCCCTCATCCCAAACCCAGCTTTGCTGAGACTCTTATTTATCACTTCAAAGTACCTTTTGCCCCTTCGAGCTGAAGGAGAGACTACAGACAACACATGCATCTGCAGGCAAATTAATACCAGGGAAGTAAGGTGGGGCTATAAATTAATTAAACCTCATTAAACTCCAAGTAGATGTGGCCATTCACAATTGAAGTGGCAATATCAGGTGATGGTAAAACAGCTGAAGACACTTTTAATGTTTAATGAGAAAAGCGAAATAGATAGTTAGTGCAGCACTGTAATTTTCCTGGAGGAACTTTCTCTGCTGGTAGAGTGCTGTAGCTGATTCTCTACATCCTCCCAGCTTTGATGCTGCTCTGCCCCTGGAACCAGCATGCCTGATGCTCTCAGCCAGTTTGGTGACCTAAACTGGCACAAAAGCATTTCTTTTGATTTTTGTTTCTGGTGACTTGCTTTTCTTAACCAGTTCACTGAGTTCCTGCACAAGGACAGACTCGTGAACTTAGAAAGGGCAGGACTGTGACAGGGTTTGCTGCCAAGAAGCAGTGCCCTGTTCTCCCCAGGTGGCCAGCTGGGCAGGGAGCAGGGCAGTTTTAGATCAGCCTCTACTTGAAGAGCTGCTCCTGGGGTCCTAACTGAGCCTAATGAGCCTCTGGGCACTTTATAGATTCTATCAAACCATTTAACCAACTCAAACTAAAAATCAAGAAACTGTATTACCAAAGCTAACATGTTATTGATCATTGTAGACTACTGAATGCAACTGTCAAATCAAAGTCAAATCAGAAAGCAAATCTCAGTATGAGACTGGAGCTATATTAGGCAAATCATCAACTATGCAGCAGAAATAGCCTGTCCTTATAAACCTCCGAAAGAATCTGAGGAACTGTTTCTACATGGAGTTCAGAAATGGGAAACTGGACTTTATGCCTGGCTGTGTCCACTGATATTCCCCTGTCCCTTGCTAGAAGTAAAATACATGGGTCTTAAATCCTGGCAATTTTGAAGCTGAACCAAGGACAGATAACAAAGACCAAATAAGCTTTATTTCCATCTGCTATCCCAAAGCAGAAAGAAAGCGATATTTTTGATTCCAGCAGGAATGCAAGAAAAGCTTGCATGATTTCAGGATCTCCCACTTGGAACAAGAAATGAGAAGCCTGGGAGGTAGTTAGCTGTGTCTCCATTCCTCTTGTGCATCCTCTGTACTACAGTTTGACATCTCCAAATATCCTTGCTGTCTGCAGAGACAGCAGGCTATTTTGTGCTTCATTCACTGTAGGCTGTCAAAAAGGAGAAATCCCTGCCCTGCAGGCTCTGTCCTGGAGGATTTTATTTTGCAAATCCAGTATCTGTCTCCTCTCTGCAGATCTCCTGCAGGGTTCAGCGCCTTTCTCCTCTTGCTTTGCCTATCACTGTTCACCTGCTGGCAGGGGATTTCTGGCTGCCTGTATCCCCATCTCACAAGGACAGAAGAGCCTCATGTACTCGGCTCTTTTAATGGGCCTGCATCCATCATCATTCATCCCTGCAGAAAATGCCTGGGAAGGGCATTAGTGTTTTCACAGCCTTTGTTGTACTGACCTGCCTCTGCAAAGCCTAGGAAAGGTGGGACAGGAAAGAGAAGGAAAAACTGCTCTGAGGACATCCCGTCCCTCTGCCAGTGTTTGTTCTGTGAGAAATCCTGCGCTGCATGAGGAGTGCACGGGTATTGGAAATCCTTATAAATGCCTGATAAAAGAATCAACCTGTCACATAAATGAAAGTCTCCATATGCTAGATATGGAAATGCAATCTGAAATCCTTTTAAAGAGAAGCTGATAAATAGTAGGAATTCAGAGTGTCAGCAGAGATAGAGTGCAGATCACCTTGTTCCCTTTAATCTGATCTCCAGGAGAGTCATAGCAAGGAAGGTCTCAGGGCACAGAGACATGCTGTCTCTGGGGTGAGAGGGCAGTGGTGACACAGGCATTCTGTCCTGCTGACTACAGTGCTGGCTCTCTGTGGGCGCTGGAAAACACCCCAGTGCAATCACAAGATACATTTCATCCCACTGAAACCAGTTTGCAAGTGCACAGCGACCTTTACACTGCAAGGACCCCTTGTCACAGGGCTGTGGGCACAGCACTCGTGTGCAGCCTTTGAAACAACATTGCTGAGCTGTTTGAATACACAGAGGAAGGCTGGCACAGCAGAGCTGGAGCTGCACCTTTTCCACCTCATGCCACATCTCTCAGGAAAGGTTTTGGAACTCTTGCAATCGAGGATGAAGTGGAATGCTTGCCATTTAGGCATTTGGCAGCTGATGTCACAAAAGGCGAGGCCTTATTTGCAGCTTGGCCCTTGTCCACCTCCCCGAACTCTGCTGGACCACTGGTGAACATCCTGTGTCCTGCCTGGGGGAGCTCCCAGCTCAGGGACACACCCACTGCCCCGGGCTGATCCTGCCTGGTGACCACTCAGGGCAGCTCTGCTGCTGCTACAGGAGGGGAAGCAAATGAACACAGAACGGGGGCCAAATCAAAACTGTGCTTGGGATATGAACGAGTAAGAATTGGGATGTTTTAGCTTGGGTAGAAAGCAAAGGTCTTGAGAACAAACTTTAACTGTGAGAAGCATAACTCTTAGTAGTTGATTTATCTTAGAATTTATTATACATGCAATGTGTAAGGGCCATTATGGACAAATGTTGCAACAGAATTTAGTTTTGCTTTTAGTATTTGTTATGTTTGGACCCCTCAGGAGTCATGTCCTTTCTCCCTTGGCTGATAAACCTTGTGAGTCCAGCCAGCTCCCCTTCTGTTTCTCTTTCATTTTGGTATATGTCATTTTGAAACTCAGTTTCCCCTCTCTCTTCCTGCCTTTCTCCTTACTGTGGTCCCTCTGCCTTCCCAGGGACCTTCTGGTATCAGCATCACATTGCATGTGATGAGCAAGTCATGGCATCAGCCTGCAGGGCTGAAGGAGGACTTGTGTTGTTCATCTGTGCTCACGCTGTTACTGCAGGGTCAGCTTTACTTATGCTTTTCCTACAAACATCTGACAGAATTTAAAATTTTCCCACAACAGAGACTCAGCAGGAATTGAAGGTCACCTGCTCCAGTGCTTAAGCACCTGCAGGTTTATGGAAATGGTGTCTGGTGGGCACAACTACATTTGACTGGGCATCTTGGGACCATACCTTTTATCTTCTTCCCCAGGCCTTGCAGCTCTCTGATTTGATATTTTCACTTTAGCAGAAGAGTTCCTCAGGACAGCAGCCCCATGTGACTTTGGGGGCGGTGTCACAGACTTCATGCCCTCATGTGTTCTGAGGAGGACAAAAATCCCATTTCCTGGTGGATTTTGAAATTGTGCCAGATAGTCAGAGCAAATAGACGAGATGTCAGAGTGGAAATTAAAAAAGTAATACCCTCTCAGGTAGTTCAAAGCAGTTCCCTTTTAACAAACAGAGATGTCATGCCTCAATTTTCCTTGATTTTGTGTCATATTTATAGCACATAATATAATGAAAAAAATAAATGGAAAGTAATTTCAAAATGAAAACCAAAAATGTTTCACTTTCAAAATGCTGAAATAGGGCATTTCATCCATTTCAAAATTATGCTTTAAATCTTTTTTTTTTTCTCAAGCTAAGAAATGCATTGAAAACAATCCTCATCTGCAGAACTTTTCAGTTCCAACAAATTGATATTTTTCACTGGAATTTTCTTTAAAAAGATCCAAGAACCTTAAACATTAATTTGTTGTTAGGCCTCAGAGCACTTCTGAGAGGTAGTTAAGTCTTATGATTCTCATTTTGCAGAAAGAGAATCTGACTCATAAAAAAACGTAAAATGCAATTGAGTTCCCACTTACTTCAGTGGAAGAATTGATATGCCCAAGGTCAGAGAGAAAGTCAATAGTAGAGCTGGAGGAAAAAAACCTGGAGTTTTGTAAGCAGTGCCTTTTCTGCACCCACCAGACAGCCTTCCCTTGCAGAGTGATTAAAGCTCAAAGTCAGTAATGCCCGCTTTACTAAAACCTATCCTTGATCTGGAAGGTAAAGTGGAAACCACCCCAAACTGGGAAAGAACCTGAGACCTTCCTTCTCAGAGGTGTTTGGAGCCATGATTCAGCTGCTGTGGGTTGGATACCATTTGGTGCCCAGCTTCCACAGGAGGCAGACTGAGCCCTTGGAACTCCTGTGGTTTATTTAACTTGTGGTTATTGGTTTCTGCACCAGACCAGTTTCTCCTCCCTGCTCATGCTTCAGGAAGAAAGAAAAGAACAAAGCTGTCACATTTTATTGTAATACTGAATAACTCCTTTCTGAATTAACTTCAAAATTTATAGAGCTAAAGTATAAGAATGTACCTGGGATTGAAAACCAATATATTAGTGTGCACAGCTGCTGCACACAAGGTTTTTAAGATATCATCAGTCCCTACATGCTACTGTGCCTTACAGACACGCCTGTTAAATCTCTTCCCACCCTGGATTGATGCACCTTGTGTGTGGTGACACAAATCCACCCATCCTTCCTATGCCTCCACCTTTTCCTCCAGAGGGACCCCACCCCACAACCCCCCTAGTGCAGGTTTTCCTGCCAGCAGGTCACTGTGCTCGCTGCTCTCCCTGCCAAAGGAGGGAGAAGGATACCGGGGTCCTGCAGAGGCAGTGCAGGGTAGGGCTTCAGGAGAGAGACACAGGGAGGCTGAGATTTTGTTTGCCCTGCCTGAATGTGTCTGTGTGTTTCCCTGACAGCCCTGCCCCATCTCCTCTCCACGCTGTGCTGTGCAGACAGCACTCAGGTGGCAGCTCAGCCCTGCTGCACATACCTGCTCCTGCTCTGAAACTGGTCACGGGTTGCTGCAGTGTAGACACGTTCTGTGCTCTCCCTCCCCCCACCCACATCATTTGGATTCACATAATCAAGTGTCTTGCAGCTGAAATTGCTCGTAGAAAAATAATTTTAAATTGGTTCATTAATGCTCATTTGCGCAGAATTCTTAAATATGATAAGAACATGAGAGCGAAAGAGAAGGACCTGGGTGAGAGTAGGAGGATGCTGAAAGCAACTTTCCTGTAATTGTAAAATCTTGTGTCTAAATATGTTTAGACAATGTGAAAAGTCAATTTAAGAAGCTAGGATACATAGAACTACAGCAAGGGAGGAGATAGCTGAGTCAGTGCAGACATCCCATAACTTAAGCTTTTGAGCTTCCCTGGATGGTATGGGATTCTGATTTGGTGCAAAACTGAAGTGTCACCACAACAGTCAGAAGCTGCAGTTTGCAATTGGAGAAATGGGATGAGAATGGTACTTTTCATGAATAAGCTCGTCATTCACACCCCCATCTCTATTTGGCACAGGAACAGGCAAGATAACAGGTAGTCACTACTCAAATTGTGCTGAATTACACAGGCTGAGGATCTTTGTGTCACATAAGGTCAGTAAATCTGTGCTGTTGCATATCAGCAAAGGATCTGGCCCTGAAAGTGCATCAGCAGAGAGGTGTTAACCACTGTGGCAGCTGAGAGATGAGCTACAATGGCAAGAGTCCATCCTGTCCAGTTGCTCTCTTATTCTACATCAAAATCTACCAGCTATTCTGTGAATGCAGAATACTATCCCTTATGGAGGCTATATAATCCTTGGAAAGAATAAAACTGCTGAAACACATCTAATTGTCCAGTATCTTAACAAAGAGGTGCTCTGGCAATTACTTCCTGAGTTAGTCACTGATCAACTTACACCGTGAAGCATGAGGATTGATAGCTCCTGTAATTTTATTTAATAAAGATCAATTTAAATAGTCTGCCTTAAAAACAAAAGGAAGGTTAATGAAGGTAGAGTCTTAAATTATATAGATCACAGCTCTGATTTTCATGCTAACAGAAAACAGATCAATGGAAGCTGTGCAGTATAATTGGAAATGTAAGAAAACTGAAAACAGGCATACTGTGGAAAAGGTAATAAATACTGCTGGCAGACTGGAACGGGGGCTATCAGAGGAGGCTAATACTGAACACAAAAAGAAGAACAAAAGTCTAGCCAGGAAAGAGGCAGGAGAGGTCAGACTGCAATTCAATCAATGGGCAGCGTGGGCTCTTCTGTATTACTTTGCCAAGTCCTATCAGGAGCTGTAGCGCACCAGAGTCTAGATCAGACCTGATTTGCCATTCGAGTAGTGAACCTCTGAAAGTAAGCACACATACATCTTCCCAGAACATCGGAGTTAGGCTGGGGAGCTCTCTCACTCCCGACTGAATTGCTGTTCCCAGGACCTAAAGCCCTGGCACTGCAGCAGGGTCCGGGGAGGAGAGGCAGAGCAGCATCCTCGGGGTGAGGGAAGGACAGAGCAGCACCCTCGGGGCTGAGGATCTGCACAGGGCTGTGCTCCCACCTGCAGCAAAGTATCTGAGGCTGGCAGGGCAGGAGACAGCACTGCAGGTTCATGTCCCTCCATGGTGATGTGCAGACATGTGAAGTGCCCTGGCATTAAGGGGACACAGAGGTGTCAGGACGGTGCAGGGCTCAGCAGCAGCTGCTGGGCATGGCCACCACAATGGCTGTGGGGAAATATTCCTGTGTGAAATATTCCTGTGTGCAGCTAACGAGGTGCCTCCTTAGCAGGGTGCAGAGCCATTGATCTGACCTGCACACTTAGGCACAGGAGCCACACGTGTGTTTGGTCCTGTGCTACATTTCTCCCTCTTCGAAGACATGCCCCTAATAGTTAAAGCCATCCTGCCCTGAAGAGTAAAGGAACAGTGCTGGCTAATTACTAATCAAATGAGCCTTCTGTCTGTCCGATAAACTGGGCAAAGCTTATTTCTCTGGCTGCTGGTGGAGAAATCTCATACTGAATTGGACTGTAATATTCATTACAATTGGTCTTTGGAGAGCTTAGAGAAGTCCTTTAAAGTCTCATCAAAGCAATTCACAATATAGGGATGATTGTCCCCTCTTTGTATTAGCAGACACCTAAATAAATGCCTTCATAAAATGAGAAATTGTCTTCATCAAGGGGATCACTGGAGTGCCAGGTACTAGGGTGTTTCTAGCTTTTTAGTTTTTTTTTTTTTTTTTTGTGATGGAGAGATAAATCAGCATGGGCAAACTTCAAAAAGGTTAATGGCTTAGAAGAGCATAGCATGTGGTATGGCTATCTCCCTGGCCTCAAGGCAGGAAATAGCATGGGATCAAACCCTCCTATTAGTATTTCAGCATAGACAACCCACACCTGACTGTTTGAAAATCAAGCAGACACTTAATGCTCAATCATGTATTTTCTGATCACAGCAATCAGTCATAGATCAAGTTTAGACACAGTATTTGGGTTTGTTCTAATTTTATCTGGAGTAGATGCTCAAGAGTTCCTCTGTTCCACACACACACCAACAGCCTCATTCTCTACTCTTTACCACTGAACCTGGGGGATGGGTTCCCACTGCAGATGGGTACATGAGGGGCTTTCTTTTTCTCAGTCTCTTTTTACTGTCTCTGTCGAGTGTAAGATGAAAACCTCAGTTGTCACCACTCCACAAACCCCAAGTACCTTTTGTGTGTTAGCCATCCACAATATCCCCCACTGCCCTTGCATGAGAGGTAGCCAAAACTTGAAATAAAATTCAATGTATGCTAGTTACATCACTCTACTGCAGCTGCAGAAATACTGCTTCATCTTTTTACTGGTTATGGATGTTGATAAAGAATGCAGATGTTTCAAAGTACTGAGACAAGCTCAAAACACAGCTGCCTTTGGATCTTGACTCTGCCATCACTTGCTGTTCAAGGACTGTCCAGACTTGAGTTCTGGGATGTAAACTTCCTCAGAACATCCTGCTCTTTTATTTCAAGGAAAAAGAAATTCACATCTGAGGTAAGGAAGATTTTGTCTTTCTCCTCCCTGCTTGTTCTGATTAAATCTCATTAAGTGCTTTTCTGCTTCTTGTTTTAATTTTAAAAGTCATAATCCCCCAAGTTGTATGCAAGCAGCCTAGAAATGCCTCCTCAGCCTCTCCTCCTGTCGGGGAGAGAAACGAGCACCTGCAGAGTAGAGTCCACACCTAGAATTACAGAAAACTAGTGGAAAAGCCAGAAAGTGGGGGAGTTCTCTTCTGCTTGCTTTAGTCAGTAACAAAGGGCTCTGCATTGTATCACCTTCACTTAGAATAGTTGGCTGTTTTCCCACTACTAGGCAGCTGGGTAAGTTTTTCAGGAAACAAAATGTAAGCATGCAGCCATAGGAGGACTTTGCCTTGTTCTGTGTGATTCAGCTAAAAGTTACCTGTCTGGACCTAATCTTGACACAATCACACTCCTTCAGTCAACAGAGACCACCTGAAAGTGCTACTCCTTTCTTAGAGGGTACCCAAGAAGGACAACATGGATATCCTTAAACAAAAAAATTAAATGCACATTGACAGGTACACACACACACACACACACCCCCAAAAATATAGATCCTGTAGATATGAGAGATTCTACCACTTTTCCTGGAAGAACTATACAGTCTAAAAGATCTGCTTGAACTTGGGAGGCTCAACTCCTCTCAGGCCTGAATAAATCAATGGTAATAAGTGCATTAAAGTGAAAAGAGTTATTCCAGTGCTAAGCAGTGCAAAAGCAGTGCAAGCCAACTCGTTCTAATACATCTCTGTCTGCTGTCCAGGCATTGTATCTTCTTATATGGGTGAATCCTGATGGCTTTAATCCTTTCTGACTTCCAGCACTGCACACTTTGGCAGTGGGGGAATGGGGTAGAGGGAATTCAGGATTAGGGCTGCCTGCCAGAAGCATGTCCCACTCCTCAGCCAGTGTGTACTGCTCTGTGCTCTGGCATGCTGCTGCCACTCGTGCCCTCTCAGAGCATCTGAAAGGGTTCCTATGATATCTACTCAGTGTTTGTTCCTTCCCAATACCAGCAGATGGTCAAGTGTCACTCTGTAGCCCTCTCTTTTCTGCTTCTGTATGTTTCTGATTGTTGGCACAAGTTCTCCAGAATATGTCTTGGAAACTTTCAGCATTTAACTTTCTCAGCCTGTCACCTGGTTTTGTCCCTTCAGAGCCATAAAAGGAAATGATTGCTTGAGGGGCAGAGCTACATATATCATCCAGAGTGTATCATGGTTAGGTGGATGTAGTGAAAAAAAAAGTATCTGTGTGGAGGAGGGCTGTCTTTCAACACATCCATTTGCCAGGAAAAAAAATATGGCAGTTGGGCTTCTGAAAAAAAAAGAGGAGGAGGAGGAGGAGGAGGAAAAGGAGCTAATTAGCTGTGTAAGTCAGCTCCAAAAAAGTAAATAGAGAAATAAAGCAGTTAATGCTCGGATGCACTTCAAATCCCAAGGCTGCTTCCTTGCTCTCACATGTGTGTGTTTAATAATGCACAAGTTCCTCACTTGCTGTGTTCTTGTGCTACACTCCAAACTCCAGGGGGGTCAGAGGACACAGCATCTCACCTGAGACTATGCAGTGGCCCTGGAAAACTCCATGGGAATGACCCTGAACCTTGTTAGGAAAGCCCAGCAGAACAGAGAAACACCAAGCTTTCAAATTAGGGCATCTATATCCCTCTCTAATCCACATGCCCCTCTCCGCACTGACAAATATTTGATTACCTAACTAATTTGCAGGGATAGGCCATGCTGAAATATGCTTTTCCATTGCATTTCCCTCTATTAATAATCAGCTGGCCTGGGAGATCATTCGCTGCTTGCAATGTAGCAATAAGTGCATATTCTGGACAAGCAGCTTGTTAAGAAAGACTTTTAGGTCTGGCCTTGTTGCTAGGAAACTGGAAAAGCTACTGAAAAGCTGCTTGAATGTGGTGGAGTGTATTGCTGGCAATCAGTGTCACTTGCCCTCGGTGATAGCCTGCAGCCTTTAAAAATACTGAAACATAGCCCAGTGCCATCACATTTGTACGAGGTGTTGGGAGTTAATCAAGTGGCCCATGTTTGCATGTTGGGAGCTCAGGAGCCCAGTAAATACCCTCATTTAAAAGGCACTGGAGGAATGTTTAAGACAAAATAGGTTATATGTGTTACTGGCCTGGCTCATTAAAAGCCAAGGCTGATCAAGGTGTGAGTTTGCAGCAAGGTGGTAGAAATCTCTGACTCACTTTTGCAATACTGGCACAGCCCCTCAGTGTCACATCCTGTTTGGATTTGGTTCCTAGTTGGGAAGTTATTTTGGCAGCTCTCCTCACCTGGAGTTACAGTATTCTCCACTTATGCATCTCCAGGTCCTTCTCTGTAGGATGCATATATACCTTAATCTTCTCACTGTATGTCTTCTCAAGCCTAATAAATCCCCAGAATAATTCCAGTTGTCAAGAGACACTTTCTGCTGTGGCACTGGGAGTATGAGACAACATGGGGATGGAAACTTCAATGTGCCTTGAGAGGGCATTGGGGGAAACTGAGCCCAGCCAGGAGTGCTCAGGACAGCCTGGAGGATGTGTGCACCATGGATCCCACAGCCCTGAGGCCAGCACAGCCCTTGGGGTAGGAGCTGCTGCAGCAGAGGAGGTAAAGCCCTTGACATTGTCTGAACCATCAGGTATCGGTTGGGGTTTTGTGCAAGAGCCCTTTTTGTCCCCTACACTGGGCTGCTTCCCTGCAAAGTGAGCAAAGGGACTTTTCATTGCAACTTTTCCACGTCTGTGGAAACCTTCCTTGCCTGGAATTTAGGTTATGGCTATTTATTCTTGCCTTTCTTTAGTAACTCAAACTCTCCAGGACTTTCTCTTCGCAGAAGCTGTCAGGTGGCTCTGCAGTGCTGCTCCTTTCTTTGCTAACCAAGAGAGAAGTGCAACTGAAAATAAAAGCCCACAGTTTCCACATGGAGGATCAGCACTTTCTCAGACTAGTGACACTGCCTCAGATTGTTAACCAATAGCACTGTTTTAGAGATTCAATTGTTTTATGATGGGGACTGGCATGACCAAAGGATTTCTTTCCAGTGCCACAACCATAATTTGTGATTTAATTAGACAGTGATTTTTCAGCAATTCTTGCTTTGGGGATCCTGACTACTTTTCAAGCAGAGGTCTTCAGGCTCTTCCTCCCCACTCCAAGATGCATAAACTGCAGCTCAACACCCCAGAACTAAAGGATCACTCCATAAAAGCCACCCAAAACTGATGACAGCTTTCAGAGGGTGGAAAACACACTGTATACATCAGCAGACAAAACTTCATATGGATTCTTACCCGGCCTGCATGAGGTGAAGGCATTGCACTCACCCAGGCTGCCTCTGTTCCCTCTGTGGCTTCTGCCAGAAAACTTGGAGCTCAGTGTCAGGAGCTCCCCTCCCTTGAATGAAATGGAGGTTTTATTGCTTATTCTGAGGAAATGAAAACAAAACACAGGTGCCATGCAGTAAAAGGAGGGGAAATGTGGGATTCAAGAGTGCAATAAAGTGTTTACAGTTGAGCTATCTGCTCTTAGGACTGAACAAAGACAGTGCAAGGGGAGGCAGGAGAGATTAAGATGATGCCAAATACTTGAAGTGATCCAACATTACCACTGAAGGGTCCTCAGCTGTGGTTAAGCAGAACAAGGGATGTAAATCCATGAGGTTTGTTTACTCAGAATCAAGCTCATGCAAATGTAATAGACCTCTCTGTCATCTTCCAAACTTTGACTAGAAAAACTTTCTCTCTCAAGGTCAAATTTATCCCTATAGAAGTTGTGAATGAAGACCTGGATGAAGGGAAATTGCACATGCTCTGAAGGACTTCGCTCATCTTTTTGGTGGTCCTCTAGAAAATTCATATTAATATATGTCATCACTTCAAGGCATAAAGTACCCCCTGTGCACAGCTCCTACTCCCAGTGCTTTGTCATCTAAGAGGCCACTGCTTCCTTAAGCCTGTGCTGATACTGTGGAAGGACAATACCAGATGTGTAATTTCATCAGAGGTCTCACCTCACCCATATAAACACCCTACCTTAAACTTATATTCCTGACTGTGTTGCCCATGTGCCTCCAACCGTCCTTCTGTTTAACATGGTGTGTTTGAACTGAAATGAAACTGTCAGGATTCACTCTGCTCCCTTATCTCTGCCTTGGAGTGGCCAGGTTCCCTTACCATGGAATCTGGGAGCTCAGTGGTCATTAATAGACACTGTCACCACAAAGCCCCTGAAGGGACATGAGGCAATACCAAGCCATTGCATGGACTGGGCACATAGGCACAGATTTACCCCCTTCCCCAGGCTCAGGCACAAAGCTGACTGCTGTCTGAAGGCTGGTATTCAAAATACTCGGGTGTTATCTTCTTTCAGGGCAAGTTTTAAAAGGTTGTGATCCTACAGAGATCTTGCACAGCTGGGAGGGGAAGGGTGGGAGCAGAGACCATGACAGAGCCAAAAAGATGATTCTCACCATGCAGTTTTCTGCTGGAAGCAGTGGCTTCAAAATCTGTCCTCTTTCCACCGCTAAGACTCCAAACTATGGAAAATCAAGGATTCTCTAGGTAGCAGAGACCTGTGTGGGCTTGCCTGCCCTTGTAATTGTTCAGCCCCTTCTCCCAGTCACTGCTGGGCAGGAGGCAGCTGGTGGTCCCACAGCAGAGCTGGCACCACCATGGCTCACATTTCCCACATACCCTGTCCTGCTCAGCAGTTTTTCCATGAACTTATCTGAGCAGCTCTTCATGCTTTGTGCTGTGAAGATCAAAGATGAGGTGTCCAGAATAAAAAGCTCACAGTTACCATGAGGCCTCTCTCAACATCCTGGGAATAGAAATGTGGCAATCAGACTTGAGGATGAAATCATATTGGACATGCTGGCTTAATCTCTAAAATATGGTATTGTATGGAAAGAATTATGGCTAAAAAGCATTTTACATTTTAGAAAGCTGTTCTGACCCATACTGGATCAGGAAAGAGAAGGAGAAGAGGGGGGAACACAAAGCCTGTGGGATGCAAAAGATTATAGCCAGTTGGGTTAGGAAAAAAAAAATCTATCATCAAATTATTAGTCTGCTGCTCCTGTACTATGGAGCATGATTCTAAAAAAGAAAGGTCTGAGATGGTTTATTTCAATTCTCAGGATCAGATCATTTGCTATTTGCAAATATCTGGATGTTATTTGCAAATCCTCCCCAAAGCTTCATGTATTTTAGCCCAGCTCATACATTCATTTCACAATCAGGTTTAGGTGGGATACAGAGCAGCACTGAGTTGGCTGCTCTCCCAATACACCTTTATTTAGCCAGGCCACCAGAGAGCAGAAACAGCAGGCCACGGGTAGCCAGCTACAAGAGATAAATTACAAGTAGAATAAATAAAGAAACATGCAATTTGTGGGTTCCTTGTTGAAAAACATCTGCAATTCAATGAATATTTTCTAATGCACATCTAAGAGCAGATTCTCACCCTCCTGTACTCTGGGCTGCAAAGCAACACAAAAGTTTGGGAAGTTTTGTGTTGTTCCCATGTCATCACGAACAGAAGACTGGTGTGACAAGGACAGTGATGTTGAATGATGCCACACTTGGTGGCACACCTTGAATTTCTTCATTAACACAAAATCAGGGCAGATTGCTGTAACAATGTTTGAACTGCATCTTCAGTGTATGGCAAAATTTTCAAACCCAGAGATTAGAGAGCCCTTACATTGGCAGCAGAACATCGCTCACTTCATAGCTCAGTGTTGTGTCAAGCAGTAAAAATAAACAAATGTTAGTGCTTCTTGGCTTTCAGGGTCGGAGCTTGTTTTAGATGACACATCCAGAAAGATTTTTCGTGAAATACTTGTGAACTACATAAACACCATCACATGGCAGCTTTTGGGATAAGGTCTCTTTATTGTGTGCCCAACCCTGGCCCAGGAGGGCTGGATGGACC
The DNA here is from genome assembly GCA_013400955.1 of Drymodes brunneopygia. NCBI lineage: Eukaryota > Metazoa > Chordata > Aves > Passeriformes > Petroicidae > Drymodes > Drymodes brunneopygia. The sequence continues at coordinate 106,528 of VZTZ01010936.1, read as the reverse complement.
CTGTGGGCAGGAGGCCCCTGGGGGCAGCACAGGAGGGAGGTCTGGGCTTTGTGCATTTTGTTTCTCACTTTTTCCTCGAATGCTGATTTGTGATTGCAGAGTGATTGACCCATCCCATCCCTCTCTTCCACTGTGCTGAAGCAAACACACCCCAGCCTGTGGGACCCCTTCCCAGCCTTGTCCATCCCTGCCACTGCATTAGCACAGCTTCTGTCCCCTTCCCACTTAAAATCCTGCTGGGCCAGCCGGGAGCCCACCTGCCTTCAGAGCCTCAGCCCGCCTGATTAGCCATGAAAATGGCCCCATTAAGCTCCTGGCTGAGGAGAGGCTGAGTCAGAGACACTCAGCCAGGCTCAGCAGGAAGCCAACTTTATTAACAAGGAGCAGGAAGCACTGTGTGTCAGAATATCTCTACACTTGCAGTACCTGGAGGGAACATTATCACTTATCAGCCTAATATTTCACCATTCTCTTTCTTTCAGATACTCTTGCTGCCTTCTCCTCACACAACAGCCTAAACACACTAACAAGACTATTGGCAAAATATGCCAAAAAGTGTTTATAATTTGGACAAATCTTCAGAGTTTTTCTGCCCAGCTTTATGAGAAGAGAGAAAAGAAAACAAAGGTAAACAGTAAGTGAAACACATTTGGGCTAAAATCTGTGTATTAGGTCAAAAAGGAACAAATCTCTGCAGGATCCCAGGGGAAGATTATATTTTATTGGTGTTTTTATGTACAAAGGGAAAGGTTAATAGAAGGTCTGAACAGAAAGGTTCACAGAAAATTGTCATCTGTTTGTGTTTTCTTTTTGAAGTAATAGTTTGCAGGAGCCAAGGGAGGAGGTAAAACAGTAAAGGCCAGAGGTAAATTGAAGATTTGTTTGGAAAAACTTTGACAAAACTACTTAAAACTCAGATTGCAGATTTGTCAAGACTGAAACACATTCCAGAATTATGCAAATTTTTTCCCAGTTTAAGTGGTGGAGCAAAGAAAAGAGGAAGGGATGTGTGCTAACATTGGGAATAACAGGTTTTTATTTCTCTTCTCCAAATGAATTTTCAATTAGATCAGTTTTTCTAGTTGAGATGAACTAATAGGTTGTCCATAAAATAACAATGAATTTCAAAACAAACAGTGCTGGTCTAGGAAGTTTAAGTTAATCCTAAAGGAATCCCTGTGGAATGTTTTCTTTTGCAAAGAATGATGTAGTTTTCCATGTTTGGTTTTAAGCCAGACTGGAAACAAAGCTAAAAAAAGATGGTGTTGGGCAAAGCTCAGTTTCCATCATTTGTCCAGTGATGGTCTCTGTGTGGAGCAAGACAGGAGGAGCAGCTGCTGGGTCTGAGCTCCCCTCCAGTCTAGTCTCAAGAGCAAAGGACTCTCATGTCAAAGGGCTTGTTTTATTTTTGATTTATGTTTTGTTTAACATAATGTTTGTTGTACTGATCAGATCAGAGGTCTTCCTAGCATAGCATTCAGTCCCAGCAGCAGCTAATAGAATGGAGTTTTTCAGGGCAGGGAGATAAAAACCAATTTCTGGATAGAATGTTTTTTCCTTTCATGTCAACTCAGCCTGGCAATGAGCCCTTTAGGAATTTCAAAGCTAGGTTGGACAGGGCTCTGAAAAACCTCGTCGGGTGGAAGGTGTCCTTACCCATGGCAGGAGGATTGGAGTGAGGTAGTTTTTAAGGTATCTTCCAAACCAAACTGTTTTATAGTTCTCTGATTCTCCAAGTCTTGTTTCATTGTTTTGTACATTATCTAAAATTGGGATGGATTGGAAAGCCATCAGCTATTGCAGACATTCTACTGGGCTGTGAGGATTTCTGTGCTGAGGAGGAGCAGTTTGGGCAGCCTTAGCACGCTGCTGCTGTGTGTGCAGAGCATTCCCAAGACTGATACCAGACCCCTGAGTCTGAACATGAAGGTTGGAGCAATAGTGAGCTGCAGCAGCTTCTCTTTCCTTCCTGGGGCAGAGGCAGAAGAGGGCAGGGAGGCTGGGTCACAGCCCACAGGGCTGCTGCCATCCCCAAGCCCAGCAGATCATGCTCCCTCCCAGGCCTCAAATGCGAGGAACATGACAAACACAAATACTGCTTCTGAAGTAACAGAATTTCTTAGTGATCCTTCGTGCTGAACTACATCTCCCTCTCTCAGAGTTTGTGAAGTAGATTTCATTGTAGGCTGGGGAAACTGGTGCTCCCATTTTTCTCTTTGGGATGTGTTTGATACTTAACCTGTCTTAAATCTATAGACAAGCTGTAAATTCTTCTTGCTGTACACAGTTTCCTCCTAATACAAATGTCTTAAGCCTAGAATTGCAGTGAGATGCTCAGGAAAATGTTTTCTTTGGTCAGGCAGCATTTCCTGAGGGTCTGCAAGCAGGGCTGTTTGTGCTCATGTTTGACAAAGGCATGTGCACGGGGCAAGATAACAGTTAATCTTAGAAATTAGAGAGAAGCCTTAAGAAGGTCTGCTTTCAGTGAACTTAAGGATATGACTTGCCAGTTCATCATGATGGTGTTCCCTGTGAATGGAAGCTGTACTCTGTGTTTCTAAGATGTTTTATGAAATTTTCCAGGATATTGTGTCTTATCAGCAGAAATTCAACATTATGCAGCTCTTAAGCAGCACAATTTATGTTTCCTTTCAGCTTTAAAGAAAAAAAAAAAAGTAGCATTGGTTCTTCTGATCCTAATACTTGCCAATAAATCAGGAAAAGCAGGCTTTACCAAACTATAGATACAGCAGTTTGCTCCTGGCTATGTTACTCGCAGAGCTTTTCAATACATATCCACATGGAGACAGGATGCTCTTCAATTAGTTAGCAAACTGCATCAAGAGGAATGGTGAGATGTTGAGCATCTATATTTATCTGATCATTATCAGTAGTACAGGTAGCTGGAAAACTTGTGAGAAATAATGACAGGTTTGCAATTGAGTTTGAACAGAGAACACATTTGAACGTGAGAACATAACCACTTTGGTCTTGGAAAGATGGAGAGAATTGCCATGGAGAGATTAGACAGTCTCAATAGGTGGGTAGGTGAGTAGGTAGAGAGAAAGGAATAAAAAGGAACCTGAACAGAAGCAGGAGAGAAATTAGGCTAGTGAAATGAAAGGTGGGTGTAAATGCCGTTACAGGGCTTTCCTCTGTTAGAACTCGGAGCATTTAAAAAAAAAAAATCAGGGTTTTCTCTTCAAGAAGAGCTGCAAAGGCAGGAAGAGAAAAATGTTTGCCCTGAAGGGCAGTGCTTGAATTAGGAGCAGGATCAGGACGTGCTGGCTGTGTTGCTCAGCCCCACAGTGCTCTGTGACGATGATGCCAAGCACATTTAGGGGAAGGGAGCGCTCCCCAGGCAAACAGGCAAAAATATTTCTTTGTGAAACTGCTCTCTGAGAGCCCAGCACAGTAACTCACGTGGAGGGAGAGCAGTGGGGAGCTGCCATGGCAGGCTCACCGTGGGAAGATAGGTTGTTGTGCTCCAAGATGGATCATGCCCCAGCTGTCCATTGCACTTTCTGCCTGAACTGCTGCTGTCTATGGAGAATGTCAGGTCCTCGGGGCCTCATCTCCCTGCATCTCCTACATGAGATCGAGGGCCTGGCAAGCACCTTCCCAATAAATTATTGTTATTGCAAGGAAGGGAACAGGCAGGGAAAAGACTTTTCAATGATCCTAGCAACATTCTGCCTCCAAAAAGCACATGTTGTGGGAGAATTTCAAAGTGCTTCCAGGAGCTGAGAAGGCAGATGCACGTTGGAAACCTTTGACGGAGATGAATAGCAGGAAGCATCTCTAAAAGACCCACAACGGCATTACTGCAGAAAAACCAGCTGCAAAATGAGGTAATGACTCTTCAATACTCTCCAATATGCTGGCACAAGTCCTCTGTGTTTCATCTCACTATCTATCAATGTAGCATTAGAAGATCCTAAAGTGTTTACAAGTGGATGCAGGGTTGGTCTGCTGGCCCTGTGGGGATGCTGACCCCTCTTTCCAGAGGAGGCACGACAAGGCAAAGGTCATCCTTCTCTGTGCACTCAATTACAAAGGAACCAGACCCCACTGTGGTTTTTTTTCCCTGAGAGTCCTCTCCTGGGTACTTACTCTGAAATTGTCTCCTGCCACATATTTCTTTCTCCTCGGATATTAAAAAATAATTAAAGGCAAAAGATAAGAGCAGAGAAAGGCTGGGGGAGGAGGAGAGATGATGGGGAAGCCCAGTCCCTCAAGAGCTGAGCAGCAAGTACAGAATCATTGTGGCTCAATGCACAGATGACATCCTGATTTGTGCAGGACCTGAGCTGGCTCTCCCAGTGCAGCACAGCCAGGCAGTGCTGTCACATCCTGCTCCTCCCCTGCCCCACTGTGTGAGGGGACAGTCTGCTGCCATCCAGGGCAGGATCGGGCCCCCTGGAAAGGAAACTTCAGGAAAATAAGCTCCCGAGGGGATGGACTCCAGCAAGTGTCTCTTTGTGTGAAAGGGAGCTTGCTGCACGCAGGCAGCAGCAGAATAGATGGAGACCTGTCAGAATGTGATGCATAGGCAGCTAAGTGAAGCTCAAGCATTCATAAAGAAACAATGTTATCAAAGATGAATAGCTTGGAAACTGCTTTTAGGAACGTTTACACAGGGTTTCACCTTCTGGCAACACAGAAACGTCAATGATGCTCGGGCTGACTCATAGCAGAGCAGGAGAGCTCTACAGAAGGCTCCCACTCCCCTTTTTCTTCCGCACCAAGGTCTGTGCAGAGGTGTGTGTGTGCAGGGTGGGGGTGCTGCACTGAGGAATCACCCAGAATTGGCTCAGAGAGGAGTTGTTTTCAGAGTCCCTGCCATGCTTTATTAGTGTGGAAATTCAATAATCTCATTAATTACAGAAAAATAATGTAAGGTGGATCTGCTGGGCTCCTGCACAATTTGAGCTCTCCTTCTGTGGGTAATTGCCAATGACATGTCTGAGAGAAATATCACAATGATACATAACAAAGGGCAGCACAGCTTTACAGCATAGATCTTGTTGCTATGGGAACTTGTCTTTGCTCCTATCCCAGAGCTAGATGATTTATGTATGTGCAAGAGTTCCTTTATTTTAGGGCTTTTGCAGAAGAGAAAAAACCTTATCAGATCTCTATCCACATCTATCCATCCGGTTATCTATCCAGTTATCTAATAATTCTTCCTTTATTATAATTACCTGTCTATTATAATCTTTATCCGTGGCCTCATTCTTCCAAGTATTCTACTCTCTATCTCCTTTTGGGAACCAAGATACAAGACGAGCTGAGGGAGGAAAAAGAATGTGGACATCAGTTACTCTTTGTGCGTGCTGCCTGGACGTGACTGCCGTTCAGAAGCAGAGACAAAGCAGCCAAGCCACGAGTCACAAGCCCCTCCTGTGCCAGTGATGCTCTCTGTGCCCACATGCAGCAGCAGGACAAAAGCAGCTCCCTCATCCCTGGGGCATAAAGGGAATGGTGGAGCAAGAAAAAGCTTCAGATCTCACTCTTTGTGAATGGTCAGAGAGCACAGGGGTCACACACAGCTGTGCTGGGTATTGAAGGTGGAGCTCTGGGAGGAAATGCTGAAAGTCCTGAAATAACTTCCCAAAAGACTGAAGCTGGAGCATAACTCCCATTAACTTTGATCTGTTCATCCCGGGTGGTGAGAAGATTGGCTAAAAGGTGAAAACACAATATTTTAATTCAGAAACAGGCACCTTTGGCTGCAGCTCTTTGCTGTCTTTGCACTTCATAATTTGTTAGGCATTTCCTAACAAGCTCTTGGGTCCAGATATACCTGAGGTTAATAGGAGAGCTTTTTTTCTCTGGTAGGATTCTGTTAGGGTCATTGGTTGCTCCAGGGTGACCACGTAAATTACTTGTTCGTCAATAAGAAACTACTGAAAGGCTCACTAAAAATTAGTATCTTGCAGTCTCAGGAGACCCATCAAAGAAGATGTTCAAATTCTGGTGTGCACACGGGTTTAGAAGATTTTAAGACAAAAAGCTGGTCCTGGCAGCTTCTACATCTGAATTTATTTCATTCCACATTGTCTCCAGTGATATGAAACTGATTTAAACACGTGCATATGTTTTTGTAGGGTATTTAATAAACAACTTGCAAGTTCAAGATATGATACAGGCAACCTGGTCAGCAGCCATGTTCATGTCCAGGTTCATCTTTAAATCAATCAAAACAAGAGCCTGAGAAGCCACCTGACACTTCTGTTAAGTCACAACAGTATGCAAAATGCAGGCTGGCTCTGATTTTGCCACATGCTGTAGCATTACTCAAGGCCATTATTTTACTGGGAGAGTGAACATGATGCCCATGACTTTGTTCACTCAATGGCTGAAAACAATCTTCTTCTTCTATAATGTATCAGAAAGCCAGGGCTTTAACTTTGCAAGAAAAAAATAATCAGGCGAACCATTTGATCTTGAAAAGAAAGAAAGTGAAATTCCATATTTATGAGAGTTCTCTTTCAGCCTGGAAATTCACTGATCAGTGAAACCTCACTCTGCAGGTTCAGGGAGCTGATTACACTCCTGATCTAATCAGTTCCTTGCTGCATGGAAGCCTCCTCCACACAGACCTCCTGCCTGACTTTCCTTCCCCCGAGCCCTGTTGTGGCTGAACCATCACTCTGCTGAAGTGCTGAATCACGAGATGGAAACTGCCTGTGAGGGTCCCACTGACAAGGCAAGCTTTGTGGCATTGGAAGCACTCTTGCTCTGTAATTTCTCAGGTCCTCATGATGTGGGTGGCACACTTGCAGAAATCACTGTCCTAATTCATGTCAAAGATAAGAGTTAATCCCTTGGCACAGCTGATTGACCCTTCACACCAGGGCACCTGATCCACCACAGGTCTGTGGCCAAGAGCAACAGCTCCCTCCTCCCCAGCTCCCTCCCTCACCCTGAGTTTCAATTCCTTAAAGCTAATCAATATCCTTATTAATGTTCCAAAATCAATTATCCTAATAAAGCCTGGAGGGAGCCGAAGGGTTGCTATTCAGCACTCACCTTTTATTACCCCGACTGTTTATTTCCCCATTGATAGAACTGTCTGACTTTATGACAGATTATGGGTGAAACTGCAGCACTCAACACACTTGTCAGCCCTAGAGATATGTTGTGTTATTATTACTATTTCAAGAGCCTTTTGCTTACATTTCCTGGTTGTATGGATGCTTTAGAAAGAGTCCCTGGCCTTGCTGTGCTGGAATGGGATAGGGAGTGCTGCAGCTCTATGCTGCACATCAAATGGATAATAATCTGTTATATCTATGCAATTATAATATTGCCCCAGGCCATGGCACGTTGTTTATGCAGCAGGCAATGCTCTGTGGTCTGCAGCAAGACTGCAAGACACGAGCAGGGTAGATCACCTCATGGTCACCCACAGCAAATCAAGTGAAGGTGCATTCAGAGGCATGATCCCAAAAGCATCAGGGGAGAAGGGCATTTCTCCTGCAACTGAATCCCTCTATTCCATGGAGCTGTGTCCAGAGCCTGGAAGAAAGACTGCAATTCCCTGCAGAAGTGCAGCATCCCAGAGGCAGGGCAGCTCAGGGGCAGGGGGCAGAGGCAGCACCGTAGGAGGGAAGCAGCTGGAAACGCTGCTCAGCCTCCTGAGCACTGAATTCAATCCCTGCCTGCCCAGCATGGCTACATGTATATTTTAAGGAAATTCAACCACATGTTTTTTATTTCCTTCCTGAGCTTATTGATTAACCATTTAAGAGTAGAAGAGACTCCAGGTCAGGTTATCCTCCAAGACTGTTCCAGCAAGGTGCTGAAGCAGGAAGTGATGTGAAAGTCTGTAAATGAAATTAGCCCTTCCTGAGTGCCTTCCTGCACCTTGCATGCAGTGCCCATCCTGGCCAGCAGCCTGCTCTACTCAGAGCTGGGGCTGGGAGCACTGGGAATGTGGTCTTTGGTTGTGCAGCCTCTCCCTGGCTGGAATACATCTATACCCTGCCTCCATCTTTAGACTATTAGCTCCCAGGAAAACTCCTCTACTTGTCTTTGGAGGAGCGTGTTTGAAATGCTTCCCTCTCACAGTGTTGGAACAATTTCTGTACCCTGTACAGTAAATCTTTTATCCACAGGATGGCAAGTGAATGGGGAGATTGACCCTGGAAGGACTGACAGCACAGCAGAGAGAGGCTTTTCTTTCTTACTGCAGCCAGTGAAGAATTTGTATCACTTAGTTCTTTTCAGTTAACCAGTATTAGATCAGACCATCCACACCAATTGTTAAACTGGTAATGAGACAGGCTCCATTTCAGAGAGATTATTGCTTTATTAAGAAGTGAACATTCAGCAGATGTTTTAATTTTACAGAATTCATTTCAGATTATCAAGATTTCTCTCTATCTTATTTGATTTAATGTTTCTTAGGAGTGATTTGTCTCTCTCTATTGCTTAAGACCAGTGCAGTCCAATCAGGCAAATTGTCTGTATTAAAGAGTTCCTGTGGGATTCATAACAGCAATAGGACCTTTTGGGTTTTCTTCTGAAAAAGGCTTCTTCTGAAAAACCCCAGAAAATACATCCTGTGCTAATGATTTCTCTCATCCTAGTCCTCTTTTATCCCAGCCTTTCCTGCCAATATGCCCGTATAGCACAATTCCAGATAAATCAGAAATGCAGTGAAAAGTGGCATGAAAGCAGCGTCACAAAAAGAAAAAAAACTTGATTGAAGTTGTGAGCTAGCGAGAGAAATGTGAGCCCATCCGAATCTGAATTAATTAAAGATTTTATTAGCATCTGATGGCGCCCCAGGGAAAAGTACTTTTTTTTTTAATCCTCTCTCTGTTTTAAAGGCAAAATACCAAGCAAAAGCATTCAAGGGTCATGCCAAAAATTTTTGTTTTGAGGGTGACACAGTCATCCTCCAGCTGTGCCAAAGATGTATGATGGTGTAAACAGGGCCAAGCCAGTTGGGTATTTTTCTGTAACAAGGAACTGGCAGCCTATGCTGATTGTGAGCTCAGCTGAGTGAGAAAACCAAATGCATTATCAAATTTTACTGTTCTTTTTTTAGTTTTAGTGGTGGAAGGGACCCCTGAGAAGTCTGGGTAGGTAAATAGCCCCATGCCTGAGTCACACAGATCTCCTGTCCCTCGAAGTCTCACCATGTTTGACTCCCTAAGGCAGCCAAGAGGATGAGTGCCCTGCTCTGTCCCATGCTTAGGTGCAGTGCCCCATTTGCATGGGGCTGAAGGTTCTGCAGAAGGAACCTCCATTATGGAAAAGGGTGTCTGGGGAGCACTTGAGGTAGAGGAATTCCAAAATGAGCAGCCCCAAAGAGCAGCGTGCACTGCGAGCTCCACGTGACTGCAGCGGGAGCAGGAACGCTGCCAGCCTGGCACAATGTTTGCCACTGAGCTATGAAATCCCAGCTCCGCTCCCTGGACATGCTCTGCCGAATTCAGTCAGGAGGAAGGAAGTGGGTAACTCCCCCTTCCACCCACCCCTCCCTCCCCTCCCTGTCCCTCTCTGAGCTTGGCCTTTAGAACAAGGCATTTTCCTCCCAGGTAGGGAACTGATCCCCCAGACTCCAAAGGCTACGTGCAAGACACAGACTCCTGCTCACACATCAGTAATCCTGCTGCTTGCTAGTTCAGTGATGCATTAAGGATAGTGACAAAAGCAGATTGGATATTTTAAGAAAACCAACCTATTCATAATTTATTTTTTCAAATCAGCAAGTTAGCTCTGTGCTGCAACACTTAGCTGAGTCATTGCAAGTCGTGTTCAAAGGTGAATGCCAGTAGATGTGTCACCAGAGATCTTGCTTAAAATTCTAGCATAGTTATGAGCAACCAGGAGGAGCAAGAGACCTAAAACTGTAGAAGACACTGACTAAAGGTATGGCCTGGTACAAGTCATAGCTGGCTGAGCCATTTCTTGGGAGACCAACTGAGCTTGCAAAGCCTTGGTGAGAGACTTGGCAGTAGGGTCTGCTGGGGAGAACACCAGAAAGTGAGTGGATGCCATGTGGGGTGTGAAAGAGCAAGTGTTCTTTGGGGCAATGGGCTCTCTGGAAAAGGCAGTTTGGGGAGCTGTAAGTGAGGAAGCTCCTCAATGCTGGCCACGTTCTGGGAACCATGTTTCCAACCATGCTTTGTAAAGAAATAAAGCTGCTTGTCAAAGAAACACCTGGCTCCATTGTCAAAATCTCCAAAGGAAACAGTTCCCAAGAGATGGATTATTGGTCACTCCTTGGACCAAAGCACAGCAATAATACAACCACGCCATGCCAACTATTGCCAGTCTGTCGAATTCACCCATTTTAAGCCCAAACAATCATTCATCCAAAAATTTAGACCTCAGCCTTCCTGCTTTGGACACACATTCCAACAGCAGAGAAGAGGAGACTGTGCACTTTCTGAAGGCCCCCCCTTTAAAGCTTTTCCCTCAAAATCCCATTCCTACACTGTGTTTGAGAGTCTTGGTCCTTCCCATCTGCCATGACCAATCCTGGCTCGTGTGCAAGGCTCCCAGCACCTCACGAGAGAGATGCTGATAGCAAGTCCCTGTGAAATGTGCTTCCCAGTTGGCCCTGGTGGATAGGACTTGTGGCAGACACAAAGGGGAGGATTAAACAGGCTGATCTATTTGAAATGAATAATCTTTATTAAAAAAAGCACTTCTCATCTTCTAGTCAGGAACAAAGCTGGACCAAACCCATCCTCTTCCCTGGTATCAAAGAATAAGAGGTAGAGACCTGGGAATTACTGTGCTGCATTGCATCAGCCAAAGGGTCATATTTCAAAATATAGATTTTTTCAACGAGCCTTTGTGAAGAGAATGGAGGGAAAGAAGAATCCCCATAGAGACTTGTCCTCAGCCAAACTAACCACCCATTCATGAAATCCACAGCCCAGGGCTTGAAACTGCTGTTCTAAACTGCTGAGAATAAAAACAACATGATAAAATTTGCTTTTTTGTCAAAGAATCCTGTGAGATTCTATAGGTGGGAGTGAAGGGTGGAAGAATAAGGAAGACTCTTGAAGTTAATTATTTTTATTATAATTTGCAAACCACACTTCGGGCTTAAAAACTGTGATCTGTTCAACACCAATACTGTTGAAATATCATTTTCATTCTTGTTTTTATTATTACTATTTTTTTGACTTTCCATCTTACTTGATTCCTGATTGTTCCCTACTTCTGGAGCCTGGCTTGTTATTCTATTATCTTCCTCAAGAGGCTTTTATGTGGAATCTGTAGGAGGAGATGGAGGCTTTAAGGGGGAACTCCTGCAACAAACCCTTTTCCATTATTTCTTTACTCAATTTCATGCTCTTATTTATTTTACATAATAATACACATGATATCAGGAGAAGCAGAAGAAAATAATACAGAAAGAAAGGCCAAAAAAATTAGTTATACTTCAAGAAGCCTTAAAGTGAATACCAAGAAATGTGCCTTGTTTTTTTTCAACATGCAAGTAGCCAGGGTGGTAAATTACTTGTCATGCTTTTGCTGGACATCTTGATTGCTTCACTTAGAGCGGGTCTGTGGACTGCATGAAAAAGTAGTTTGCAAACAACAGAGTCACATCCTAGCACTTATCTCAGCAGACCCTGAGTGAGGTGACCTTGGCAGGAGTGCCTCTCTTCATGCCAGGATGGCTGGGCACATTTAGCAGCATTTATTGGGACTACCAGGAAAGCAGCTCCCGTGCTGGCTGCAGAAAAGAATCCCTGGGGTACAGGGAAATGTTATCCTCATTTTACAGGTTAAAAGCTGAGACAAAAAAATAGTTTTCTTGTTTAATTTGAGGCAAAGCAAGAAACCTGGGGGGAGATTGGGGAGCACCTTCAGTTCAGCCCCAGACAGATGGCCAAGCCAGCAGCACCACTGTTCTTTCACTCTGAGCTTTCAGGAATGGAGAAGCATAAACAGAATTTACTTCTGCATATGAGCAGATGCTGGAGGGGAGATTTGTTTTCCTGTCCTTCTTTTGCAGTCCTTGCCTAGCTCTGCTGTAGGCTGAGTAAATGAGATAAAATGCTGAACCAAAGCTGCAACACCCACTGATGCAAATTGTTCTTGGCCAGTGCTCATGGCCACCTTCATTTTCTGCAGAGAAAGGAGTCTGATGTTCAGACACAAGAAACCCATGAGCTTCCTTCAGATCTTGATAATTTCTCCCAGCCCAGCTTATGTGTAACAAGGGAGCAGCCAACCAACAAGTGATTTTCTAAACTTTGAATGCAGCCAGCCTCTCAGGAGAGCATGGGGCACTGTCCTGGCTTCACCCAGAGCTTGGTGGCATGATGAGGCTCAGTTGTTCTGAACAGCAAAACTCCTTCTTTCAGAACCAGCTACAAGGTCATCCCTATGGGATAGTGCAACTCACTCACTTTTATATTCTCAGCTTCATATTCCATTGCAATACAGACCCATCGACAGGCAAATTAGCCAAGTCAACATTTGAAGGATTCTCACTGCTAATGATCTCTGGTCCATGAAGGCAAACCTAAAGACTTCAGGCTATACAAAACACTGCAGATGAGGAACCCAGCTGTTGATACAGCTGGCATCAATAAGCATTTCTAATGCAGAGTCCAAAAAGATCTGTGTACAAAGTGCACTGCTGCAGAGAGATCATGCAGAAGTCAAGGGCTGTGCTGTTTACCTAAGTCTGGTACTGAAATCTCCCTCAGTCCTCCTCACAGAACACACAGCCCAGCCCACTGGGACTGAAGAGTCTGCAAATGCACACTTGTTAACACACCAGATTCCCTCCAGCAGGGACAATGCTGTGGGATTGCAGCCACATGCAGGGGAACAGCCACACAGGGGAATAGACAATGATGGTAAAAGCAGACCTACCTCAGGCAGGAAGGCAGGAACAGATCCAGGGCACTGACTTAAGGATATGAGAATCTTCAGTGCACTAGGTAAAAAAAGGGGGTTTGAGCTTTCTCAGAAAACACAACTCAACCATGTTCAGGGCAGTGAATGCAGAGTATGAGGAGGGGGCTATTAGTCCATTCCTCCCCAGCTGAGCCTGGGGCTCCACCACAGCCATCAGGCACCTCCTGGGAAGGGATCACTGGGGTCCCAGGACCCTGTCCAAATACTTCAGCTTCATGGCATGGCTGAGGTGCTAAAGAAATACAGGGAAATGCCTTGCAAAAATGTGCCTGGCTAGGCTGGACTGAATTATAGACCCAAGGAGTAGAGAGAGGCAGACTAAGACAGGAATCAGCTCCTTTGAGTAGAAACCAAGGAAAGACAGAGATGTGCCAATCCAAAGGGCAAGGCAAGGGCACAGTCAAAATCCAGAGAAGAAAGAGAGATAACAGGAATCCAAGGAGCCAGCTTGTAAAATCAGGGGGTGGCTGTGGCAAAGTTAAGAGAGGAAAGGATCAGGTCTCAAACAAATCTGGAAAAGGCAGACTTTGGATGCTGGATTCAAGGGTAATTCAGTGCCTGGGGCAAAACAATCTTAGGCATACAACACTGTGCCAACAGCTATTTTAGGCAGTGGAAGTGGTTGGGAGGATGCTGGAAAGCCTTTCTCCTCTGAGCTGGTGCTTTTGTGTGCTTGCTCTTGTTTGACCTGGTCCCACCTGGCACCAGTGAGGCTGTGATACACTCTAAGACTGAACCAGGCCCAGCAACATTTACTTGTTCAGTTCAGACAACGGATTTTTGAGGACTGATTAGCAAATATTTGCACAGAGCTTTAAACATGTCAGGGCTTAGTTTAACTAGGCTTTACACTGCTGTGCAGAGATGTGCAGGTAAAAAAAGGAAGAGTCAGGACACCTTGTCAAACAAGGTCTTAGCTGGCTGGATTACAGAGCTGAACCTGTCCTCTTATCCAGCTTTGTAGCAAGTGTTTACAATTAAGCTGAAATGTGTGCTAAAGACCTCACTGTCCAGGTCACAAAGCAGGTTTGCTACACCTTTGGAAATAGCCAAAGCTTTTTGGGGGCTGCAGAACTTGCATACAGTGACCCTGGTGCAGAAGTGATGTTGGAGGAGCTGTAGCAGGACTTTCTGGTCCCTGGAATGTGAACTCCAACCCCACACAAACTGTTGCAAACTGGTGCCCAGCAGTGTCCCAAGCACACATGGGTGTCAAGGAGCTGTAATTGCTCATGGTTATATGGTATTTAACATGTGCAGAAATAGCCATAAGAAAGTTCCAGGGCTGTTCACCATCCTTGTACTGGCTAGACTGGACCTTCTCAGGTCTCACTAAAAGCCTGGTTTCTCCTGCCTTTTTTGTTCCCTGCTTCCACAGCCCCATTCAGCATTGACCTGGGGAGATCCCCTCCTCACTGCTTTCCTCCTGGGGCAAAAAGCCCTCTTGAGATCCTGCTCATCCCCTACAGGAGTGCCTGTGAGGGACTCATTGCCTGCCCACCCCAGCAGTCTGCCTTCCTTCAGCTATTACCTGCCCAGGTCTGAGTCACACCTCATCCTCCTGCTCCACTAAGATCAAACCAACCATGGATGATGCTGAACAGGGTGGGAATCCCTCAGGCAGGAATTGTCCCTGCTAATGTTAAGGAATTAATTACCCTTCACCTTCCATAAAAATGAGGAGCTCCTTACTGCCCACTGGTAATTGGAAAAGTGGGATAGGTTTGATGATAAACAGCAATGTCTGTATTTAAAACAGAAATTATCACAACAAAAGAGGCAGTGATTGTCTTTCAGGATGATGTATGCATTTCCCTTGCCCTCCTGCACTGGTCCACTACACCCCCATGGCATAGCTCCCTATGGATGCTGCAGCTCCAGCTGTGGGAAGCAGGGAGTGCTGGGATACAGCAATTTTGGGCTTTTAAAAGCTTCTTGCCTTGTCTTTTTCCATGGCAAAGTGAAGTACCTGACCCAGAGGCCCTACTGCTTGTCTCCATACTGACAAACCTTCCTGAAACAACCTGAACTTCAAAGTTTGGTGGGAGACAAATTACTTCCCCAGTGCTTCCCAGAGGGACTAGACTGGTTAAGAGGAGAGACGTCAGCACTGTCATCAAAGGGCACAGAGTATCTCACAGGGGACCCCTTAGCAGAAAAAGAGAGAGGGAAATGAGGGCATTTCTGTCTGAGCTGAGTATCCACTTCATCCCCCTGTCATCAGAGGGAAGAAGGGGCAAGGGAGAGAGAAACAAAGCTGGTAATTATCTCGCTTGGGTATCCCAAGATGATTGCAGTTCAACATGTTTGGTCAAGACCTTGGTACACACTTGCTCACTGCAGCAGGCAGCATGAAAGAGGACAAATGAGTGACAAGGCAAGCAAACTGGAGAGTTCATCCCATTGTTCATTGTCTGGTGCTTAGAGAAGCCATTTCTCCAGCTGCCTGTGGGTGGAAGAGGCACTTGTGAGTATTAGGAGAGAATCCTGTAGACAGCATCTTAATGAAGACAACACACTGCGTCAGGAAAAAAGAACAAGGAGAAGAAAATTAAAAGAAGGAATTAAGCTTAGTGTCTCACTTGCAAGGCTAGAAACTGGAACAAAAACGCCAGTAGAGCTGGCTGGGCTAGGGCTCCATTTCCATGGGAGACATCTGACAGGAGATACCTGGCCAGCAATGAAACCAGTTTCCTTGGAAATCAGAGAAGAGCTGCTCTGCCTCTCCCCTATCCCCAAAATAAAAAAAAATCTGACAGTGCTTTTGACTTTCTTGTTGGAGGTAGATGTTCTCAGTTGAGTACAAGGGGATCATCCTGCATTTCCTCTCTTGGGATAGCTCTGTGCTCTGCCCACCACTGTGAATTCAGAGTTCAGAGAGAGCCTGCCCAGAGCTCTCCATGGATGTCAGGGGCCTGGGAGCTCGTGTCAATCCCTCAAGGAAAGTCATGTGCCATCATGGGCTGGGTCCTGGCTGCCCTACTCTGAATTACACCAGTGTTTTGAGACTCTGTTGGTGACAGCTAGCAGAAAGTACAGTGCCCTACCCAGGGATGGCAAAAGCCATCCTCACTCCTCCACTGGCTCAAGGAGTCATTGCATTAAGTTTTTAGAGGCAGGTGCACAAAGGCATTGACCTGCCTGACTCCCACATAGGTGCTGAGCACCTGTGAAAATGCATGGAAATTCAGGACATCATCACCCTCAAGAGGCACTGCCCTGGCTGCTTGTGCCAGTTAGCCTTGCTTGCCCCACAGTGCACTGGGAGGGGGCACAGCTCCCTGCTCCTCTTCAGGCTGGGTAATTCTGTGCTACCACGGGGCAGGATTAAATGTACACGTGGAGATATTGTTACTCTGTTCCTCCCACACCTGACCTGGGTAGGAAATCTGAGTGCTGAGCCAGTTGTGAATTCTCTCCTACACTGCCTGGCAGAGAGCAAGAGCTGATGTCAAGTAAACAGAGAGAGGATGTCTGTAAATTAAGGGAATTCTGAGAAATGTTTTAATACAGAATAGCAGAAATTGCCTTCTCCTTCATAAACCATCCTAAGATGTGTAGCTCACAATGTGTGATAGAGACAGGTACAAATGCCTCCGTGCACTCTGGTTTATAAGTGGCTCTGTAACAGGTGTTATCATTTTGTCTGCTCAGTATTTTAACATCATTCATTTGTGCCATTGCAACGTGGCACAACAACGCATCTTGGAATAATTTACTGTGAAGAAGCAATTGCTATGAATCACATCATATTGTCATTATGAATAAAGTACATCCACACGCTGTGCCTTCAAGGAAAGTGTGGAAGAGACGTGCTCACCATTCAGCTTCTCACAGGCCCCCATTTACTTTTCTCCTTTCATTTCAGTTGCTCTCAATCTGCCCCTGCACAAATAATCACATCCCAAGGCTCAAAGAAGGTTTTTTTGCCTCCCTTTCATTCTTTTTTTTTTTCTTTGTTTACCAGTCACAGAGTCTGACTATGTCTTGTGGACTTTCTGGAGCAAAGAGCACAGCTGCTGGTGCTTGGAGCTGGATGCTTTCGTGACTGACTTAAACAGAATCACAGGAAAAGTTGGGTTAGATGGGATTTCTGGAGGTCACCTTCACCACCTTTCCTCAAAGCAGAGCTAACCTGTTTGCTACCAACTCTCTAGTTTATCAGCCTGAGAAACTGAAACCTGCAGGAACTTGGGAAAGATGAGAAGTGGAAGGAAAATCAGAAGAGCCCTTCACACTCAGACACATGAAGGTCCATGGGTTTGAGCATGCTAATCCTGTCTCTGCTTGCTTCACAGCAATAAAGAAGATGTATTTACTGATTGATTAATTAATGAATTAATTAATTTATAGAATGCCAAACCAAGGAATGCTGATCTCACTCCGAGTAGGAATATGACCTTGAGACTGCCAGAGTCTCAACTTTCAAGACACAGCCTTTTCTTCAGAGTGCACTCAGATTTCTCCGTGCTTGACTCTTAGTCAGAAAACAAATGCTTTGTCCCAGTTCCATTTCTGAAACACATCCCCATACTTTGACTTTTCTCTGTCACAACTGGAGAAAAAAAACCACCAAACAGAAAGCAAAAGACAATTTTAAAACCTCTGAAGCTGACACAAAACAAAATTGCTATTTTCTCCTCCAGCTTCACTTTCTTAAGTCATTGTTCTGAGAGATCATCCTGATATTTTTTATTTCTCTTCCCCCTTTCTATTTCATTTTCAATCTGGTCTCTCTTTCTCTGACAATTCTGCCTGGCTGCTATCCAACAGGCCTGTCCAGTTTCTTCTTGTACAAGCATATAACACAGAAGAATACAAAGAAGACTGGAAATGCAATTATAAAACTGTCTCTTCCACCCGGGCACAGATTTTTTAGACAGCAACTTCCCTTTCAGCACAGTTGGAAGGAAAAAAAATGTAACTAAAGCCCTTCTGAGCAATGTCATTATTTATTCTGGATGAAATGTCCTGCAGAAAACTTTAATTAGACCACATGTATGATAAACTAACAGAGCAGGCTGAAGGAAAAAGAAATTAAACAAATAAAAAGGGTAATGGTGCAATTACCTATATTCCTGAAAGCCGTAACTCTTGGAGGTGAGCCCAGTTTATTCAGAGTTCAGGAGCTGAAAATGGGATGTGCACATTGAGGTTGAAAGTGACACAAACACGCACACATAGTTGTCACTGAAACAGCTTTTCACTGGATATTTTGGCTTTTGAACTAAAAGAAAATACTGTAAAATACCTCATTAAAGACAAGAATTGTCTGGGAAAGCAAAATTCTGAGTTCTCCAGTTAGCACAAGAAAAGATTTAGAATTATGGGAAAGGAAATGTCCCTGTCAGAACTGCTGTGAAAGAAGAGTTTCATGTCTCTGTGCATGTGCACACACATGTGTGTGCATGTGTGTACATAAACATGTACAGACATATTTTTGTACAATGGAGTATTTATTTTATGAAAAAACCTTTTCAACCATAAGCTAAATCGCTTAATTGCAGAAAAGTAGGCAAAAAAGATTTGTCATAAGATCAGCACTGTCTGAAAATACAGTATCAGCAATTAAAAGAAATAGCCAACCCACCAACTGCTGAGCAGCAATCTATTACCCATGCTGCAGCATTCTGCTGATGCCTTGTGCATCCTTCTCCAATACTCATAATAAAAAAAATATAATTTCAGACCTCAGGTGAATATCCCTCAAGTTTTCCCTTCTTAAATAGTAATATTTATAAGCAAATATATGGCAAAAATACAGAAAATATAGGAGAAAAATGAAAACTCAGGAGGGGACTATGAGGGGGACTGGAATTTGCTGGACCTTGTTACTGATGGAGGGAGGACTGTGGTGTGCAGTTTTAATTAAATACAATATTTCCTATATTTCCATGGGAAAAAAATTGGTCTTTTCATTTGGGCCCTGCACTGCAAACAGAAGACAGGTGGAGGGCCAAAGCTCCTCCTCAGGTATTCAGCCACCTTTAAACGTGAGTAGGGGCTGGGCAGCTCTGCAGAGGGTGATGCTCTGTCAGGCTGCAGCTCTCACCAGCATCATGCACGTGCCCTGACGAGGGCCAAGAAATCCAGCAGCAAAAGCAGAGCAGAATCCCCTGGTCCCTGATCTCTTGGGGATCTGTTGTGGTGGGACTGTCATCCAGGCATCTTCCTAGCTAGTTATCTTTCAGATGGAAAGAGGTAGGACAATTGCCACTGGATTTTAAGCATTTTTTTTTGGGAGCAGAAGGCTTTTGAGATCTCCATTGAAGTACAACTGAGCTAATACAGACGGATGCCAAAGATGGTTGAGGCAATTGGATTTATAGTGAGAGAAATATAAGTTATTACTAAAGATAAACTTCCACCATTGTGGCAATTTTCCATGAGTTACCTCTGGTTTTGACTGCTTTTTAGGCATTTGGGGAACAGCAGATAAAAGACATAGCTGTTACTTCTTTCTTACTTGGCTCCTGAAGTTGAAATGGGACCAGCTTTGTCCAAAGCACATGGAGAGGTTCAGATTTCAAGTGCTTTCAAAGAACAAAAGTATCTGCACTTTGGATTCTGACTTCTGACCATCTGTCAGATTTAATGTACTGATAAAAATATTGCAGCCCCTTGACACTCCACCTGTCCAGTCTTTTCTGTGAGCAACTTTTTGGAAACATATCATTTTGGGGATCCTAATTTGGTCTATACAACTCTGGGTTTTCTCTCTCTTTCCATACAAGAGTGGAAAACAAAGTTCTCATCATTTCCAGATGGCTCAGAATAGCTTTGTGCACTTCCAGAAGCTCCTTGGAGACACCTGGATGTCTGCACCTCTACATCCTGACATTTCTTTGTGTGCTGCACAGGAACCTTTGGCTTGGTTTAACCAAGAGGCAGCAGCAGAGGAGAAGGACTCCAGGGAAGAAGGGTTTTGGGTCGCTTCACATGTCCTGCAGTCCTTACTCAGCACAGCATCTGAGCCTGTGCTTAAGGATAAATGTGTGCTCCAAGCTTCACTGCCTTGCCCAAGGTTTAATCCTATCGATTTAAGTGTATGCTTATGAACTCTGGATTCAGTCCTTGAACTCACGAGCCTATTTCTATGGAGAAGAGGCAAAGATCACTAGTGCTTTAACAGAAGAAAGATGGGGCTTCCAGCCTTCATGCAAATATCCCAATTCAAAGAGAAAAAGGGAATTCAAAGAGAAGTTCAGAAAAGATCTGCTCTGTCGGCAGTGTTGGCTCCAGCTACTGTGTTTTTCAAAATATACCATGAATGTGGTGTATTAAAATATAGTTAACATACAGGCACATTCACTGGATGTATATGCAATGTGCCTTCCCATTACACATGGATTTCTGTCTGTGATAAGCATAATGTGCACTGATGGAAGGTGGCAAAACCTGAAGGGAGCCTGATTTATCAGCCACAAACATCTGGAGGAATCAGAAGCTGAAACAAAAGGGTAATAATATCTACATTTTTAAATGGGCCTGTCACGTGCATGGAATCAGAGGCTGTGTCAATCTGGCTGCCACTGCCCTGTGGCCCATCCCATCTCTCACTGTCAGACACCTTTAGGGAGGGAAAGGAGGGAAGATACATCCCACAGGAAGGCTCCTGGGATGACCCAATGTGCGTGTGCAGCCTGGGGCCTCGGCAGGAGCTGGGGCTCATTGCACTGTGCACCCTCTGCAGAGGCACCGTGTTCATGGATGTGGAGACACACTCTGCCAGCAGGACTACCCAAATCCCAGCTCTCCTGTCCCTCCTGGGATGACTTTTGTCTGAGCCAGGCTTTTCACCACGCTCATGTCAACAGAAGCAGTCAGACCAGCCTGTGTGCCAGCAGCCCTGCTGCAGACAGCGGCCACAGGCACACCAGAGCAGGCACCATTCTGCACTGATGCAATATTCCATGCTAATCCACCTTGAGAACACCTGAAAGGACTTAAATACGTGTACCATACAAGCATCCCACTGAGACAGTGGGAATAGGAACAGACCTGTAATTACCAAGTAAAGACAATGAAATCACACATACTCCCACCACCCGCGGTTCCGAACGAGGAGAAGTGTTAGTTACACTCTTGTATTTCTATAGCATCTGAGGAGAAAAAGCAGAGGGTGTAACAAGCTACCAGACTTGTGATAAGCAGAATTAAAGTGCATTCACAGTTTACCCCTATTTACCACTCCATGAGGAGGAACACAGAGGGAAGCACAATTGAAGTTTTGCACTTCCCTTTAATTTGGGGAATAAAGAATATGCCTGAGAGAACAATTTTGTGTTGTTTCACAGACCTCAGCCATTTGCCACCCCCATATGGAAAGATGTACCATGGAGAGAGGAAAAGTGCACAGTGGCTGGAAACTTTTGCCATGACATTGCAAAATTGGGTGGCTTGGGCTGAATTTTAATCACCAGGTGCCTGTTTTGCCCTGTGAAAAGGGGGAGTTCACAGGACTGATAGCAGAGCTGCTGCTTGAAAGAGATCTACAGAAAATGTGCCTTTCTTCTTACATAGACCTGAAAAATCTTAAGGATATGAGTATGAAAGTAGAATGGTGAAAGAAAGATATTCCCTGAAGTAGATTCCTCCATGAAGGCTCTCCTGAGGGGAAGACTGGGGTTTTTTCATGTCTTTTAATGCTGTGTTTTCAGTACTTTTAAAAGAATATTTGTTGTGAAAGTTTTTTTCTTTGCTCAGCTCTTTGATTACTATTGGTTTGGTGTTATGTGGTTGGGAGTCTTTTTGTGATGGAAAGGTCTTTCCAGAGAGAATGTTGCAGTGTTTGCTCTGGATGCTCAAAGTTTGCATTCAGAAACATCATGCAGACTTTTCACTGGGGACCCAGACTGAGCCACAGCTAATTCAAAAGCTGTCAAATATGCATTTTCTTATGGGGCAAAATCACAGTCCACATTATCTTACTCATTTTTTCAACAGGGCAGCTCATTTGAAGCATTTCCTTGGGTCAGTGGAAAAATATTTTAATTCTTTCCTCAGATGGAGCAGGTTAGAGAGGACAATTTATAAGTATATTCTTAAATAGACTTCTGAATGGAAACTTTTGTGGATTCAAAACTGATTTTCTGACACTAAAATTGTGCTTTGGCCTCATTCTAAGGCAAGAGCGTTAATCTCTTCTGGACAGACAGGCCCTTTGGAAATCATTCGCTTAGAAGGAGAAGGAAAAAAGCACCCTGAAAGCCATTTCCTTCATTCACAGAAAACGGAATGTCATGGAGAAAATGATGAGCAAGTGTGTGTGTAATCATGTATTTATTTATCTGAATCCCACACTGCAAATTTTGTAGGTACAGAAGATGATGAGAAAGATAAGGTACTGAAGTGATTGTTTAAACTGAAATTGAGTCTCACCCACTGCAGAGTTTGAATTAAACAAAAATAACCCAAAGCAGCAATGTAATAACCTTAAGTGAGCCACTTTTTTAAGCAGCTTATACATAATGGAATTCTCCCAGCTTTTTATAAATGTTCCACATATGTTCAGATAATCATCAAACTGATGGGCTTTCCTTGCAGATGCCTGAAAATAAATGCTAATCTCAAAACCTGAGAGTGGCTTCTTTCTTTCCCCTGTACATCCAGCTTCCACACACTGTTCTTTATCCAAGTATCTAAGTGCTTTCAGTAGACCAGAGCATCCTGGTTTTATAGATATATAAATATGTTTTATAGCCACTATAGGGGTTTCTGTGCTACAATACACTAATGGCTCACCCAAGCAAGGTACTGTGGCCATAACAGTGATCGGTGCTGGGTGTTTCAGTGCACAGAAAGGCTCCAGTGTCTCTCTGAACTAGGTAACCTATAAATTGTGTAACATTACCAGTGCTGACTCCTTATTATTTTCTTCTGGTGAGTGCCACTGTAGAGATAATATGCAAAAAAATAAAAAAATCTTAATTGTTAAGTACCAGTTTCAAAATATGGAGTAAAAGCAAATAGCAACCTAGGAAAAAAAATTGGAAGATAGGGAGAAAGGCTCTGACAAGGAAATAGTTTTGAGGCAGAAGTATAAATCCTGTTACAGATGAGTCTGAAAACAGGGCTCCAGGCAAATCTGGTCTGTGCAGACACCAAGGACATTCAGATTTGGATTTAGTAAGGTGGACTCTACCTATCATCTCATTAGCCTGTGAATACAATTATAGCAGAACTACCTTGATTAGTCTAGCCCTGAAAGAAAAAGCAGGAACAACCTGTTTTCTTTAGCTCATCTATTCATCTGAGAGGCACAGGAAACAACTGGATCTAGATGGCAGCACTGGGGATATTGCTGAGAAGAGATTTAGGCCAGGTGGGCAGCAGCAGCAGCAGATCTTAGAAATGTGCTCCTCCATGGATGTTACTAAATGTTACTAAACATGGATGTTATTAAACATTTTCCATGCAGTGCCGAGCTGCTCCTTTAGCTGAACTCACTGCATCCTTGGGTTCGAGTCCCATGTGCAGCACAGCAGCCCGCAAGTGACAGAAGGCAAACGTGCTGCCTGTGCTGATGCAGTCTCTTTCTATCAAAGGGAAAAGTGCCGGGACTTGAAAGAGACTCCCCGTGACTGAGTAACACAGTGTCGGTTCCTCTAATGAATGCCGATCTGGAGTGCCTGATGGGTAATTAGCGACTTCGATACCTGTGGGGAGCAGGTCATGATTCTCCTGTCAGGAGCTTCAGTGCAGGAGACACATCATTACTCCACTCAATGCTGATTATTACCATACCTGCTCAGTGCGATTTCATATTGCTCTTGGGGAGAAAAACAAAAATGCTGTGAAGAGGTGGAAGGGTTTCTCTCCCCACCCCCCTCTCCCCTTTCTTTACTTTTGTTTTGTTGAGGAAAAGGAGAGGACCTCTGTGTTTTCACACAAAATTGTCCCTCTTATAAGAAGATGAAATTGAGGGATGGAAAGAATCTGACAAGTATCCACTGAAAACAATTCTTTAAAGCAGCAAAACACATCCACAATAGACATCCGTGCCTGTATCAGCAGAGATCAATAGAAGATGATGTTACTGTGATGTCTGTGTACGCATTTGCCCATCTTACGTGTCCAAGATAGGAACAACATGTTCCTGTTAAATATATCTCAGGAGACAGAGGAATTCAACAGACCTCCCCAGTTCTCCTAATAAAATCCTGAAGGAGTCAGAAAGACAGATGAAAAGAAAAAGGAAAAATGTTAGAAGAGGGCTAGGTTACATCCTTGGGAGCAATGAGGTACTTCCAGTGGCTACTGTCCAGAAAAACCCTTTAACATGTAGGCTGCAGTTCTCTGCTGAGCTGTGATGGACCACTGAGCATCTTCTTGTCTCCTGGTGTCTGGAAACCCTGGCCAAGCTCCACTGGAGATGTGCAGTGCACTGGAGATGTGCAGTGCACCTAAGCTGGGGATGCAGGACACACGGGGCTGTGCTGGGATCTGTGGCACTCATCAAGGTGGAGTGGCTCATTAAGGCACTGAGGCTGAGGGCTGATTTTGTTACACACATATCTCTCAGTACAGTGCCTAATTCAGTAAATGGCTCTCAATCACTTTCTTCATTTTAAATACAGTAGGCATGGTATGAACCCAATATTTTGCAAATATGGGATGAGAGGGTGCAGGAAAAGATTAATGCAAAACTATTTGTGCATTTGCCATGGCTCACACATGCTCGATTGGTTAAATAGCTTTTCCTGGTGTGGAAATGCACAGGGTGATTTATTTCCCTTTCATAAATAAAAGATTTGGGATGGAAGATTGGCTATTTTCTTTTATACAAACTATGACATCCTAACGGTTGAAGCAGAGATCTGAGTTCAGCTTCCTGTGGTTGCTCTGATACCTGCTCTGTGGGGAGCTGCTGTTGACATCACTGTTTCTGCAGCCCCTGACTTGGAGGTTTTGGATACCTCAGCATCATTAGTGATTACTTTACTCTCACAAGCCCCAGTAAATGGAAAGATAAGATGGATTAAGTTACCTGTCCAAACTTCAGGGTAAGTATGAGGTGTAACTCAGAATGATTTCAAAGTCTCACAGTCCCAGCAGAGTGCTGGCCCCACCAGGTTCTACTGCCCTTCTCCAGGTAGGGGCACACTTATGTGGACTTAACATTGCACCTCATCCCTCTCAGCTAAACAGAAAGCCAGCAGAAATTATTTCCCCAGGAGCAATACTGAGTAAGCAAGATGAGCATCACCCCAGACCTTCAGCTCCTGGCGTGTACCAGGGTGTCCTCACCAGGGGAGGACACACCAGGTAAGGACTCAGCCTTTCTCACCACTTCCTTTTCTTTTAGAGCACTCTGGTAGAAAAGTTTGATAAGGGAATTTTCACCTTCTGCTCTGCAAATCAACTACAGTTTCCAGGTTCCAAAGCTGGTCTCTTATGAGAGGTACATTTCTTGTCTGGAGGAAGACTCTCCATCCCAAGTTAGAATCTGTGTGCAGAGTGCAGTTGCACTTTCAGTTGGCTTTTCCCCCAGTGCATTCTTCACTTATTGCTTATTTATAACATCAGAGACATTAAACTTTTCCAATAATGATCTTGATAATTATAGCCAGCTCACTCAGTCTTAACCGACTGGCGATTGTATCCTAATTTGGGATCAATGGGAAGTTAAAAGAATATACTTATTAAACTTAATAAGGATAAGTTACTAGTTAATGATGTGAAAATTATGTCACCAATAACTGTGTAATTACATTCTTATTAATGCATTCAAACATCTTGCCATTTAATTGGCATTTAACAAGCTCATTATAGCAAGATAATTAGATAGCCATTAATTGGTAAAACACTGATTGACATGTAGTATGCTAATAGATGTCTAGTGTGGTATAGTAGTCTTGCTATATGGTAATTTAATGCTTTCATGCTCCTATCAATTAGGTCGTTTAAAATATACAAATGTAATGTATTATAAAGTGATTGTATATTTATTGGCAAAGTCATCATGACTGAATCAGAGTCAATGTATTATTTGCATACGTGTTTATCTCACATTTCAATACAACCTCTGCTGGCATTTGTAGGAACTACAATAAACAAACAAATCCCTGGGCCGTGCTTTAGTCCCTGTCTTGCAAAATGAAGCAGAAATGTCCAAGGAGTGGTTCATGACCAACGTGTGGTTCTTAAAGCACATCTGAACTGAGCCCCTTGACCAAAAGGAAGGCTTTGCTGGATAATCCTGGACCTGGCAGAAATAAAGCAGCACCAGTCACTGAAGTGGCATCATCATGCCCAGGGGTGTAGCTGTTGTTCAGCACAACCCAGCAAGGAGCTGGTACCTCATGGGGAACTGTTGTCACCTCCCACCTGTGGGTCACCACCAGAGCATGATTCTCTGTCAGTG
Organism: Drymodes brunneopygia; assembly: GCA_013400955.1. NCBI lineage: Eukaryota > Metazoa > Chordata > Aves > Passeriformes > Petroicidae > Drymodes > Drymodes brunneopygia. Next base: position 80,253 of record VZTZ01010936.1, on the reverse strand, counting down.
CTGCTGGCCTGAGATTTGAGTTTGCTGCCTGTAGGATCAGGAAAAGTTGATGTTTCTCTTTTAAGAGTTATGGTGCTTGAAAATCTTGTAAATGTAAAAAGGCAAAGCCTGGACTTTCTTATTCTGAAGTTCTGACTGTGTGTTGCTCCTGAGGAGGCTGAGGAGTGTTCTGAGGTCTGCCTGGAGCTGTAATTTTGTTGATGGCTGCTAAGCAATGTACAAACATAAAGACCAACCCATTATCTTAATTATCCTTCCCTATATCATCCCTGTGACAGTGTGGGGGTTTGTTACACTCAGAAGATGATCTGGAATTATGTGCTGTCCACTTTATGTTAGAACTTGTTCACATCTGTATAACACATACTGCTTTTTTTCTAAGAAGGTTGTCAGATGCATTGAAACAGGACAGAGAGTTCAAGGATGTAATATTATAATATGCATTACACTAGCAGCTAAAGGTCCAGCAAAGACCAGTTTCCCTTCATGCTGAGCACTGTATAAACACAGAGACAGAGATCCTGCCCTGCTGTCAAACTGGACTGGACAGCCAAAGGGCTTGTGGTGGAAAGTCAATGTCAGGAGGGAGGAGAGGACAGAAATTAATATTGCAATCTGTGCTAACACATAGAGAGAAAAAAGGTTTTGCAATGGTGCTCTGAGAAGTCCAAAACACAGAAAATTAATGTCTCACTGCTGCCTCAATGCCTCACTCTAAAACACTGCCCTGGACAGCCTGTTACCCTGGCATGCCTCACATCCCCAGCACTTGAAGCTCTTGGATCTCTGTTTGCACTCTGGCACAGCCTGCATTGCCAACAGCTCCTCTGCAGCACCCACAGTGGAGATGTTTAGGCTCAGAGAGAGGAACTTCCTGGGACTGACTCTGTTCTCAGGGCAACAAGTGGGTTCATTGTGCAGAACAGGAGATCTCAATTATGCATAGAATCATATCAGAAATAATGAATTAACTTATAATACATTTCCCCAGCTACCACAGGATTGGTCCCAGTGGTGCATTAAGTGGAAATGATAATGTGAGTCTGACTGCAATGATGACGTGAATATTGTTAATGTTCATATCCCCATCAGCTCAGGAGGGGAGGGTGGAGTTTCACCTAGAATTTTGCAAACAGCATGTGACTACTGCAACATTTAGAAGAATCCTTTTAATCCTCTTTCCATTATTTTTAATTTCAAAGACTAAGATAATAATAGGAATGACTGGTTCACTAAAAATAGCCATGATGTGACCATGGAGATAAAAGCTTTTCTTGAGAAGACAGTCAGCACTGCAGGGTTTGCAACAGGGTGTTTTGCTTAGCTGTGGCATCTTTCATCCAAATACGGGTAGTGAAAAAAGGCTTGAAGAATGTGGTGTGTTCCTATTAGCAGAATAGGGAGAATGTTTTGTTTCTTCCAACCATCATGAAAAGAAAAGAGATTAAATGCACTAAGAAGTAAAGAAGACAGGTTGCTCTGAAAAACCTGGCAGTGCCAAGGTTGTGGGTCAGCTGAGGTGCAGGGTGTGAAGCAGTGAAGGTGGAAGAGCAGCGGGCAGGGATGGGACTGGGCAGCTAAGGATTTGTGGTTATTGAGAGAACTTTGCTTGCGTGTATGAATGGGATGGATTGGAAGTGTTAATTGGAACAGAGGACCATGCACAGATTTTAGATGGTGGTCTGGGGAAGATGACTGGGTTGGGAAGGGATGTAGCACAATTGGGGTGGGCTACCAGAGTTTGGCCCACATGGTGTGAGTGGCACAGGCGGGGCTTTGGCTGGCAGTGGGGCAAGGCAGGGGATGATGGGCTTGGGGATGCATCTGTGGCATGATGGAATAAGCTCTCTCACCATTCCCTTGGGCCCCATCTCCAGGAAGGGTAAATCCCAGTGCCACTACACATGGCAAGTCAGTGAGAGAGCCTTTAGCTAAATGAAAACTGGATCCATACCGAAAAAAAAATCTCTGTAAGTACAGGTCAAATAAGCCCAAGGGACAAACTTTCCTACAGTTCAGGCAACTTGGAGAAGTGCCCTTGAATGCAGTGGGAGCACACAGTGATGAACAGAACAGGTTGCTCACCCCCAGGCACAGTAATTCCTGTGTTTTCTTCATTGCTTCTTTTTATTTTGAATTAGCAGCCAAGAGCAGGTAGGCAGCTCCTGAAATCATTTGCTTACAAGCCCTGATACTCATCTGGGATCAGGATGGAAATCAGATTAAGCTTGTTTGTGTGTTAAATGTTAGGGAAAAAATTACTTGTTCTAATAAGGGACAAGGGCTGGAATGTGCTCCCCAAAGTGGACAGCCCTTATACTTACCTGCCTGAGTCACACCAGACCCTTCCCTCATCACTGTGCTGCCTTCCCACCCTTCCAACTCATCCTTTACCTCCCACCACACAAAAAAAGATGGGATTAAAGAAAAAAAAGTACTCCTAGCAAAATGCCAGGGTTTTAAATTAAATTTAAAACAGTTTAATTGCCTAATTGCTCAGCTATTTTGTGCAGTTTATTAACAGAAGCAATTCTTCGGCAGTCATGCCAACATAGCAGAAAATTGGCATTTGAGCCAGGGGGAATTAAAGAGGCAGAGTGCGGAACTAAAACAAAAAGAATGCCTCAAACCTAGTGGAACAGACATTTGAGGCTTTCATCTCATTCTTATCTCTTTCCCTAATCTGCTGTAGAAAGATCAAGGCTTGGTTTTGCTTTTTAATGTGGGAATGACAGTTGCTCATCACCGCTGCCTTTGCATTTGGAAAAGTACTGGATTTCCAAGGAAATGAATGTTTAAGGAAGCAGCACATTTACGAAGAAAATAAAATGCAATTCTTGCCAATAATATTGGCATCTTTTAGAAGAGTTAATTCGAGGGCATTTTTCATAATAAACCTCGCTGTTAAATATGCGTGTGTGTATTCAAACAAAACTAGCAAATCATCCATATAAATGAATGCATGCACTGACTGAATAGAAGAGATTAATATTCAGTTATAATATACTACACTCATCATATGCTCTTTCCTTACCATACATAGGGAAAAATAGAAAGGAAAGGAGAGGAGAAGGCAGTCATGATGCAAAATAAATAATCCAATATTTATTGCCTGTAAAAGAGAAATTCTAGTTGACTATGGATGATGCTATTGCTCTAATCTTCAGGGCTGCATCCAAGTACCCATCTGTGGAGCTCTTAGTATGTCCTTGCTCATGTCTCCTCTCTTTTCAGAGTAGGCAGCCACTTGGGAAGCTCTTGTCAGGTGTTTTATAGCAGAGATATTAAGAAGGGAACCCCAGATAAACTACTGGGACTTCGGTCATTTTATTTCCTATGTGTATAAAGGATGCAAACAACTCACTGTTTTGGGGAGGATTTCTATAGCTGTGATGAGCCTACTGTGTCACAGCTCACCCTGCCTCAAACTGAGAGTCCTGTGCACAGCAATCATTGAGATGGTATCCAGGACAGCTTTTGTTATTGCTGTTAGTCAGGGTCAGGGTTACACCCCAGTGTATTTAAAGCAGACTGCTGGCCATAGTGTGGATAACTGGAATATGCAACTGCAGGAGTGGCATTCACAAACCGAATTCCCTGCTGGTGTCTGGTAAATTGGGGCCACTTAAGAGATGACACATCACAGGTGAAAATGAGCCAGAGCAGAGCCCCTCATTTCTGTGTTTGAAATGCATTTCAAGATCCCCCTTTACATTTACAGGAAGGTCTGCTTGAAATAGCATCTAAATCCTTCCAGCTGCATGAGCACATCACAGTAAACAGATTTTTCCAGATTGCATTCATCCTGTGCAATTTGGCAGGTTTCCTGGGGAGACCCAGAGCAGCCCTGGGGTCTGTCCCCATCTCGGAGGGAGCCAAGGTTGGGGGTGGTGGTGGGCACAGCCCCACCCTGCAGCCCTGCCAGGGACGGGGAGAGAAGAAGCCTCTGGTGCAGCATCACGCAGGAGCTCCTGTTCCAAGCTCTGTCTGCCCCCACACCAACACACACAGCACCAGCAGCTGGTGAATGATCAGTGCGTGACAATACCTGGGAATAAAAAAGGGGCAACACTTGGCTAGATTTACACTGAGCAGCGTGCCCAGTAAAGGTGTCTCTTCTGTGAGATAATCCTGATTGTAGTGCGAGAAAGAAATGCCAGCTGACCTCACTGGGGCTGAAGGCTCTCAGAGAGCCGATGGAATGATAACAACTTTATCCAGAGCACTCAATGCCCTGTTTCTCCCTTAATTTCCTCACTCAAGATATCTCAGTTTTTTCCTGTACGTAGAAAGGACACAGTTACACCGCACTCTGGATGAAGCCAGCTGTCGTAATTATTCAGTCAGAGAAGTTGAACTTCTCCCTGCTTGAATTTTTGCAAACAACCCCACCTCAGCTTTAGTTCAGACAAAATATCTTTGATATATTTTGACATATGACATTTTAATGCATTTCTCTATCTGAAAAACTGACACTTTCAGTGAGACAAGGGTATTTCCTGTGAATAGACTTATTTAGATGCTAACTATTTGTTTCCAAAACCCAGTTTCAATAGAAAATGTTCACACTGTCTCCATTCTTTCACTGTGTGGAGAACAGGTAAATTTACCTTCTCTCCTGGTGAGCTTTCGTGATGCCATCTCTCATTCATGGCCTGCTTGTTTCAGCCCTTGGCTATTACTGTAGAGGAAAGCAACGTAGGTGACAGTCAGATCCCCATATCCTTGGAGTAGAAAATTGGGAATCACGAAGAGCAGTAGCCCTGGTGATATTCTAAACAAAACCACTTGTGGGTGGGATTCTAACCTAGAGACAAAGGGGAAGCTCCCAGTCTTAACATCCATTCCCTGCAGGTGTGAAGAGATGAGGTGAAGCACTCTGTTCTTCCAGTAACACACAACTGTAATTTCTTCTGGGTTTTTTGCCTCTTGTCTAGAAAAATGGTGAATGGGGCATTCAGCTTCCTATCTGTTCGAAGCTTCTGACACTAGGTGATGACCACACATTTATTTTCTCTCAACCTCTGTTAATCTTGCTGTACTGAGATGGTTTATCTCAAGCTTTGCCTTTGTCACTGAGAAAAAGTGCATTTTCCCACGGGAAAACACATGTGCTTGCGCCAGGAAGCACCTGATGAGGGCAGAGAGATAAGAGTGCAGCCAGGACAGGGAAAGTAAAGCAGCACAGGGTTGCTCTATGAGCCACAGGACATCACAGCAGCACCAGACACTGATAAGAAGCATGAAAAGGCATCCTAAGACCTGAAAGCTGAGCTATGTGCTGCCACGGGCCATCATCGGCTCTCTGTGTGCCGTGACATGAGGCACCTGCTGCTGTCCCCGCACTGCTGCCGCGCCCTGCGGGGCGGAAGGAAGGGAGCAGCCTCCAGCTCTCCAGCGTCCCCAGGGCAGACACTGCGGCTCGGTGTGCTCGGGAATTGCCGCTCCTGCCTCAGTAGCACATGAAAGAGCGCCTTGATGCACCTGAGAAGAAAGAGTTTGCATCTCAGCGAACTGTGACCTACTTTGAAAGGCGCTCCTGGCGCGGCGCTCAGCGGCGCTGCCGGCGGCTCCTGCCCGGGGGAGAGCCCGGCTCCAGCACGGCCCTGCCCGGGCAGCGCCCCGGGGACTTCCCAGCCATTAAATCTACACCTCGTGTAGCCTGCAGGCAGCCCTAAAGGACCCTGTTTCACAATGAATTTCCACTGATTTTGACCCCTATTTCACTTTGGTTCCCTTGAAGAGCCTAGCTCCCAGTCCCTGGGTGCTGGAGGATTCACTCAGCAGCCTGAGACTCCTCACGGCCCCAGAGATTTCCAGCTGAACCGCTGCCATTTGCTTTCTGTGTCGCAGTCCTCCTGCCAAGTGCATGTCCTGATTCTGTGTCCTCTAGGTTTGGCACCATTCATCTTGCAAATGCCCCACAGCACGAAGTCCACCTCTTTTCTGTGCACTGTGATCTCTCTCTTTTGATTCAAATGTGTGTTTGCCAGAAGTCAAACTCCTCTGTGCCTCATGCCCCAGATGAGTGACCTAGAAAAGAGACCGCGGGTAACCCCTCAGACCCATCCTTTTATGTCCCATGCCAAAGCTCAGGGCATGGATCACTCGGGTGCTTTTTAAGGATGACTGAAAAATAATATTTCAGCTCACCAGCAATACTAAAAAATATGTGTAGAACAGGTGTGGGAGATACAGCCCAATCCTTCTTCTCATAGCAGCTTTGGTGAATAGAAAAGTTAACAGGCAAAAAGATATTTCCCTTTGTTTTTTCAGCTTTGTTTAATACTTTAAAACCAGTAAGAAGTATATAAAATGTATAAACCCCAGAAGTTTTCTTTTTTTACTCGATGTTTTGAGAAAGAAGGAGCTACTTTTATTTATTAATTGATTTCTCCCCATCTATCTGCAAAGTGTTTCACTTGACCTGATGTGCCCCTCTGGGCTGAAAACCACTGTGTTGGTCTGAAAATTGTTGCTGGGCTTCTTCAGCTGGGTGCAGGTGCAACTACATCAATGCATGAGAAATGGCATTGGAGTCCTCCAGAGCCTGGGAATTGTTGGGTGGAAAATGAAGCTAGAGGTCTTCTCTCTGCCCACTTTTTTGTGTTTCTGCCTCTGAGTTTGTCTGAAGGGCACTGTCTCACATGGCTGGGATGGAGCACCCTGCCAGGACAGTCTGGGAACACCCTCCCACCCCACCACCCAGAGAGGGAACAGACAGGAAAAGGTGGGGTTTGGTGTTCCTGCAAGCTGAGGCACAAAGAGATGAGGTGTAATCTCCACTACAAATCTGGCTGTTTCTCTTTTAAGGATAAAAGAGTGGAGTCCATGAAGCAGGGAAGATCAAAGTGCTGGTATTTAGATGTGGATTGTAACTGTGAAAAAGGTTTGGCCCTCAGGCAAATCCAGAATTAAGCTCTCATTTCAGGTTTGATGGTAACAAATTCCCACCAGTGGATCTGTGAGGTGCCCACCAGCCTGGAAAACACATGATCTGGTCCTGAAAAGCCAAGTCTTTTATATGTGGGTTCCAAGTAAAGGATTAACACTTTAGAGGAAAAAAAAAAAGTTGGATTCAAGTATACAAATCCTTACCACCCACAATCATAATAATACAGCTTATAGATCAGTGGGAGGTTATGCTCAGGTCATGCCTCTGTTTTCCAATGTATCCCTTGGATGCAGAACTGGGAAAATAACAGCTCCTGTAAACTTCTCTGGTCACTGAAATTTACTGGAAAAACCAGATATGAATGCATGGCTGAACCCCCACCTTCCAAAGTTACTGAAACTTCAAATCCTACCTGCATCCCAAGAGAAAATGTCAATATTGAGACATTTTCCCTGAATTCTGATGCTTATTTCATGTTTTTAAATACAAATAATGGATAGCTAATATGACAGCCCAGTAATTAAACATACTTAGTTCCTATTGAAAAGGAAATGGGTTATGACTCTACATGCAGACAATATATCATTTCTTCTAAAAAAAACACCCCAAATGATAATTTCTTTTAACAGAAATGGTTTCTTTGGTTAATCCACTGCTTCACTCTGCTGTGGCCAAATTGTTTTCCTGTGAGGACTAGCATATTGTACAGATTTGATAGGGTGTTTTATTTTGGACCACGTAATTGCATTAATTGGTACAGCCAATGATCAGTGTTAATTTAAAAAAAAAACCAAAAAAACAAACAATAAAGGCATACCTTTTCAAAGCTTTCCAACAATATATTTGAGTAGTGAAGCCATTTTAGGCCTATAGTTAACCCTTCCATCTGCAGCTCTGTCAAATAAATCCTCTGCTAGGCTTGTGCATGCACAGTGGCCCCATTAATTTTAACTGGTGCTATCATGGGGCTAGAGAAAGTAAAGAAGTGCAGTTGTCTGCAATCATTCTCTCCCTCCCTTCCTCATCTGAAATGATGGAGAATGGATCCTGACAGAAACACTTGGTATAACCCAATGGACATTTTCACGTCTTACTACAGAGACACAGTGAACTGGAAGATCCTTTTAGGAGGATGTGTGGGGTGAATCCTTCCACTTGCTAGACCCACTGGCCAACTTCTCCTTGTGCCCTGCAGGTATGACATCATTAGGGCTCATTAGGAGTTCTGTGAGGGCCTGTGATGAAAAATCTGACTTCTGACAACAGAAATATGGAATGTGAAATACTGAGGACCAGACTGGGATAGATTACTTTCCTTGCTTTGAAGCTGGAGGATTGGCAGATTAGTAATGACCTGTGCTAAGTTTTGATGGCCTCAAGAAAGATGTGGTGTCTGTCCTGAGCCACTGAGAAACTGGAAACATTATGGTTTGAACAGCTGTTTAATTGCAGACCCTTTTGAATCAGTCATTTCCTCCTGCCCCAATAATATTTCTTGCTAGGAAAACCTGTTGACTAACATTGTCAGAAGTGCGTGTGTGCAGTGGGAAGCCAGGGATGCATCCATCTTCTGACAGTAGGAGCTGCTGTAGCATTGTACATGTCCCTGCAGACATCCAGATTAATGGTTTGACCTGGTTCCAAGAGCTAAAAAGTGTTTGTGGCAGAGGCTTTGTCACAAAAGGCTGCCAAAATATTCTGCCAGACAGCAATAAACTCAATTTACATTATAACTTGACACTTCTTTACCCCTCACCCTCCTGCCAAGTATGACAACATAACATGCAGGAGCCTGCAGCACAGTGTAGGAAAAACCATCTAACATTTTCAAGCAGAAAATTCCTGTGAAAGACCAACTCACTCTCTCAAAGAGCTGCTGGAAACTTCTGGAAAGCACTTTAGTATTCTCCTTTCCCCAGAAACAACCTCCTTCCTAGCTCCAGGTATGTACAGAAGACCCTGAGCAAAACCCCTGTGCTGTGTTCCTGCCCTATTTCCATTACATCAGGAAACACAAAGGTCCTGGCTCATCTCATGTGACATGGCTCACACTGTTTAAGAAGTGCAGAGGGAATTTCAGTCAATGATCAGTGAAGTTTCCTTTTCAATGGTGCAGGTACACACTCACATTAAGTGCTGCAAAGCATTACAAACTATTTTTTTGCTTGTGTTTCTGTCTGCATTTAGATCTGAATTAACCAGCACTTCAGAGTATGTTTGAACTTGAGAGTATTTGACTTGGCTCCTGAAGAGCAGAGCCAACAGTCCCCATTAAGGAAGCACAACAGATGTCCAGAGGACACAATGAAGAGCAGTTCATGGAAGCAGCTCAACTGCTGCTGGAATTCTGTCTTCACCAGTTGCTCTGCTACAGTGACCTCCAAACTCTGCTAAGGGCATTAGAAACACCAGAGCCAACTCTGCTCAAAAAATATTTAACATGAAGGGAAACAGGTTCAAATGAACTGAAAAGCAGAGTATCAGCAAATTGCAGCAAAGCACAAGATCTGCCTGTGTTTCCAGAATAATGAATGTATTGACTACATCAGCTGTGTGTATCTGTGCAGTAGCCAGCCATTTTCAATACTGTTAATGCATACAGTCATATTTTGTCTCCAGCAGCAGATTAATGCTCTAATCGCTGCATTAAACCCCTCATATTTTATAATAAGAGAGATCCCTCTCTGTACAGTTCTGAGGGAGTGCCTTTTTTTTTTTAATTTTTTTTTTTTATTTTAGTACAACTAAATTCACCTACATGCACGTGGATTCTTATATGACTTCCTACACCAATGCTCAGCTTCCTCTGCTCCAGTTTGGACAGCTAATGACAAAGACCTATTTTCCTCCCCCTTCAGACCTAGCCATATCTCTGAGAAAGGCCTGGTGACTGTTGTACTCCAGTATCTTTGAAGGAAGAATTCCTTGTTAATATGGTTGTCTGAAAAAAAGCCTGTGTGTTTCTGGTCAGCTTGGAGGACAAGCAAAAAGGACACACATATTTCTGGGTGTTGACACTGACATACCACAGAGTTTTGCCATTGCCACTCCTAAATTTATGAGCAGTTTGGAATGAAAGCTATGCTGGGCAATCAGGCTCTTATTTTATGATAGGCAGGTACAGAAAACAGTGTGATTTCTCAATGAGAAAATGGTGGGTGCAAGTTTTCTGAGCTGGAAACAAAAATAAAAAACATTCCTGTGTGTGTAGTCTGGAACAACACCCATCAGTTTAACTCCAGTAGGAAAATACAATGATCTCCTGGATATCTGGAACTGTCTCAAACAATCCACTCTTTCATTTGTGCTAGTGATTTTCTTTCTTTTTCCACACAAAGATGCAGTTTTGTCAAGCACCAAGGCTCAGTAGCAGGACAAAGTTATTCCCTCCTGTACTCCTGCCTCCAAACCAGCGTCTGTGGCTGTCACCATGAGCTAACACTATCAAAAGCATCTTCGGTGATCAAGGGGGAAGAGCTTAGTGGTCCAGCTCAGGTCCTGCCAGGGAATAGTCTAAAACAACAAATAATACATGCCTGAGGCCAGACTTGCATTGACCTTCCTTTTGGAATACCTGTTAAATAGACTGGTCCAGAAGACTGCACCCCTTTCTTGCCCTTGGAGGTTTGGCTGTGAGGAGTCTCTCTGGGTGTGTGCTCCAGGCTGAACCTGTGTGGATTTGTGGTTTCACTCTCAGCAGCTTCTCAGGCAGGCTGCTCTCACCAGCACAAAGCACTGCTTCTTAAAGGAATCTACAAGGCAAATATCTTTTGTCTCTCTTGTTCTGGTAACAAAGGCAACACAAATTACTAGGAAGGCTGAAATGAAAACGGAGAATGAAAATAATTAAACTCCTCTCCCAGCAGCCATGGTGGGCCTGGCTTTCTGCTCTGGCATTATGCAGTTAGTGCCAGCAGGAGCAGAGCTGGCTGTAAGAAGGACTCTCTGGGTTATCTTATATAGTTCAAATGTAGTTAATATTTTTTGGTTTCTCTTTCATGTGCCAGCAAATGGCCCCATGTATCTGTCCTGTCAGTTCAGCACAGTCTGCACAGTAAGCTACACTCCAGAGCCCCATGCATCTTGTCAGCCCAAAATTAGCTATGGAAATAACCTTAGCAAGCAGGGGGAATGTGCTGGTCCCGAAAAAACAAATATATGCTTTTAGTGGGCCCAGACACTGATTTCTTGCTGCTGGAGAGCTGTTTGGATGTGAAAACATGAAACTTACTGGTGCTGGGATACACCTTGAAGGGGAAAATTGCTGCATATATTTTCTTTGCATTTTCTTTTTAAGGAGTGGGTGGAGCCAAGAGCCAAATATTAGTGCAGATTGGAGACAGGAATCCTGAGGGCAGATACCTTGCTGGATTCCCCACACAGCTCTGCCAAGGCTCTTCATTCCTGACCTGAGCACAGAGGCCTAACTCTGTCTGTAGTCCCTGTGCTTGCTTTCAGCAACCTCTGACATCACCTCTGAAGCACCCTGCCAAAAGACCTCTCTCCTGACCAGCAGGATGCTGTAGTCCACCAACCCTTATCACTTATGAGGATGAAGCCCCCTCTCTTCATCTTCCAGCAAACAGAGAGTGAGGCACTTGTCTTGCAACCTCCTTTGCTATTGCAGGTCTGCTTGGTCATGGACAGCTTCCCCCAGTCCAGGACAGCTGAAGAGATGCAAGAGACAGAGGAAGGTGGGCGAAATCCCTCAGCTGGATATGGTTAAAGCCAGACAGGAGTCCTGGTCTCCAAAGATGAAAGTTGCTTGCATGTGACCACCCCAGAAAACAGTACTGTGGGAGGACTTGCAAGCCCTTGGCACTGATTCCACTCTGCTCCCCTCAAGTCTGTGGGACTGCAGTCCTTGTAGGAGCAGAGCTTTACCCTCATGAAGTGTTCTGGTATTTTTGACTGATGAATTTGCACATTATGTATGTGAAGCCATATGTGGCTCTGTCGGAACTGCTCCAGTTTCCCCTCCCTTGCAATGTGTTGTGCTGCTTTTAGCACACAGAAACATACGCCTCCTATCACTCATACTGACATCCATCAGTTTGCTTGGACCATTTCTCAACCGCTGGAGGCTGGAGTAGCACTGCTCAAGACAATGGGTTACTCTTATTTATATCAAGTCCAGCTTTCCCCCCAAATGATGAATATGTTCAGAACAGTGGCACACTGGAGGGAAAACAAGAGTGCATTTTTGGTCAGAAAATCGGGTATCTTTTCATTTCAATACAGGCATCTTTTAGACATGCCTGCTGTGTTCAGCTTGGACATTACAGGGACTTCTTCCCATGGAGATGAAGCCTAGAGACTGAGAGCAAAGGTCTCTCCAAATTGTAAGTCTGTCTTTGGTGCTGTACTAGGAGCTCTAATCAGCCATAGGAGTCCTAATCCTTCACAAAGCACTGGCTGATATTCAGCAGAAAGAAAATCCTTGTCCAGAGCTGTTACAGTCCACGTGCTCAGCATCCTACTCACAAAGGTAAGTTTGGCTCTGCACCCAGCTGTCAAAACAGGCTAGAAGTTCAGATACCAGAGGGAAGGTGCAGGAACAGAAGACAGAGTAGAACAGAAACCTAGAAAGCTACTTATGTTCATTAATAGCTTTCTTTTTTCTCCCCTGTGAATAAAGGCATGGGGAATAATAATGGGCTCTGTGCTTGTTAGCTGCAAAACACTACCATCAAGTTTGCTCCGAAACTCCTATCCTCTGTCATGCAGTATACAGAAGAAAAAGGCAAAGAAATTCAAAGGCAGGAGGGAGTCTAAGTTCAACTTGTTGAGCAGAGTTTGATACCTCTGAGTCTCATTAATATTTATGTAGGTTGGAAGAACAGAAACTCTGTGCAACAAGTATGGAATATATGTACTCAAAACTCCACTCGCTGTATAGACACACAAACATCTTCCTCTGTACAAGTTTGTAGCCCTTGATGCTTTACAGTTCTTAGCAAATCATTGTGCCTCAGTCAGAGTTACACCTCATTTCCCCCTCCCCATAAATATATTACGATCACATAATGTTTTAATAACTTCACGGGAAAATTGAAAATAAGGCAAAGATGACAACTTCTTATGGATATAAATTTCAACAGCCTGGGTTTTTCCTTTTTTATGAAGTCATAAAATGTTTCAAATTGAACAAAAGGTAGTCTCATATCTTTGTTTAGCAGGGAATTGGAAATGTGATCAAGTCTATAACTCTGGAAAAATAAACCTAACTTTGTCGATTAATTTTGCTTCCATTAGGCTCCACAATTCAAAAGGCAATGATACCTTTTTAAGAGGATCAGTAGACATGTTGATGAATTCCCAGCCTGACCATTGGCAGTGATTTCATCACATCTCTTTCATTCACAATTACTTTAAGAAAATATGCTCTTTACTGTGATTGATGGGGAAGGAATGAATTACAGCATATAAACGAGAATGCTCTGAAGAAATAAAGCTACTATTTCAACTTAGCTTCTTAATGTGATTCTGTTTTTGTTTTAAAATTAGGGACTAAATTTTCACGTGGGCTGAGTTTGACCCTTTCTTGCTGGAACTCAGTCCTTTGTTCAAACCACCTTTCAGCCTGCTGACAGCAGCTCTGAACTTTGGGAAATAATGGCTGAGCACAGCATCAGGGCTGAAAACCAGGGGTTAACCTTCATGGCTGGAACAGCCCAAATCAAAGCCACCTCATCAGGAGACTCCTCATTCCATGGGCACCCTTAACTCAAGCCCTCTTTGTTGGTACATCTCCCACAACAACCACTCATCCTACAGGGTGGGCTCAAAGCATTTTTGGAGCAGTTCACAAGGAAGCAGGTGGCATCTTTGGGCTGTGAAGCTTTCCCAGAGCAGTGTGAAAGTCCGTAGCACAAGAGAAGCAGTCAGAAGCAGCAGCTGACAGCCTGGTGAAGATGCTCAGTGTGTGGAATTACAAAAGATGCTCTGCTGGTGGCTGGAAAATTCACATGCTGCCTCTTCATGGAAAGAATTACCACTCACCTCAATAAAAAAAAAAAGATCCTCTGTGAGGCAGAAAGGCATTGTCAAGTGCTAATGGTTTCTAAGACTGATTTATTATCTGCTGAGCTAATAGACTAACAAAACAAAACACAAACAGTGGGTGTGATATGCTGGAAAGTCACCAACCCAATGAAGATCTACGTGTAGTGAAAAGAGGGGAAAAAGCCATCACTTTCCAATTGAACTGATTTGAACTTGTGCCAGGTGCCACAAGGAAATGGTGAAGATCTGGTGCGTGTGTAATCCATACGGGAACATGTGTACATGGGTTACTGTGGGAAGCACCACACACACAGGGATGCTGCATTGAATACAGGTCAAGGTCCAAACAGAGAAAAAAACAATGGTGGAATTGGACAGTACAAAGCTGGGAATAATGAGAAAGCCTTTGTGTCTGCATAGGCTGGATCTGCACTTGCAGGAGGTAAAGCTTGTGAAAACAAGCTTTGTGTGACAAGCTTTTTATCACTCCCATTGAAATATGAAAATAGGCTTGGACCCAGGAAATTATTCTCTTTCCACTGAATAGCCCTAGGAGGCAATATCAGAAACACAGGTGAATGGAGAGCTGGTTTGGGATAGAATGAGCAAAATATCAGTCTCTCTGCTTTCACTGGAGCTGAGACCCTCAAAACACTCCAACCCGCCCTGAAGTCCTTTGCCTTTCCTCTTTTCTTACCCTTCAGGGTGGTAGTATCCCACAAGGGGTTGTCAACAGCTTATTTCAATCAGATGCTTCCTGAAGTTTTATGTCAGGGGCTCAAGACCCAAGTATGAGTAGCTTGAATAATCCCCCTTGTTGAGTGGCTTCCTGAAGAGCAAGAAGCTTGGTCTTAGACACAAGACTACGTGACAAAGTCACATCCTGTCAGCAGGAATGATTTCCCTCCCACTAATTTGTGGTCAGCTTTGGAGATACACAGGAGATGTTTAGTGAGGAACAAGAGTGAGGAGACATTTCCAATAGCTCTCCTATTGGCAGAAAGAAGACTGCAAAGGGGCACGCAGAGAAGTTCCTCTTCTACCTGCCAAAATACTGACACTCAAAAAATTGCCTCTTCTCCTCAGCCCCCTTCTGCAACATCATGTCACCTTCTAAGCAGATACAGCAGGAACTCCAGTCTGTCTGGGGGAATGGACTATTTTAGCAATGAGCCATCATGACTCTACAATGTCCCAGACCTCCTGTGATGGTCTGGGTGGTCCAGCCCTCCCTGGAGCCCCCCCCTGCTGAGGGGCTCAGCACAACACCCAGCTGGACTCCCTGACCTAGTAGTGAGCAAGAGGGAGCTGATCACCACACAGTGGAAAGGAGCCACTGCTAAAATGTCTGCTGTGTTCAGATGTACAAAGCAGCTCTTTTCCAGGCTATTTGTGGATAGGTCAGTTTTCTACCCACCCACCTTTAACTGCTTTTGAACACCCTCTGACATTTGCCAGTGAGATGGATACAGGGTCTTTGAGGCCAGAGGCATATTGTGGTCTGTAAAGCCACATGAATTGTCCCAGAATCAAAGGCAGTGTCATGTTGTTTTCTCCTCAACTGCAATCAATAGGGCTTTGGCATGGAAAAGAGGTGAGCACCTGCACATAGACATGTTGAAAATGCCAGCACAATGCTATGCTTGGGAATTACAGGCTTGCCAGGGCAGAATTATCCCGCATGTAAAGAGGCAGACAAAGTCTCAGAAAAAAAAAATCCCTTATTAATCAATAGCTGATCTCTTTAAGCAAATAATTTCCAAATTTAGGATCTGTGCTAGCAGTGGGAGACCCAGTGTAATCCCCAGCAGGGATTACAGCAGCAGTTTTACAGCACAGAATGCCACCAACATCAACTTAATTTACTGAGCCTTTAGAAGGAGAAGGGTAAAATTGGACTGTGGTACAAATCATGTTACTACTGTAAGTTTAGTTTGCCAGGCACAAATATCCTTCCAGCCAGATAGCTTAGTGCTGTAAATTAATGTATGTCAGACTGCCATAGACCCCCAATTTAAAGTTTCCATTTGGCACAGTGGGAATTAATTGTTGGGTTCTGACTTCTTCTGTTTTCTTTTTAATGTCAAACACCCATCCAGCAAGAGCTGCAAATAATACCCTCCTAAGGGTAAATTGTGAGCTCATTGCTCGTTTAAGTCACATTGAGTGAGAATACTCCCTGGCTGTGCTCTGTGAATCAAAGACAGAGCATATGCAATCATCTGAAGCAGCAGCAGCAGCTGCATTTCCCAGAAACCTTTGGGAAACCTGACACAATTACTGATCAATACCCTCTCCAGTTAATTGATGAGCTATGGAGCCAAAAGGGAAAAGAAAGAAAAAAGAAAAGAAAGGGGCTATCAATAAATAATCTTAGTTAGGAAACTAAAGTCTGAGGAAAAGTGCTTGAAGTTCAAGGGATGATGACCGTGCTTGGGAAGAAAAATGAGGTTTGAGGAGAAGATGGGTATTCACAGAAATACATGTCTTTTGAAGATAATGGGCATGGCAGAAACTGAATAAGATGCAATGATGAACCCTAGGGAGGATGAAACCATTGCATCCTCAAGAAAACGTGCTCATTGCTATGAGGTTGCTCCCCAAGACTCTCATCCTGATCTCTGTGTGAACATTGACACACAAAGTTCTTTTCTACATTAAACTAGTTCCAGACCCACTTCACCATGTCCAGTTAATGAGCCAAGTGCAAAATTTTGAAAAGATCATAGAACAGAGCAAGCAGCAGCAAGAGGCCACAGCACAGAGCCAAAGAAGGTCCTGGCCACTGTCTTCTGGCAGTGACGGCTGTAGCCACACTGGCTGCTGCTTTTCAGCCTTGCTCTGTCTAGACATCTGCAGATATGCCAGTCATCACCCATGAAACAACAGGACCAGGTCACCGTGTAGAAGAGCTGAGCCCAGAGCTCACCTCCCAACTATGGAGAGAATTGGAGCCCATAAATTAGGCCAGACATCTCTGTCTCCCTGAAATTCAGACGAGCCTTGCTCCTCACTCTGCTTCATGTTTGTTCCATCACTGTGGCTTCAAGTTACTACACTGCATATGCCACTGCTTCACCCCTCAGAAAATAGGGCTATCTTTGTCCTGACTTGTGTCTTATAGGTATCAGGAGGTTTCATAAGTGACAGCCAGGATAAAGGTGTTGAGAGGGGCTCTGAGCCTGTTGTTTTTATTGAACACACGGGAAAGGCTGTTTTATCAGCTGTCACCTGTACTAAAGACAACAGCCTCTTGTCTTTTGGCAAAGGAGCTGATGTGCTTTTGTGGGTAATCCTGACCTTTTAAGGAGCCATTTCTGAGCCACTGGTTCAGCTGCATCTGCCTTGTGGGTTGAGGGGCAGGAAGGCATGCAGTGCTTTAGCTGGTTAATCCCTGAATGTCTGTGGTGAGGGAGTGTGAATCCCCCCATCAGTGCTGAGTTTTTAAGGAGGAGCCCTGGCAGAAGCTCTGTGGTTTCTAAAGGCAGGGAAAGGTATGTGTGTCTGTGTGTGCGCGTGGAAATAGGGAGGGGGGAACAAGAGCATCCCTTTGAAACTCCTTCTTGTTCTTCCCTTTGATGTGATGGCAGGGCTGGTGCTCACACACACAACTTCTTTGCTTTGATAAATCCATGCCTCACAGGCAAGATTTCAAAGGGAATTTTCAAGCACCTTCCCTCCCCTCTCCTGATGAATTTGAGCTGGGAAGGGGGGAAGCTGGGTGGAAGTGGAGGAGTCGAGCATCAGCTGTGGAGGCACAGATGTGATAACCATCAGCAGCACCAAAATCATTTATGGCACAGCACAGTGGAAGGACAGGCTCTCTCCTCACTTCTGTCTTCCAGGCTGGTGGGAGGTGCTGTGCCTTTGTGGCAGGATTGCCACATGTGCCAATGAAGGTGGGACTGAGGGGCCATGAAATGTTATTCCCACCACTCTGGGAGTCCATTGCCAAGGTCTGTTTGTTGAGTTCTGGCTTTTTGGTTCAGAAAACAAAAATCCACTGTGATTTCTACTGACTCACCTTTTCACTTGGAGCCTGTAAATGATGCTGTTGTCTCTTGCCTTGGGAGCAGTACAGTTCAGCAGAAACCATGAAAGGATCCCTGTGTCCCTGCATATGGGGAGAAGGAGGCTTCCCTCAGACCTCAGCCAAAAAAATGAGATGCTGTCTGGAGTCAGAATAGGATTTGGAGATTATGAATCAGAAGGAGTCTAATGTAGGAGTCAGTGGCCTCACGGGAGAAATCTGGCTTAAGAGTTTTAGTGGGGAAAAAATTGACACATGCAGGAAGAGATTTTAATCCCTAAAACTTTTGCAGGGTGAAAATTCAGTCCTATTAAACTCACTATGAATTTTACCATCACCTCCAGCAAAAAGAGGCTTGTTTGCCCCTTTTGGCCTAAAAGCCTCACTAAAGTGTGAGCATGTCTGGCAGGGATCAGCCGGGTGTGGTTCCATGCTCCCATCCCCAGCAGTCACAAAGGAAATCCTTCCCCAAGAAACACAGGAGTCTGCACCCACTCAGGGGTGCTGAAATACACCCTCACACACCTGGCCTGCTCATGATAGCTCCTAGAGAGGAGTCAAGAGATGGAGGACCCTTGGGAACCTACCCTTAATGCATATCGAAGTACTGATCCACATGTCAGCAAGATTAAATCATCAAACATCATGAAATACCATAAAAACAGATTTGCTTTTGCTCTGGGAATTTTACCAGCTCTGCCCAACCCTTCTCAAGGGTGATGCAGGTAGCACATACAAAATTCAACACACTTCTCCCACAAAGAGCACCTTTTCTGCCAGAATGTGCAGCAGAGGTTAACTTAATAAACACAGCAGCTCCAAAACCTGCTGCTTTGTTACAGGAAACTCAGACTGGATGGATGAGGAAATGGGCAGCTCACAGGGACTGAGTGTCACTGTATGAAATATTTCATAAAGTTCCTTTTACTCAAAACTTCCAGTTCTTTGATTTCTTGTGTTACCTTTTCCCTGAAATTATGTATTTTGATGACAGTCCAAACAAAAATATTTTTTTTCCCCCAAGAAAGTCCTAACAATGTGATTTTATTAGGTTTTTGTTGTTGGTTTTTTTTTTATGGGATAGTAAATTACCTTTGAAAAATTATTAGGATTTTTTTTGGTGGGGGAAGAAATCAAGTAATTTTATCATGGCAAAGGAAAGAGTAATTTGTAAGTCACTGTCAAATGTAGAACAAAATCCTTTTTTTTCCCATGTGAAACATTGCTTTACTGATCTTCCCACAAATCTCTTTTATTTTTCTTTGCACTTTTTTTTTAACCACACTTTACCCAACCTACTTGCATACAGATGAGTAAAATAGTTCCTACAATACTATTCACATGCATCTATCTAACCTCAGACTTTTGTCAGGGATACAAAAAAAGGACAATTATTTTATTTCTAATGGATTAACAACCTATCCATTTCATTTTACATTGAGGGATTTGGATTTATTTACAGAGACAGTGGAACATTTGGCTGAATTAACAGTTTTTGCCTGCTTTATGGTGAAAAGCAGAAACCCCCTCCTATTTCACCTTTTATATGTATTATAAATCAGCTTAAGTTCATAAGGAATCCTATTATTTTTTGCTCTAATATACTCATAGAGCAGCATAAAGGGCTTTAGCCTGAATTGGAAAATGGAAGTAGTCACTACATACCACATATAGCCAACAAGCAAGAAGATATCAATGTGTTCTTGTAGCAGCAACATATGGTTTCCAAAAAAATCCATCCTTAAATACACATTGATTTTTCTGAGATGGGAAACTCAGAGTGAAAAACCTGTAGGAGCTAGGGTGGTGGACATCAACTCAAATATTATGATCTGCTGAATCAAATCTGAATTTTAGATTGATCTCACAAGCAGCAGATTCTTGCCTAAACTTCTGTGGTGATTTGAAAAAGATGGTGTTAGGGAGATTTGCATATTATTACAGAGGTACAGAGCCAAACTACCTCTGTCAGGATGAGATGGAATTTCTCCTCTGACTACAGTGCCACAAGGCATCCTGAGAGCCCTGGGATGATAGATTGTGTTGGGAAAAGGAGTTCAAAAGCCAGAAAGTACCTGAAATAAACCAAAATGAAACATGCTGGTACTTCCTAATAGAAATTAGTGACCTTATTATTTTTCCTAAGCTGTCTATTTTGTATCAACCCGCTCATAACCAAATGTTGTAATGTCAGAAATTCACATGGGGTTGCAGCTTGCATTTCCCATTAGCTCTAGCAACAAGCTATTTATGTAGGACTTGTCATTGTTCTGTTTGAGTCTCTCCTAAACTTTAATTAATCTGTCCTTTCAACACCCCTGCAGCCCTGTAAAGTGAGGATACAGCTGGTGTTCCTTTTTGCATGATTAAACGCCTTGCCCAGGGTCACCCCAGGAGTATGAGACAGAGCCAGAAACACAGCCTAGCTCTTCTTAATCTCAAAGGGCTATCCTTCTTCAAATCTCTGCCTTTGACGGATCTTGGCAGAGGTTCAGTCAAGTCTCATCCTACATTCCTTCAACACTTGGTTCACATTCACTAAGAGCTGAGCTCCAGGGGTGTTCAATATTGAGCCAGCCTGGCTTCTGCCTGTGTTCTTGGCCAATTCGGCTCAGGATGCCATATCTGAGTCAAGCCAAGGCTTTGAATTTTTTGAAATTCATCCACTGCTCATCCTTACATCTCACACCTCCAGACAACGGGAAGCAACTGCTTTTCTGGAAACTAGAAGGAAAAGGAACTTCTCTTTCTGCATGTATTCCATCTTATTTAGCTCCCTTTCTCTCTCTTCTTACATAATTTATAGTGTATATGTAAGCTATAAAAAGCAATGAGATGCAATTTATGCAAGTAGCATGCTAGTGCACCATAAGTTCCTGTCCCTTCCATGAATTAGGCTGGGATAAATTTTTATCTCTGGGTTTCATGCTGACATGTCTTTAGGTGGCTAATACAGCAAGTGCCAACTGGAGGACACTAAAAGTATCAGCCTTGCAAATCAAGGTCAACTACCCATATAAAGACCTGTCCGAAATATTGCCAAATGGCAATGTCACCGTTCTGCTTTGCCCAAGGGGAAGTGCAGCCACAGCCATTTGATCCCTCCCTGGCACTCTTTGGTGCAACACATCTGTTGCTTCAGCTGCTATCAGAGCCTTTGGCAACTCCCTGCCCCTATCTGGTCCTTGCCAGCCTGCTTTGCATGGTAATTTGCAGCCCTTATCCTTTCTGTTTGAAGCTGTGGCTAATGAAACAGGTGGCTGTCATTATTAAGAGCACTTGCTGTTCACTCCACTCCACATCACCCCTTCTTGCAAGGTGCCAGTGCTATTTCTTCCTTCCACTGTATAGTTGTGGGCACAACTGCAGATGCCACCACTTTTCCAACAGTCCTGCCATTCCTTCAAAGGGAATGAATAGGCTGCTCTCAACCCGTCCAAAATCCTCCTTCCACAAGCAGAATACCCTCCCAGCCCAGCAATTCTTAATCCAAACTCTGCTGTCCATGGGGAAGGGAAAGAACAGGTGGACAGATGGAGGGGGCTGGAAAGTCTGGACAGTAGCAGTGCTACAGCAGCAGGGGATCTGTTACAGCAAGACCTCCTCTGTGGCAGAACTGCTGGAGCAGAGCTGGAAATGCTAGAAGGAAGAGCTGACCTGTGGGGTTGATGGCCTGGCTGAGCTGGCCCCATCCCTTGCTGCGTTTCCATTCCCTATTTCACTTCTTTCCTCGAGTGATCAGCAAATAGGATTGGTCTTGGGAGTTTCAGTCTGAGCAGGGCTTTAGGAGAAAGCACAAAGAACAGTGCAGCAGCCATTCACGAGCATCCTCATTCCTGCAGAGCATGGCACAGTGTGAGCTTCCCTGAGAGCCATCCACTCATCAGGGAATGAAGTCAAAGGGAAGGAACATGGTACTGTGCCACCAGGCAGCTCTCAAAGGCATCCTTATCCTTCAGCATCAAACCCTGACCACTGAGACCCATCAGCCTCACTGAAAGGCTTCTTGCCACTGGCTCCTCAAAAAGTCAAACTTTCTTTTCTGCTTTAGTAAGCTATATTTTGGTCCAGTCAAGAGCAAACCTTTGAGAGAATGTTTCAGAGTCCTCTTTGATTACTGAGCAGATCAGCCAACTGTTGGGATCAAGGCTGATTTTGAAAAAGAAAGAAGAAATAATTGGTGTATATTTTAGCATAACATAGATATGTCTTCTTATCCTGCCCTAAAATAGGATTTCCACTGTCCTCAGTGAAAACATCTCTCTATTAATGAAATATATTAAATATTGCTATAAGAAACAATAATCATTATGTTTCTTGGGGCTCCCCTAGTCACTGCTGACTGTACATCATTAGTAGAACAGTAAAATAAGATTACAGCTTTACAATAAAAGAACACATTCTGCATGGTAATTTACCCCTTCAGGAGGCATCTTCTCGAATTCATCAGATTACAACACTGATTTTCTACAGTTCTTTGAGGAACACAATGTTGAACATTATATTCAGCTCTCAAGTCCTCTTGAGAGGAGACATCATTCTCATATTCATCAGTGGGGCTTACACAAATATACGTATGAAATTCAACAAGATTCATCTTCCCCAAAGGCCTCTCCTGGATAAAAGAGCAGATTCAGAGGTACCTTAATCTCTTCTCCTTTTGCACCAAAACATCTTGCTAGTGAAGACAGCCTGGGTACGTTTTTTAGAATCTGCTGTGCACGAAGTTTATTGGCTATGCAAATATCCTGCATTATCTCTTGTTCAAGTGTTGTGAATTTATACTTTTAGGGACCTCAGAAATTTACTTGAATAACCTTTTCCCGTGGTCTGAATTAGCATTTGATCTTTTCTGTGATAACTGGTCTGGAAGTGTTGTGGCAACGAGAGCTCTCACTTGAAGGAAAGATGCAAGAAAGGCTCTTCTCAAGTCATATGTCACTGCAAAACACAAACCATGTTTTCATGACCACGATTTTCTTTGCTCAAACTCTTATGTAGCCTCAGATCCTTGAAAATTCTCTTTTTCCTTTGTATGCAAGGGAAATTTTGCAAGGAAAATGCAAACCATTCTAAAATACATACAACAACCCTGGAGGAACTTCAGAAGTCCAAATATTTTGCTTTTCTCCTTTATTTACATTCCATTTGCTTGTTTGCTTTTTTTTTTTTTAAAGTTCTTTGCATTCTTATGTTGAAATAATATCTGAGAAACCACATAGTCATGCTTTTCACAAACACAATGTGGTTAAGAAATAAGGAGTAATTTAAGAATGCTCTTAAAATAATCTTGCATGGCAAATCCCTTTGTTTATGAGGATTAAAGAACACATGATAATTTTTTAAGCTCATTGTCTTGGTGATGTTAAAGACATATTCATGGACTGACTCTAAGTCATTCTTAGTGTTGAATATGCCCAAAGAAAAAAGATTCTTTGTATAAATTTGAATAAATCCTGTGCTACCTGGGCATAACCTCTTTTCCTATTGACAAGACAAAGTCATGATGAGCTGAAGAATCTACCTGTAGATATGATGGTTTCTAACACAAATCCTATCAGATTTTATAGGGTTCCCACAAGAAAACCCTAGTTTTCTTGTGTTTTGGACCATCAGTTAAGTTTCCCTATCTCACATGAAATGAGAGTGTTCAAGGCCAAGTTGGAGGGGCCTTGGAGCAAACTGGTCCAGTGGAAGGTGTCCCTGCCCATGGCAGGGGGAAGAACTAGATGGTCTTTAGGGTCCCTTCCCACCCAAACCATTCTGTGATCCTGTGGTAGCTTTGCACTAAGGTTGGTGGTTGTGTCTCATCTTAAACTATGAAGACCAAGAGCAGGTAACCTGGAAGAAAAGATTTCTGAAGAAAAGGAAGAGGAGGAGGCACTTGACAAAGCCAGACACATAATCTGGTATTCATCACACTGCTGATGCTGGCAAGAGCCAGTCACAGCTCCCGAGAGAGATTCTTATCTGTGTTGATTTTATTTCTTAATATTCCTATATAAAATGTTCACTCAAGTTCCATCCATGAAAAAGAGTAAGAAACACTTTTAGCAAGGAGCACCATAGCACTGTCAGTCTCTGTGCTGTTTGCAAAGGGAAGTCAGGGAAGTCAGGAAGCTCTAAGCCACTGACAAATGATTTCACCCAAAAAATGGTGTTGGTATTTAGCTTTTAAAGGCTGTTAAATCTTCTGCTCTATTAAACCCAAACCACAGAACCCATTAATTGGTGTCTTTCTTACAGTGAAGCGCTGGTTCTAATTTGACATATATTTTATGCATCACTCTACACCTTGGTTCATAAAAATGATCCAAATTCGCCTCGCCTCACTGGTTGAGGCCACTTTTCAAATGCCTGTCCATAATCTTAGATGAAAAATTATAGCCCTGGAAAGGTGATGTGTCAGAGGAGTGTGAGACGCACCAACACACATGCAGATGCAAGGCAACAATCTGCTGAATTAAAATTACAAAAAGAGGAAATGATGAACCATCTCGTTAACTTAACTTGTCACTCTGATGGCCTCATTCCATGCAAATAAATAGGAAACGGGAGGAAAAAAAGAGCATTATTACAGCACAGCTAAAACAAGAAAGTACTTGGGTCATCACCTGCTCTAAGTAACATCAGTAATGATATGGCTTTAACCTCATGATGGTTTGCTCACCCTGGCCTGGCCTGTGTGATCAGATCCTGTGAGAGCCTGAGCACTGCTAGGGAAATTCTCAGCACATTCAGTTCCTCTGGCTGTATTGATAGTTCAAGGAATTCATCCAGACAATGCTCAGTGCTTAACAGAAAAGACCCCACACCAATCTCTGAGCACATCCCTTTTCTAAAGCTTGAAGCCATTTATGTTCTGTGGCGGACCTTTTTTTTTCTCTTTAAGATTCTCTTCAAATATTGAATAACTTTGCAACACAGAGACTTTTCTACCTATTTTTAATCAGTTAGTTAAATACAGGAACAAGCTGAAATTCCAGGGTGCACCAAAAGCGAAGGCAGCTGTTCAATACCAGCAGCTCAGAATGATGAATACCACACTTGCTTCTATCTGAAACATAGAAAGCAGCTTCACACTTTAATAAAGCCCCTAGGAAAACTAGAATGAAAAATCTAGTCACATTGCTAAGCCAAAAACAATTTAATGGGTTTGGAAATGATGTCTGATCTCATGTTAAACAAGGTCCTCAGTAAATCACCAGGAAAGAGTCTCTGGTGAAAGGCCCAGCATTCTGTGGAAGGCACACTGAGGCTACCAGCTCGTGGGGCTCAACCTGGCACTTCTTATTGGATAAACTCTTCAAGCCCAAGGTTCCTTGCTTGGTTCCAGACTTGTTGATTCTATTCTTATCCCTAATTACACCTTAACATAATTTTGGTTAAAGGGTAGGCTTTTTTCTTTTCTCACCTTTTTTGTACATCCTAAAGCAATAATCATGCCTTCTAGCACCCATGCAACAGCTTTATGTACAAGTGTATATGGATATGCCCATATCTGCATCTACCTATCAATATAGTTCTAGTTACAGCCACAGCTGGTCCAGGACCTCTCTTGTGATTTGCAATGTTGTGATGAGGGGCTGTGCCACTTTTTCCTATGGACACAGGTCTTTGTCCCAAATCCTTTCCTCTCAGGCTGGGAAGGCTGTCAGCTGAAGTTAATTCAAAGTCTTGGGGAAAGGGTTTACACCTGAATATTTCATAGAGCCATAATCTGCACAAGACTGATGACAATTTCAGAAAATGATGGTAAAATAATGGTAACAACAATAATAGTAACAATAACAATAAATGTTTTCCCATTTATCCTTTCCTCCTTTGCTGAAATTGTGATTGGAAAGGAAGGCACTGCAAGAGCTCTGAATGACCTACTTTGAATTTTCCCATCATCTTCTATTTCTGCAAATTTTCCTCTGCACATCAGCTGCACAGAGAGGGCTGGATCACTGTGTGAAACACTGGTCCCATGGGCTACCCTGGCAGAGTGAATGCTAAAGCCTCTCCAACAATGTTGTTCTCAAGTAGTTTCCTCATTTTCTGGACTTCAGAGGTCCCAGTTATTTCAATCACGGATAACAAGATCCACTTATCCAGATGCCTGTATAAGCTCTCAGAAACTGGAGGCTTTTTTTGTCTTTTGTTTCTCCATTCTTTTATATATATACTGCATTTCCCTCAGTGTGCTCTACTATCAGGCTCTTCACTATGATACAGGAGAGCAAAGCTTGTGCCTAGAAACTGCACTCAATTTGAATGACAACAGCCAAATTTGATAGCCATATACTGCAAGTTCTCAGCTATCAGAGCAGTTTCAAAAGAAGTGTGGCAATTTGTTATATTTTAAATCTAGTTTGTGTTCTTCCTTTTCTATCAGATGCTTGGGGAACACTGATGGAGATGGGAGGGACTTGCTGTCAAAAAAAAAGATTCCCATCCAACTCAGATCAGGGGGCAGAAAAGGCTGGTCCCTGAGATGTGTATGAGCATCCATCCTTTTCAGGTCTAAGTGTCCATGCTGCTAATAAGGTTTGAATTGAAATCCACTTCCAGCCACCAGCAATAAGACTCCAACTGGACCCAGATCAATATGATCAAAGGCAACTGTGGATGTTACTCAGGGCATACCCCAGACCTAAGCATAGCATTCATTTAAAGCACATTCTCACTGGCATGCTGCTGATTTGGTAAACCTCACTTTTCCTTAATCCTAACTCCAGAAAACTCATTCCTCATGCCTGCAGCTGCTCAGTGCTCTGGGTCGCTCACGGACTTTTTCCCTTCCATAGCCAGATGGGATCAGGCTAGAGGAGGCCAGGTGGCATATAGAGAAATGCATTTTTGTCCCTTATACCACGAGGAAGAGTTATCCTCTGTCACCTCCCAGTTTCATCCAGCTCTTCTATTTGCTGCCTTCATCTCCACCCTCCCTCACCCACTCACCAGGAGCAGCAGCTCTCCTGCCCTGCAGGCACAGGCTCTGTTCTCTGTGCTAAAGGAGGGTCCCAGTGGCCCCTCTGAGGTCTTTATCACCTTTTGATGCAGTTTTACACCAGTGGAGACACTCTCATGATCCTCATGATCTCTTGTTGATGTCTCTTATTGTCCACAGTGTAGGATCCGAAGGGCATGAAGGGTAGGAAGGAGAATAGTTGTGAAAGTTAACATTTCCTATCCATACTTCTGTGTCATGAAGACACACTTCCATCTCCTGTAGTATTTAATCATATGGCTTTAACTTTCCTCCCAGCACACAGAGGGAGAGGGAAAGTTCCTGGCTAAACTCAGAATGCCTTTAGTGGCAATTTATGAACAAACAAACTTCCCATCAAACCAATCCTTAAAAATGTCACTCCAGACTGGCACTAAGCAGAGATTAAACGATGGATTGTCAACCTTCCTTTTTTTATTTGATGTTTTGAATTTCACTGTTCTTTCTTTCATTAAAAATGAACTAGAGGGGGGAAAAGGCAGAATAAAATAGAATCCTTTTACATCTAAAAGTCAAGATAATTATCTCGTATATCCAACCCACTCCTCCAAGACTCTGAATGAAGCCATCATTAAAATCTGTGTCCATCTGGTGACTTTTCCACAGCTAATTAGGTGAAGAAGCCAGTTAACAGATATGTTCTGATGAAATATTTCTCTCTCTCTCTCTCTCTGTCTTTTTAAAAACTTCCAGACATGGCCCATGTACAACCTAGATACTGCTTGTTCATCCCTCAGGGTCTAAGAGAACATGAGAGGCAGGGTGGGAGATGGATGCTTAGTGAGATGCTCACCAAAGCTCCTTCATGGCATCAGGACAGGGGAAAAATGAAGAAGGGGATGCAAGAGGCAGCAGGTTTGACTTCTGCTGTGCAGGAAACCCTTTGGGGAGCTGGTCAGATATTTTGCTGGCAGTGTTTCAGTGCATTTGTGTGTGGGGCTTCTTTTAATACTGTGATTTTCTCCCTGTGGTTTGTCAGGCACTCAGCCAGACTACTAAAGAGACTCTACCAGATCCCCATCTGCTGCATTTATTAGCACTTGTCACCCTAACACCTAGGGGCTGCAAGATATTGATTCCTCCTGCATCCAGGTGGATGGTTTGTGGGGTACCCCCTTCTCCCCCAACCCTGCACCAGAGCTTACTGTTGGCACCTTGAGGACTGCCAATTTTCAGATAGCCCCAAACTCACAATAAGGCTCCTGTGGGAACCCTCCAAAACTGAATATGGTCCATCCTGACTGATATAAATGTGAGTGAAGAAGTGTGCAAGGTGTGCTGACCTCATTCCAGGTTCAGTGCTGGAGGCAGCATCAGTCTTCGAGTGCTGAAACCATCTCCAGGGTCACGTGAGAAATATTCAGCCACCCTTACACCTTATGAGAGCTTGGATCTCATGTCAAGGACAGTGGGCAAGTGTCTGAGTGTGGCAGCTGAGGGCATAAATCCCTTAATGATTCTGTCATGGAGCAGCCAGAAGGTCTGGCCAGTTACACACATCACCCAGGGTCAAGGACAGCGGGCTGATGGAGTTTCAGAGCTCACTCTCCAGTCTCTCCCTCATGCATCCAACCTGTTTCTCCCTTTGCAGGTGTAGCTGCCAGAAGCCTGTGCCCTTTTCCACAAAGACCCCAGGGCTCACAGCCCCGCAGCTCATAGCAGGATACAGCATTCTGGTTTGGGGATCAGGCATGCAAGGAACTGCTGGCAATGCAGTCTCCCGTGTGTGTGTAACATAATGACTACATGCACATCCATCACAGGAGTGGGAAGGACCCTTGGGATTTTTGATGGCTTTTCTAGTGTGCTACATGGTTCCTCCCAGCTGAGCAGTCAGGCCCCACAGCTTTGGGGCTCAGCAGTCTCTATGCAGCTGTGCTTTTTGGGAATACAAACCCCTGTGAGTACAAACCCTGCCTTGCTCACTCCCCCTCTCTGGAAAATGTCTGCCTCAGTTTGGCACAATTACATTAATGTGGTTATAATTCTAGAGGGATTGTAACGAGAGAGTAATACAATAACTTCCCAATCTTCTCTCAAAGACAAGTAACAGACCACAAGGACTATGGCTCAAGGGAAGCAGGACACACTGACTCAAAATGTCTTGGATGATTTTAATTTCTTTGACTGAGTTCATGAAAAGAGAAAATTACTGGAAGGATTCTCATTGTCATTTACTTCTAAATTTTGGGGTTAAATGTTAAGAGAGCCCAGAAGGGTTAATGTTCACCAGACTTCATCTCTAGCCAATGATTCCCTGTGGCTGCCACATTTACATCATGCAATTGTCATTATAGCTAGAGATGAGAAAACTTGATAAAAGGAGTTCTCTATGGACACTGGGCAGAAGCAGAGCTGGGGGAAGAATTGTAGCAAGGGAGGGATTGCAGACCATAAATATATCACACTTTTAAAATACAACCATGGCTTGCTAGAACACCATCTAAATGATTGTATATTCTGTTTTGTGTTCCACCGATCATGAGCAGCATAGGAAAAGCTGTACAATTCAAACACACAGGGAGAATGAACAAAGACTATTTTCTTTAATTTTACTGCAGTTTTCAGGAACACTGGGTTTCTTCAAGGCCTTGCAAGGAAGGTGCTGAGCCAGTTTGGATATTTTTCATATCTCGTGATAAGTTCACTGTGTTGGAGTTAACTCTGCCTTGTACATCTTCATCAACAATGCAATATCTCTTCTACCAATTCAATTTTACATTGCCAGCAAGATAAAGGCAATTTATAAGTTTCAATGAGGGCAGACTGGCTGGGCTCCAATCCAATCCAGAGAGTGTAACGTTTGCTGGGGAATTGCTCAAGACCTTAATGTCTGGCATATGGTGAGCTGCTTTCATTTCTGACCTCTGCAATTAAGGTCAGCGGCAAAAATTACATTAAAACAGTTCTTTATTAATCATGTTCTATCTAGGGCAGATGATGACAACCTCTAAGCACAGAGACCCAGCACCCACAAAGCAAAATACTGTGAATCTCAACAACCACTCATTAAAACAAAGATTTGGAGGACATTTTCTCCAGTGTTTTGCCCATGGCTTTGTAAGAATAAAGGGTAGTGGTCACATTTTGGGGGCAGCAACATGCAATCAGTGCTAGATGGTGAAATTCATTCAAACTGTGGTGGGTTTCAGAGACACCTGGCAAGAGAAATCCATGGGGACTTTTTATGCTTCTCTGTTGAAGAACAGGTATTCCAAGCAGGCACTAATCTCTGAAATGGCTCTGGGTATCTCTTTACAAATACGCCAGCCCTAAAGACCAACTGATCTCCCTTTTGCCATGCTGTGCAAATGGTCTCTGAAAGCTTGTGGTTAGCAACACTTTCATTTTCCTGAAATTCAGCTTTCCACTTTCCCCAAAGAGATGCAAATAAAAGTAAATTCACAATGCCTCATGAATTTTCACAATGTAGTGGGGAGGAGGAAGCCACCCCTTCTTGCTCCAAAGGATTACCCCCACATCACAGTCTTTTTCTGGACCTAATCCAAAGCCCACTTAATGCCTCAGACATTGGTTTAATCCATTTTTGCTTGGATTTTGTCCTATTCTGTCATCACACACCCCCTGACCTTGCAGCAGAGAACACTTGCAGCGGAGGCTTGTGGAGCTGCTGACCCGTTTGAACGGACCAACAGGACACACTGAGACTCTACAAATCATCACCTGCTTCATCCTCTCATGGACAGGCCTGATTGTTTCAGATTTTTGCTACTGATGCAGTGATGCTGTGAACCACACCATCACAAGTTCACACCCAGTGTTTGGAAGAGGAGTGATCACAGGAGGAACAGCCTGAGAGACCCACTGAGCAGTGTCCCAGTGATGATCCTGACCCACAAAAGGAAGGCAGTGTCAGAGTCGATAGAAACAGAGAGATGCTGGGTCTGAAACACAAAGTAGCACAAAAAAAACCCCTCAACACATTGAAAATTAAATGAAAAATAGAGGAATCCAGGCAGAGGCAAAGATGAATTTATAATTTCTATCGAGAGAAATGTGTAAGTGAGGGAAAGACAATCTGAGCCCACATATCTTTATTCCAGCATTCACAAGCATCTGCATTAGGCGCTAAGAATAGCAATCCTATCTCATCTCCTTTCTCTTTGTTGTACATTACTAATGCTAAAAGAAAGGAAAAAAAATGAAAACAAGGTGTTCCTGTCTCTATTGTTCATTAAAACATAAAAAAGATTCAATTTAAAAAGAAAACAATAGCCAAAAATTCTGTTTTACAGTCAAATATCTTCACAACCTCAATTAATAAAATGAAGAGTAAAGCAGGATTTCACCAAAGCTGGCCAGACATCAGGAAGCCATTCTGGTAAAGTTCTCCCTGAAGATACCAACAGCATGTTTTGGTTTTGTGGTTTAGAATTTTGCCTTTTTTTTTCCTCCTACATTCCTCCCACCCTTGCTCGCTGTAATTAGCCCCATAACTTTTGCTTTGAATAAAGGTCTTTTCTTGTCCTCTCTCCCCTTGTCCACCTCTTGGGATTATTTTCAATCTGGGTTTTTTTTTTCTGTTTTGTTTTGTTTTGTTTTGTTTTGTTTTAACTAATTCCTTTTTAAACACTACCTGCATGCTACCCTGCCCTTTCACCTCACTGGTGTGACCTCTTTCTCTTTCCACCTATCTGATACGTGTAGCCCAGGACTTCTGTTATCCCCATGATAGGTTTATTTATCACACTCTAATGATTCTTCTATCCACGCTCCACATCTCCCAGGCTGTTTCTCAGGGAAGAGGGCAAGAGGTGGCTGTGTAGCAATTTTTGTTTATTTTAAATCTCAGTAAACCACTTGAGCTGGAGAGGTGGGAAGAAGAAACCTGTGTCATCTTTTTTTTTCCCTTTTTTTTCTTATATTTAATGGAAAAAATACACCTGCAGCTGAGGCTTTATGGCACATAAGCCCTCCTATCCAGAAACATCTTACTGCTTAAGAGAAAAAGAAATATGCAGCTACAAAATGTACTTTACCCCAACTATATGACTTTAAAAAGCAACAATATGTGACACAGATAGGATAAGTAGCTGTACAGGCTTGAATTGCAGTGAATATGCTGGTGTGATGTATTCCAGGTACAAATAAGTTCACAAGCCAATGCTTTAAGCCCTTGGTCCCAAGACTAAGCTCAGTCTCAGGGACTGAGTTTGGTCTGGAAACAGGGCTGTATTTCTCTGTAACCAGCTGGAGAGGGCAATGTAAAGTTTCTCTGGGTTTTAGGCTGCCTGCATGAACAGATGTAGCACCAGGTCTTGTAGAAAGCCAGCTGATGTACAGTCAGTTCATCAGTAGGTTTTGAGCAAATCTGAACTATCACAGCAAGCACCCACCAAATCAGTGCTTTGCCTCGTGCAGCTGCCAGATACCTGGTCCTGTGCTGGAAGCTTAAATTGATTTGTTGTATCATCAGACCAGAGGTGGAAGATTTTATCGTGCTGTGGTGGGGAGTGGTTACGTGTCTTCAATTCCATGTCAAAGTGACCTGTATCCAACCAGAGAATGTTTTATAGGTATCATCAGCAGTGGTGTAGTCTGTGCTGGGGACAAACAACAAACACTTGTCACAAATCATAGCAGAGGACAGGTCCTGTTGGTCAGTGAGCAAATAAAAATTGTTACAGGACTAAAGACTGAGGACGTAAAGGCAATTAGTAAAACGTCTGTAGCATTCAAGGTTCTGGGAACTTTTCATCCACAGAAGTTGAACAATCCTTCATTTCACCTTCTAATAACTTATAAGCCCATTAAAAATATATATCTACGTATTACCTCACCCCTAACCTTCCCCAAAACCAAATCTTTAATCAGCTACACCTCTAATGCAGAATCAGCAGCAGCAGCAATGAAGAATGACCCTGTAGCAGCAGCCCCATGAGACAAGGATTTATTTTTTCTTTTTCTCTCCTCCCCATTTTTTTCCCCTTTGCAGCTCAAATTGTGCCTTTGAAACATCTTTAAGCATTGGAGCTTTGTCCTTTTCATTTCCTCCTCCTGTTTGTGTATTTTGCAGACAGAGTCCCTGGAAAAATTGTTTTCATTGTTATTAGCAAGTCAGGCATTTCTGCTCTTTCCTAAGGTATATATTATCCTCCTGGGCTGTGCTGCTTTGAGTCTGGACAGTACTTGGCACATGTACTCCCTCTCTGAAAATTAAATCTGAAGGCAACACTGCAACGCAAGGAACAGTCAGAGCAGAAATTATCATCCCTTTTAAGAGCTCTTCTTTTTCCAAAATATACCTTATACAAAACATCTCAAACTCAGCTCTTAAATTCAAGGTAACCCAAAGACTTTTCACAGAAGGGCTGAAAGCAGAACTTAAATCTGCTGCTGGTAAGTTTTATTCCCCTTCATTGGAAACAATATTCATTAGAAACTGATTTTTATATGTCTTTAAATCAATGTTTTGTCAGAGAGAAAAGTCTTGGCTCTTAGAAATGTCAACTCTGTGTTGTGGCTCTGGTGAGGATGTGGACAGGGGCTGCAGCACAGCTCCACCAACCTACCTCAAACCTGACAGGCAGCATCTTCTGCCAGTCCAGCCATGCCTACCCACAAAACTCAGTCAGTGATCCCTGTGTCTGACACTTCCTGCCACCCCAAGAGATCACAAGGGGCTGGATATAAAAGACGACCAGGAAAAAATTTAAAAATTGAGCCTGGAAGGCAGCTTCCAGAGAAGAAAGCTGGTAAACTAATGTCTTCTATCCTGGAACAGACCTCAGTAAAAACCAACTAGCCTTACAGTACAAGTTTTGGTATTTTCTGTACAATCCTGCTCAGCATTAGTTGTAAATCTTATCAGGGGATAGGCTGTTTGTTCTCACACAAATAAAATAACAAATGGAGTGAAGATCGCAGAGAGCTGACAATCACCAGAGGCAATGCAACACTCAGGGCTCTTGGAATCAGAACTACTCAGCTCAAGAAGCTTAACAGCTCTTCATTTCTCTCTCCAGAAACTTATGAGCCCATTAAAAATATATATCTCTGTATTCCCTCCACCCAGAAGCCTTCCTCCTCCAACCAGCTGTGCCATTTAATGCAAACTCAGCTGCAATGAAGAATGATCCTGTAGAAGAACCTCAGGGAAAAAGCTTTTTCTTCCTTTTCTTCCTTTCTTCCTTTTTGCAGACCCAGTTGTGTGCCTGAAATCTCTCCAAGCAGCTGGCACCTTGTCTTTTCTTTTTTTAATTTTCTCCTTTTTTGTGTGTGTTCCTAGGCAAGGTGGCTGCAAGAGAGGCTTTCATCTTCATTAGGGCCATACATTTCTGCAGGTTCATTAGGCTCTTTTTTTGTTGCTATTGGTGTGCAGTTGTCTGCAACAAGAAAAATAGCCTCAAACATCATTAGCCTGCTAAAGAAAATTTCAGTGCTCCTTCCTGGGGCTTTGGGAATTCGTGCTGTGTTGAAACTTCAGCAAAATCAAGAATCTGACATCAGGCTTCTTCCTTTATTCTTTCCCATGCACCTCGTGACAGACAGAGTTCCTCAGGGCCCAATCTTGCCTTTACATCAACTGTGCTGTAGGCTTAAATATAAGCCAGGGCAAAGCAAGACCCTGATGTTTTTCCAAGGCAGCAACACACCTGCAATGATCACTCCCTGAGGTGAGAGCTGACCCATTCATCATGAGGGGTGTTGACTCTACACATAAAAATGACAGCTTAAATGGTATTTAACGATATTAGCTATTTCCCAGCTGATCATTTTAGCAGATTCATTCAGCCATGTGCAAGTTGGCAAAGCTTGGGGCAGAAGGCCACACCTGGCCATTCAGAAACAGCCCCCTTGGTAGCTGAGTGCAGGTGAAATCAGGGCCCATTTGTTGAAGAGCTTTTCATCTCACGTCAGTGATCAGGAGGCTCCAGGCCCCACTCTGCTGACCCCAGGGCTAATACACACACACAGAGTGTGCAAGCTCCTGCTAATGGTTTTTGGATTGCAATCCTCTCCTCAACATCTGTCTTGCTTACATTTGAGGCCAGTATTTTTTCCTAATTCATAGACTAAATAAATTAATCCATGACCTCCCAGCAGACATCCCGCCATGCCCTGCTGAACACCAGGATTATTTCTAGCTGAGTGAATTAAACAGCCTGGAAAACCCAAAAGAACATTTAGATTCTAGAGCCTGAATGGTGGTCCTCCAGAAATATTGGCCAGTGCTTTAGGTAAAGGACACCACTTTCCATAGCAGGGGACTGAGGGCTCTGCTCTCAAGGATGACTCCTGATCAACTGATCATGTGTCAGTCAATCCCCAAAGTCAAATTTATGTAAACACCCTCTTCCTCTACACCCTCTATCCACTTTACCCATCTCTACAGTTGATCCCAACTCCCACTGGATTCTACTGGCTCTTCCCAGTACTTCTGGCTGTAAGTGCACAAATATTGATAACTGTTTTAATCTCATCTGCCTGTTTTCAGGAGGACCAATGAGCCCCAAGGTCATCCTACTTCTGACACCTCTCTCCATGAAGGACCCATCAAATTTCTTGCAATAAGCAACGCTTCATCCTCTGCTTGCCTGACTATGTTTCATATATCTTTTGCAAATGACCAGTCAAATGACAAGTTGCTGCCCTCATAAACTTCTTAAAGTGCCTTCCAGACACATGGTGGGTTCTGCAATGTGCTTAGCTTGCCATTGATCTCCTCATACACGGAATAAAGAAATAATCTTATCCATGCAATGAGAAATTGGAAGAGAGGATGTATTGTAAGCATATTTCATAAAAAAAAAAGTCCTCAGATGTAATTGCTCAAACTAGACAGGAAAAATAATTGATCATAATAACTGTGGTAAGGCTCTGTGCTTCATGGTAGAGGCAGCACTGTTGGCTGAGCTTTATCTGACATTATGGCATGTGATTTCCACAGGGAATTGTTTGCAGCCCTAGGAAATAGCAGTCTGGACAGGCTTCACATAAACTGTGTGGCCACCAATCCCACCTCCTTGAAAGTAATCAGTGATTTTGAGAGACGTAGATTATATAAGGTTGCTGTAGCCAGCTATTTTCTAAATAAGCAACTCCATTTTTACCTTCTTAAACAGTTTTTACTCTACTGATTGGTGTTGTGAATACAAAATTTATCACATCTTGAGTGAGACCAAAGGATTCAGAGAGAGTAAAGTAAAATGTAATTTGACATCAAAATAACTCACAGAGAAGCCGCTTCACTGACTGTAAGATTAATTGTCATATTTAATGCATTATAAACCTCTACTTGCTAATTTATGTCAAGTCACCCCAAGATTTCCAGGCTGTTACATCAGGCAGTTACTGCTTTCAGGGTAGCTTGCTCTAACATTTAGGTTCAGCTTGGCTATAGTCCATTAGGATCTTACTGCTCAATTACAAAAGGAACATTAAAAAATTATTTCATCTCATGGCATCGATAATAAATCAGTTCTTCAAGACCAAGGTTTCCGCAATGGTTGACTGACTGTGTTTTAGCATATCTTTTTCAAAGCCTTGCAATCGTATTTTGGAAACCTTGAAGCTTTTTGAAACCTTGTTTTTGTGCACCTGGATTTCTGTGACCCATGCCCAACTCAATCGCTGTGCAGATTAGAGCACCACCTTTCCCCAAATCTGTGGCACTCCTTGTGCCACAAACCACTGGCCAAGCAATTGAGAGGTTTACATCTATTTTCCCACCCAGTTTTTAAGAATGACCCCCTAAACTTCTATTATTGTCCAGTGTTTAAGAAAAGAGACGGTGTGAGCTGAATCTTTGGTCTGATTTGGCACAGTCCTCCTTGGAGCACAGCTTTGGTCCTCCATCTGCCTGTCTGTAAGAGGGATGAGGGGTGGATTTGGTAACAGTTGTGTGAAGTCAACATCCATAACAGAGGGATGAGGCCCAGAAATCTGTTTTTCACACACAAGGACTCAGAGAACTCCTTCAGAATCGAGGATGGATTCTCCATGCTGTTTGCTGTGCTGCACAGTAAGCACGTTTCCCTTCAGACAAGGGCAGATCACAACAGGCAAAGGAAACCTCTGTTTCAAGCAAATTTAAAGACTATCCATGCATGCTTTAGAGTCGCAAATTAATCCCCCCCTCTCCCCACAAACCAATCAAACAGCAGTGTTGTAAACGTGGAGACATCAGAGTGCAATCCCCCTCTCCGGCTCTCTCTGTGCACCACACACACACACAGAGTGTTTGTCTCCGGGTCAGTGGGAAAGTTAATTAGAAGAACGGAGTTTCTTGTGATGGAAGATGCCACCCTGTTATGATTCTGAGTCCTCTGTCTGCTTCTGATGAATTACAAATGACAGCAAGGGAAGTGAAGGACACCAGCAGTGACAGTTTGTCAGCCACACTCACTCTTCGTACGTTTTTTAGGGTGCATAACTTTTTCCTCCTCTGTTCGTTTACACCACTCACTATGTCTTCCTTTGTCCCCTCTTCCTCCCCTCCCTTTCCTTTCCTTTGCCAGAGGTGACTGGAAAGTGAAAGAGAGGGCAGGGTCTTTGATCAGACCTGGTGAGCCTCAAAGGATGGGATTGGGACAGGGCAGTGCAGGAGACCTCTGGATGTGGCTTTCAGATGTGATAGCGGTGATGCTGAGCAAACAACATGTGATGGAGCAGGTGCAGAGCTCTGCGCTCAGCCGTCACTCGCCTCCAGACAGGCAGGCAGAAAAGGAACCCAGCAGTGAAATGTTTCTTATCAAGAGATGCTGCTTCTTTCCTCCAGCCTATCAATCAAGAAGCCAGCAAGTAGACTGGAACAGGGCTTGCTCATTGCTGGTTCTTCATTCTTTGTATTTTTGCAAGTTGCTCGTCTACTGCTACAAAGTTCTTGTTTTTCTTGTGTGCTTTAATGAGAGGTGGCTGCTGTCATCCTGGTATATCATGGGCTGGGCAAAAACATACTCTGCACAGTGTGATTTCCCCCATCACAGTATTTTTTCCTACCAAAAACCTGTTTCTTCCCCTTAACAAAAAAAGGGGGGAGAGGGAAGGGGAGAGAGACATGGAGAGAAAGAGAAACTCATTTTAGTGAATTTTGCAACTTGAAACAATTTTTTTGGAAAACCTTTCTTTGAAGGTGGAAACACTTTTCAATGAATTCCAGAGGAAGAAAATTCTGATTTTATTTTCTTGAAAATGATTGCAAGATAGATCAGTTTGGGAAGAAATAACTTGTGGGCTGTGGAAGTTTTCTCAGGGCAGCAAAAGCTCTTTGAGTGATTGGAGTGTGCTTCTATTCTCCCAAGTGCTTCTCGTTCACAGAAGCAGATAAAACATGCAGGGGCCCTAAGTCTTGATCTAGGAGACAGAATAGGGATTTGAGCACTTATTTCAAAGGATGGAAAATTAAACAAATAGCAGTAGAGAAGAGTATGTGTTCATGAATCAGATTATGATCATGCCTGAGTGAAGACAATTGGTTGTTAACTCTACTCCTATTAAAGTTCATATTCTGAAAGGCTACACAGCTGCTAAATAAAAGCTGAAATAGATTTCTGTGCTAACTTCAAGGTCATGTTTCTGCAGCATTATGGAATACATTAAAATGCTCAATTTATCCTCTGTAACTCAAAAAAAAAATTTTAGCTTATATTAAATAAACCTTTGCCAGGATCTCTTCCTCTCTCACTTTTTCTCCTTTGACCTCTATATTTAATAGAGAAATGTATTTCAATATGAGAAGATTTTCTTTATTATATTTGCTCTTTCCTCAGTGGAAGCCATTGTTGCCCAGAGGGAAAAATATATATAGAGTGTCCTCTTGTCCACAAAATCCAGTGACCTCAATCCAGCTATTTATTGTCCTACCACAAGAGAGCAATGGTAAGAGCCCTGATTTTCTTTGATTATGAGCAGGCATGTGCCATGTTGTGCACAAATAAGGTGGTTCCTTTACCTCAGACTAACTCAGCTTGGTGAGGGGAGCTCTCACCATGCAGGGGCTGTAGTTTTGGACAGGAGAATTCCCAGTCCATGTATTCAAGGGCAATCCTAAAAATCACAATCAGGCACTGGAGTGTAAATGAAGACAACAGATGCAGTTATTTTGTTATTACTGCCTGCTGCTGCAGGAATTAAAGGGAAATGTTCCATAATTTGTTAAGACATGCTAGAATCCTTTAAGGAGAGAGCAGCATCCTGCTAAAATGATCATATGGCTTTTATGATGGATTGGGATTACATCTGACCAGTTTGGAGCACACAGAGAGATTGGCCATCTTGGCCCCTGCCAGGGAAGATACAGCTTCCAAAGTATATTGAGTAGGATGTCTGCTGAGTCTGTGCTTCTTTCACAGTGCATCCATCAAAACCCTGGTAATGTAAGGAGTTATTCCCAGCACCCCTTCCATGGGAGCAACGGAGATTTGTCCTTTGAGGTAGACTCAGACTGACGTCACGGGCACAGCCACACTTGAGTTTGGGGAAGCTGAGGATCAGTTTCAGATCTCTCTGGATTCAATCAGAAATACCTCTTGCTTTGTGACATACCTGAAATTTAAATCTGTCAACATTTTAGTCCTCTGCCACGGACGGTGCTGTGGTGCAGATCCAGAGAGATGGGCCTCTTGCCAGAGCACTGAGCACTGAAGGACATACCAGAGCCATGGGGCCTTGCCTGGGAAGAGTTTCTGCGAGCTGAAATAACCATTCTTTTTATCATCCTTCTGTCAAGTCCTCTACTGCAAAGAGACCAGCTCCCACCCATTTACTTTACTGCTTCTACCTCTATGGAATTTCACAGGACACTTAACTTTTCTGCTAACAAACCAACCTGCTCTTGCCCCTTCTACTGCATTGTCGTGCAGGGGACTCTCTTGGCTTTTGCAGACCTGGCAGTGCAGCAGGGAGGCCTTTGCCCACCTCCTTGCTGCATCCCTTGGGCTGCCTGGCAGCACCACATCCCATGGGTTTTGCCCTGAGCTGCTTTGCCAAATGGCTTCACATTTTGAAGTAGAAGAGGAAGCTGTTTCCTGCAAACAGATTATGAATTTAAATATTTCACTGAGCTTCTGTTCACAGGATTTCTAATGCACTGGGCATCAGCTTATCCTTCTGATGAATCAAAGTCATTTTGCAAAAATGGCACCTTAGTGTTGCATATATATTGCCCCTCTACAGCTTCCCTGGTATATTTATTCAGTTTACTAGTCAAAACTAGTTTCATGCTACACTAAGCCCAGCAGGGTCAACACCTAGCCTATGAAAATCAAGCTGTCTCTTTTCTCTCAGCTTCATATATCATCATCAACCAAAGCTGGATATTAGAAAGTAGGTTTTGATCCTGCAATGATTATTGCTGCTGCTGCTGCCTGGGACATGGCAGGAAGAAAGACAAAGAGAGAAACATGTGAGTTTGCAACGATTTGATCCTGCAGATCTGGGAAAACAAGCAGGTGCAGTGTGGCTTGTGATATCCAGTGAGAGCACCATGTGGGCAAGGTCTAAGGGTGTCTGTGCTGAGGCTGCAGATGCTGCTATGGCTTGGTAGGGACATATAGCAAAACATCAGCACAGAGGAGCTGGAAGAGCTGCAGCAGGAAAAGCTGTGCCTGCACATAACACAGAGAGGAAAGCAAAGGAGTGAAAGAGTAATTTAGGCTTCAAACTGAAAGGGAGTAGGTTTAGATTGGATATTAAGCAGAAAATATTTACTGTGGGGGTGGTGAGGCACTGGAACAGGTTGCCCAGAACCTGGAAGTGTTCAAGGCCAGGTTGGATGGGCTTGGAGCAAGCTGGTCTAATGGAAGGTGTCTCTACTCACAGCAAGAGGGCTGGAACTGGGTAATCTTTAAGATCCCTTCCAACCCAAACCATTATGGGATTCTCTGATAGGCTGGTCCTGATCAGAGCTATCAGATTGCTCTGTGACCAGTGGAGAAAATCAGTTGTATTAGACTATCCAACTAAAAGCACACAATCCCCGTGTTAATTCAAACAACTTACGCCTTTTCACTCTCACTCTCTGTGATTGCTCCACTGAGACCTCTAGGATGGTGGTCTGACCACCACCTTAGATACAGCAGGGAGCATCAGGGCCGTGCTTTGAAAATGGCCAAAACTCCCCCAGCTTTCTGGGGGAGTCAGATGCCCAAGGGCCCAGGGCATCTGATTCTGGTAGTACCTGCAGCAGTGAGCACAGGAGCAGGGATGGATGAGGAAGCTGAGACCAGGGACTCACACAGAGCCCCAGGCAGATTCATGCACCACTAAAAGTGTGCAGGTGTGACTGATACAGTCCCTCTCTGACCCACAAACACAGCAAAACAGAGCTTTCCAGCTTGAGATAAAAAAACCTCTGAATGATCCCACACCGTGGCAAGCAGGAGCTGAACCATCTCTGATCATCTGTAGAGCAGGCACAAGGGGAGGTTTGTCATGCACACACACACTCGTATTAAAGTTCTGAAACCATAATTAAAAGCAGGCATTTCCATCACGCAGCACATGCTGTGCTGCAGCCCTGGAGCTGTGCAGCTCCCCCTGCTCAGCTCCACAACACATCCCCAGTTGTCACTTTTACATATCTCTGTGCTTAACATGCAGCCAGCACTCCTCACCTGCCTTGCACTGGAACTCAGCGTGGCCCCCCTGCTATTGATTAATTTGTGCTAATTAAAACCAGCAGTGTTTCTGCAGAAAAGGAAGATGTGTAAGTGTCAATAAATTATGGGAAATTTCACAGATTAAAGATTGCCAACTTCTACTTGAAAATAACTAAACAAATGTTAATGGCTCCTTTCAAAGAGCCTAAATTCACTAAAAGGCTGCATGAATAGGGTCCAGTGCTCTTCTTGGATTTCAGTGACTTAAAGTGATGCTCTGCCTGGGTTAAAAACTGAAAGACTTCATTTTTTCCACCATAGGTATTTCTGTTTTCCAAGGCAATTTATGCCTCATCACTCTATTCTTCTTTGCTAGGGTCTCAAACCAATTGGTTGAACCAAGATTTTTCAGTGCCAACAACATGGCAACCCTACTAAAATCCCAAGCAAATAAACAGAGGAATTGTGGTGAGCCACCAAGCCAGCAGTGCTTGTTAGCAGCTGCTGGTAATAAACCTGCTGGAAAGCAGGTGCAGTGAAGGGAACTTTGTAAATCTGGAACAAACAGCTGGGGACAAGCCTAGTTTTTATGGCATGAAACTGGATTCAGGAACCTGAGGTAGGGGTAATTCAAAACAAGGCTGTATTTCCAATGCCCAAAAACTGGGGCACAGATGGGGGGAGCAGCACTGTGACAATTTTCCTGCACTTTCTTTTCCCTGCTGTGGTCCCTGTCCTGACTCTCTTGCTCCCAGATTTAAATACAGCACCTTTTCTTGGTGGTTTTCAAGGTCAGCTTCAGGAGAAGTTGGTTAACAGGAGCAGCCTCCTGGTCTCTGCAGCTCAGCTGGGACTCATTATCCTCAGGGCACACAGATGCACAGAGGCTAAAATCCAAATGCACCAAAGTTTTGCAGCTTGCTGGCAGTTGAGGATGCAGACAGCATCAGCAGCAGACTTTCCAGCAGGGACAGTGCTCTTACTGATTTTCAGGTGGGAGGAGAGAATTCCCTGGGAATGAGAAGTGTTATGAGGCCTGACACAGTGCCAGTGAGGCTGAGGGCGTGGGGGCTCAGCTATGGGAGGTGTGTGTGGTTGGTGACAGGGTAAGGTTTAATGAAGCCCTCTTACCCTTGATCTTTGGAGCCGGGCAAGAGAGCAGAGAGGAGGCAGGGCTTAAATGTCAGCTGTGCACGGGGGTGGGTGAATTCCCCAGCACTGGCCTCGGCTGGCCAGGATGAGGTCCTGTCCTGGTGAGAGCATTTCATCAGACATGCTGACGGCAGCAGTGAGAAGCCAGGAAGCTCCTGCCGTTGGCTTGGTGGGATTAATTAACTCCAGCATTGTCGCTGCCTCCAATTAAATCGGTGGCTGCAGGCTGGGCCCTGCTGGGTTTTGGTGGGGAAGGCTGGTGAGTGGGGGCTCTGTGACTGCACGGGGGCAGGAGCAGATCAGGGGCTCAGCTGCACACAGAGAAGAGGAAATGCCATTGGAAGTAGGTGGAAATGTGAAAGAAATATAACATTGAAAAGTCATGCACTTGGGTGCTACGTAAGTAAGAATTTTTACAGCACAGCTAGGGAGGGAAAGGAGGACCCCTGTCCTTTGTAAACCTTTCTGTTGAAAGACTCATTTATTAGTCATCCATAATAGAAGAAATGTCATCAGAACAGTGTTTCCATGAGAAAAGGGAAGAACTGATGCCATTGTACAAGGCAGTAGTAAAATTGTGTTTGGGATATTTTGTACAGTTTATGGTTACTCACAGTCAAGACAAAATAGTTCAAACTGAAAAAAGCACTGAGAAAAGATGTCTGTTAGTCTGGCATGATGGACTTCAGCCTCCAATCTGCAGACTCCTGGGGTCAGAAAGTCCATAGAACTTAAAAATGTCCCCAGAAGCATTATTTGATTCCAGAACTGGCTTGCCACATGGACCAAGGACAGAGACAGGTGCTCTGTGGCTCACACTTTGTTTCACTCCTGCTAAGGAACGCTTATTTGGTCTGATACACACCTTAGGCTGCAATAAATTAATCTCCAATAGTCCATCTCAATTGCTGTAACTCATAATGACCATTATCTCAAGATGTAAAGGAGTTTATAAAACTGAGGTATGATTTAGCATTACCTGACATAGGAAACAGCTTGTTGTTTGTTGCAGGACAGACAAGCAAAAAAGATTGACAGTTCTGGAAATGTTCAAATAGCCTTAATCCACAGGTATTTTATACCACCTGCTGCCTGGTCTAGTTAAAAACTCCAGAAGCTGCATTCAAAAATACAGTTTGTGGAAACTGTGGAGTCTTTTTGTGACCAAACCAGTATCAAACGGTAGGAGGGTGAAGAATTCTGCACTGAGATACCCAGAAATCAGGAATGGGATTAATTTCATATTCTTATTCGGAGAACTAATCCACTCATTTTAGGTTTATTTTACAGGCTAGAAAGAATAATAGGCTTTTTAAACTGCAGTTCATTTCATGCTATTACAGACATTAGGCTGACTGCCTAATGCCTGTGTCTGTCCTTGGCTATAATTGGAGCCTGGGGTGCCCAACTCAAATGGGAATGTCTGCCTCGAAGAAGTGAGATGAATCCAACTCCTTGCATAAAGAAACTGAGGGTTTTGTTTTTGCTTTCCTCTCCAAGATAGACAATCCTTTTAGGATGGTCCTAATCTGAGTTTCTCAGCATTTTTCTAGACAGGTGACTTGGTTTTTTTCCACGGTGTTTCAGGACTGTCTTTCCAAGCACATGCTCATTGTGCCTGTCTGGCTGCCTGCCATGGGCTAACAGGTCTCCTCATGGCTGGTG
The DNA here is from genome assembly GCA_013400955.1 of Drymodes brunneopygia. Lineage (NCBI taxonomy): Eukaryota > Metazoa > Chordata > Aves > Passeriformes > Petroicidae > Drymodes > Drymodes brunneopygia. The sequence continues at coordinate 35,950 of VZTZ01010936.1, read as the reverse complement.
TGGGTGCTGTGCCCTTTTGTCACTCCCCCAGCTCTTGGGAAAGAAGATCTGAACTCTCTTGTAGAGAGGGAGGAAGGCATGGCCCATGGAAGGGTAATGGTCTTTCAGGCCAGTAAGCAGCAGAGCTGGGCGAAGGCCTCAACTTCTGACCTTTGGACTGTGATGTCTGTCCAGATCAGGCAATGATGTGCTTGTAGCTGAGCTGGGAGGAGGAACAGAAGTCTCTGGCAAGTAAAGTCTATGGAGAAACTCACTGGAAAGAAACTACAATGCCACAGTCATTGAGTTGTGGGTGAGGTTTTATTTGAACTGAGCATGAAACTTCATGTTCAAAACAAAGCACATGCATTTTTTTCCTTGGAAAACACACACTTGAGAGACTTCTCAGTTTAAGGGCATTTTTTCAGAAGGCAGTGTGAATGAGGTATTTTTCAACCCCTCCCCAGGTCAGTAAGTCAAGATCATGCCCCTTATGCCAAAGCCTACGTTATCATATTTACCTCAACTCTGAAAGACAGCAAGGTACCAGCAGAGCAGAGGCAGGAGAAATGTCATGGAAGAGGCCTGGGGAAAGCTCATATGTGAGGTAAAGGAGCAGTTTGGCCACTCTGTACACTGGAACATTCTGAAAGGAGTTCAGAGTCCAAACCAGAGGGGCAGAAGTTTGTGTCAGAGGAGAGCAAATTGTGCGGTGAGCAATTGAGGTGGATGAAGAGACACTGAAGTGGATCCCTGAGGTGGAACACCAAGAACTGAAACTGCAGATGCTGACACTGGTGAGATGGGACATGCATGGGGAAGTGGCCTGAACCTTGCACAGAACATGCCATCCCACACAATTAGTCCCCTGGGAGTTCTATATCCACTCACAAAAGTTTCAGACAAAAGAGAGAGCTGTGTTGGCATAAAACCCAGCTCCATTATGCATGGGCTGTTGGTTTCCCTTTATTGCCAGCTCCTCTGGATTCATATCAGGAAGCCTGGAAGCTGCACATCCCTAATGAAAAGCAGAAGATATTCATTATTAAATCCGAACTGTTCAAATGCAATTGGTTGCAAGCAGATTTCAAGGTCTATTTCAGTGATCCCCATGCAGCAAAACACAACACAAATGGTGATGGAGCAGTTCTGGCTGAGGCTGGTGATATAAAACTTCCATTGTATCTGCTTTTTGCTGTCTCCAAGACTGCTGATTTACCTAAACAGGCAACTTCTGCCCTCTGAGACTGAGTGGCTTCTTAATCTGTTTTATTCTCCTGAGTTTAGGTGGAAGCTCAGTACAATTAGACATTCTTTCCATGACAGGAAACGCCTTCCCTTTCACTAAGTGGTCACTTGGAAACACACCTTCTCTAGACCTCTGCAACACCAGATCTCAGACTATGCCATGAAACTCATGTTTCCTGCAAGGCTGCAGTAATTCACAAGAAAGTTGGGTATTTAAAGATATTCCACTACCATACTTTAAAGAATAACTATATTACTGCAGTAAAACGTGCCTCAACAACAAACTACCCATGCTGAAAACAGACTAAGCTCAAGCTCAGGGAAGATAAAATGCAAATAAAAATTATTATTTACAATGTCTAACTGCACAACACAGTGGCAGGTGAAGAAAGCAAGAAAAAGCTACTTTATCCAGTAACACAAGGATCAGATCTACAAAGTCTCTTTCCTTCCCAATGTATTTAAGTTTCTGTCAGCTGGCACTACAGACTCTCTGGATCCACTGCAAGGAGCTTCTCTAAAAGTGGGGCTTCTGGGAAAACTTAATGGCAGTACAATCCAGACAGGCAAATCTAGAGAGCACCAACAGACAGCTTCAATATTCCCCTGTCTCTGCACACTGGGATCTTTGTTCATGAAATGACTCTTATTTTAAACTAAAACACTGCCTATTATCTTGTCTCCAGACACATCAGAACAATGTTTTTCAGCAAAGCTGTAATCAAGAGTGTGATACTTCTCCAGGCCTCATAGCTCTCTCTATTGCTGGAAAATTTGGGGTTGCTTTTTAGGTTGCAGACTGAAATAAGCATATATTTCCACTTATCCCAACAGGAACATTTTAGGCCTAAGCTGCATCAGGAGAAATACTTGGAGGCTTCTTGAATTTTCAAGACACCTTCCCTTAATTCATCATGAAATTTATTTTCATGGTAAATCAGGAAAGTCAGTTTGTCTTGTAAATATGCAGATGAAACCCTGGTGGGCAGAGAGAAGAGGAGGGAGGCATGAAAGATGACTGCCTTGGGTCCACTAAGGAGACACGAACTAGTGCTGACGAGGTGCTGAGCTGACCAGAAATCTGATGACCACATCAGGATGGCACTGGGCCAGAGCTAATCCACCATGCTGACAGCCTGGGCTTGTTTAGCTGCTTGGGCTCCACGCCATGGTACTGCAGTGAGTGCTGGTCAGCCTGGAGAGTGGGCAGAACAAACCTGGCTGAGTGGGGCTGGGTCTACTTGCAGCCCTTTTCTCCTTCCCACCGCTCACTCATTCTGGAGGGAGTGAAGAAATGTCTGCCTTCCCCATATTCTTGCCAGCAAGCTTGAAAACTGTCCATCTTGCCATTTGTGCTCTGCAGAACAGTTTGATCATAATGCATAAGCAAATATCAGCACTTTGTTACGAGCAGGAATATCCTCCCCATCTCCTGAGCACCCAGCCTAATGCTCCAGGAGTCTCAATAGCTGCAGAGCAGTATGGCAGGGTTAGAGGTCAGGCATCCCTCACTACTCATGGGAAAAAGGAAACATCCTGGTTGCCCATGTGTGAATCTCCAGGCTTGCACTGCAAAGGGACCTGAGATGAGTGGCTTGGTAAAGATTTAACCACACTTCATGGTGACTAAAGCTGGTTGAGCAATGTGCAACTTCCTGCTAAAGCCATTAACAAAAGTACAAAAAGTGTGGCTCTTTTCTAAATTCAGTATTTTAAAGTAAAGACGAACCCTGAAATATCATATTCACAAGCAGAGATATTACATATTAATAATGTCCCTGTGGTATCTCATACGAGTCAGATTTCAACCACTTCAAGCTCTCTCTGTCTTTGTAGGTGAGATCTGCTCACACTCTTTCTCTGAGGATTTCCTCCCTGAAGAGGGGAGGCAGTGCCCCCAGGACCTCTGCCATGCCCACCACCGAGGAGGCAGCAGATTTAGGGCATTCAGTCCATGGAGGGGAATGAGAACGAGACTTGCTCTGACAAAATCCCCTGTGTGGCAGCATTTTCAAATCAAAGTATTTTAATAGAGACAAAACCACATGCATTGGGGATTGAATTTTTTTTTTTTTGGCTGAAGTATTTAGGGTTTCAGTCAAAATGTTTTCATTTTTTAATATTTGTTTTTCTGAGGAATAATTGAAGTTTTTGCTGTGAAGCAGATACTTCACACAATAAACATGTCTTTTTTCAAAAAAAAAAAACAGATTAGAGGGAAAATTTTCAACCATCTGTCTGGCTGAAGGACTACTGAAGAGGGAATGCTAAGGGTTTATGTAGATTTTTTTTCAACTCTTTGAGACTCATTAAAAACCAGAAGCTTTGACTCATGTGAGAAAAGGTGAAGGACAAAGAAGGGAAAGCAAAACAACGGGGTCAAGTGAAATGCCACAGTCAAAGTAGCTCTGAAACAATGATGAAAACTTTCAGTAGCCATTTTCTGTATTTCTAGTGTGTTTTTCCACAAGCAGCATGGGGTATTATTGCTGACTCTCCTTGAAAAGAGAAAGGGCTGCATTGCCACACTGCTTTGGAAAGGCACCTTTCTCCATCAGCTCTTCACTGAAATCACCTGGACAATCTGTGCCTTTCAGAAGCAAACCCCAGCAGCTGCTCCTGGCCCAGGCAGCTCTGCAGGAGCCCCGGTGCTGCAGAGCCGTGTGCTGGCCCAGGTGTGCAGGGCCCAGGGAGGAACAGCAGCACCCGGTGCTTGCCCAGGGCTGGCAGCCAAGGTGCTCATCATCATCACAGGAAAGGATCAGCCCGTCAGGGGCTTCTTTGTCTGCACAGCTAAGGAGCTTAGTGCAACAGAGGTTAGCTGGATTCCAGGCAGAATAGCCAACCCTGCTAGCAACGAGGGCTCCTCCTCACCTCCCCTCCTGGGAATCACCCCCTCTTTTAGCATAAATCCTTAGCTCTGGACCCAGAGGCAGTGGGTGAAATATTGGTGGACCCTCCTCCACCCTCTCCGTCAGGCAGCTTTATGTGGTTTAGCCCATCCAAAAAAATAAAAAGAGGAGGGGGAATTACTAAACATTTTCTATTTCAAAACAGATTTCATCTTCCTTAGAAAGTAATACTGCCTCCAGCCATGTGTAACTTATTTTTTATCCAACAGAGTATATGGGCTTATAACTAGATCCTGATAGGAACCCAGGTTTAAAACATTATTCACAGCAGGTTATTTGATCTTTATTTGCTGAATGCACTCAGCTGAATCCCTATCTCCAAACAATATGAGAAATAAAATGCCGGGCATGCTTCATTGGCCAGCCAGCTCATCTTGATTTGCAGAGATGGCTACATCCCTCTCAGCAGTTTCAGAGATGTGCTGTATCCCAGGCCCTAAGAGGCAGTTTTCCTTTCCTCTTCCCCCACCCAAACACTTACATTTCTTGTTTTTCTCCTTTCCCACATTAGAAGCTTTAGAAAAAACACTTCAGACCAGACCTTTCCTCTCCCTCCACCATGATTTCTGAGAAATTGTTCTTCACACTGCATATTTGTGGATACTTATATCAAATATCACTTGCCATCTGCTGTTGTGCAGAAGGTCAGATGCTGATAACCTGCTCAGGAAGCCACAGGGTTTGGTGATGAGACTGGTCACTGGAAAGGTGGGGTGGAGGAGCCTGCGAGACCCTGGCAAAATTACTGATACTTCATTTTATTAATAGAACTGCTGTGACACATCTCAGTGCTGACCTTGTCTCTGCCACACCAACTTTGCTGCAGCTTCAAGCTGTGTCACAGTTAAAGGTGGACTTGGACATTGCAGGTGACCACTGTCATTGCTTCTTTCAAGAAAATCCCTGATGGCTACAAACTGGATTAATTGCCAAGCAGGATGGATAAGGCTTTGCTGTCCTGAAAGGGAAGCCAGAGCAGCTTGGGGAGAGAGGCCAAGCTGCACACAAGGTCAGGTTCTTCATTCTCTTTGACTTTTGATGAGATATGCCTTTGAAAATTCTCTCTCACATATCCTAAAATAAAAGTCTCCAGCTTCCAGGCCAGAGCCCAAGCACAAAATATGCTTCAAAAACTTCAGCATAGAGGGTTCTGCTGTAGCAGGGCTTTGGGAATAGCAAGTCCTTGGTGGACATCCCTGAATCAGGATGTCATTAAACTGGCCAACTTTCTGCACTGCTATTGCAGATACAGCAGGACAGGGCCACTTCTCACATGAATATCTATAGCTCTTATGTTTCCTTCCCTGGGATGTGTTTCAAAGCCTATCTGCCCATCACAGCTACCTCCTCCTGCTTCCCTTTCAAGACATGTCAGGAGGCCATCCCGCTGCCAGGCAGTGTGTAGGTTATGCTCATTTTCCCTGGGTAAGGGCAGAGCAGTGTCGCTGACCCAGCTGAATGTTTCTTCACAAAAACACAAATTAAAGCCACCCCCTGTTGTCAGTAACCGACCTGCTGTGCCATGTGCAGGATTTGTCCCTGTCCTCGTCCCGGTACAGCCTGGGAGTGTCACCGAGGCCGCACGGATGTGGCAGCACTGGGACAGCTCAGCCTGGGCTCTGTGGTCTGAGGGCAAGCACTCAGGTTCTGTGGGGTTCACTGGGGAGGCGAGAATTAAATGTCTCACTTTTCTTTCCCAGTAATTAACCCTGGAAAAGAGAAGAGAAAAAAAGAAACAGAAACCAGTCAGAGATGCAGCTTTGCATGACTGGATTAAAGTCACAGTTGGCCTAGCCCCTTGAGAACACTAGTCTGCTATTAATAAAAAGATAAACAAGCCTTTTATTTATTTATTTTCCCTTCTCTCCCCAAGCCCTTTGATTTCTCTTTTCCTGCTTGAGGGGGCCCTGCTCCCTTCCGTCAGCCCTGCATAAGGGAGTGTTTGCAGAGGGAGTGTTTGTGAGAGGCTGCCTGGGAAAGACAAAAATCAGGGCTGAAGGGAGTGTGGGGAAGGAGAAGGTGGGTGAAAATTATCTTAACCATTTCTAGCAGTCATATCACCTCTCAGGACTGGCAGGAACAATGCCCTTTATTTATTCCTCTTGGGCTGATGCAGCTGCAGGTGTCATTCCCACAGGCTTTCTCCAGCTCCCTGAGGCCACCCCAAGCTAGGAGATACCTGTCTGTCCCTCTCCAGCCCGGGGACAGCTGTCTGGAGCCCCTTGCTGAGACAGAGACAGCTTGCTGGCTTCACCGGGCCCGTGTGGGAATAGGGGCTGTCAGGCAGGGCATGAGGGGAGAGTTACCCACTGAGAAAGAACTAATTGCTGCTCTCAGGCAAGGGGCTGCTTGTGTCTAAGCCATCAGCAGAGTGCAACCGGTCTCAGCAGCTCCAGAAAACACCAAGAGGAAAAGCACATCAGGTTATTTGCCTTAGAAGGGATATTTGCCATTTTTGTGGGCAGAAACGGGTATGGATTAAACTGTGGTAATTCTGTGGTAATTCTTTATACAAATTAGGCTGAGTCTGAATTTTTAACACTCATCTTAAAAAAAATTAAATACCCGAAAAATACTTCATAAAGCTTCAGAATAAGTGATGAAAGCTATTTTCCAGGCTTCTTTGATCCTCAGAATGGGAAAAAGGCAGATTAAATGGCATACACATATACCTGGGCACTACTTGTGTGCATTTTTGGGGGATCATCTCATTAGTACCTCCAGACATGATCTGAGAAAAATTTGCTTGCTGAAGGGACAGGAATCATTTGAAGAAGTTCAGAGCTTTGCTCCAGAGACACTCAGACTTTGAGCAACAAACATCAGTCATCAGCATGGGGGTACCTATGGTATGAGTTGTCCTTGTGCTCTGCATGTCCCCTTGGAGAGCTTGCAGAAAAGGAGGAGATGCCTCTGTGCTGCCATGGGATCACTCACACTGCCCATGCAAACCCCCTTGCCCAGCCTGAGTACCAGCCTGACTTGTTTTTTGTTGGTAAAAGCAGAGTTGCAGGGCAGTGAGGAATGGAGAATCAGGAAACTGAACTGCCAAGACACTACAGGAATATTCCAGGGTCTCAACCCAGGCACAATGCCAGGCACTGCTTCCTCAGGGACCTTTGTCTCCTGAATCACCTCTCTAGTCTTTCCATCAATGTGTTGAATTTTCTTTAAAAGTTTTGTAAATAAGAGCCCTTTTTGCTTTTTTTTTTTTTTTTTTTTCTCAGCAAGCATGGAGCAGGGAAATGAGAGCAGAGGCGGCGCTGCAGTCAGGGTGCTAATGGCCACATTAGCTGGAAAGGGGCAGCCAAAGCAGGATGTGTAAAACCCCACCCAGGCTGCCCTTTAATTTGCTGTTACATGAAGTGGAAGATTTGAAAGCGTATTTCTGGGTAATTAATTCAAAGAGTGATTCTAATGGCTAATGCTGTCAGTTTTGACTGCAAGGGAGGTCTGGGGTTGGAGCAGGCAGTGAAGGGAAAGGAAAATGCTTGGAGGTCACAGGCAGATGTTAAAATATTTTGACAGCCCACATCCAAGAGGCTAACTTAATGAAAGCCTTTGGCCAGCACCTTCCAAGAGTCTGAAACTGAATCCATTTATTTCTCTCCAGAATAGCATGCATGGCTTGGACTGTGGCTTGTCCATAAATCACCATTCTCCATTTGGTCAGCAACACCATCAATCATTCTCAGAGCCCACCAGCCTGCTCTCTGTGCCACTGCAGAAACATCAGTAAAAGGGATTTGGTGTCTCTTAAATTCACCTCCTCAATTTTCAGTGACATGTAGAGTAAGCTCTGCCTTTATCTCTACTGATTATTAAAGCCAGTGAACAAAGGTCTTGCACCTGTGTATGAAAATATAACTGCTCCATGGTGCTGAGAAATGAAATTAGGAAGTTCTATTCATGATGTTATTATCTTGCTTGGAAGGATTTCAAACCACTGCAGTGCTGAGGAGGATGTCCACAGCCTGGGAGTTTGGTTCCTCCTGAGCTGTATATCCCTGTGGCATTTACTCAGGTCCTCCAGCCTACTCAGTGGGCTTGGAGTCGAGTAGCGTTTGCAAAGGGTTTGCTGGGGACCATTCTGCTGAGGTTTTTCGAGAGATTTCATCAGGAAGCTGGAAAGGCACAGCTCCTGGCAGTCGTGTTCACTGGTGTTCACTGCTTTTTTCTTTGTGCTTCAGAGAGCGCTTGGAGTAAAGACACAGGGAATGAAAACTTGTGAATGTGGAAAATAACTGGGAGAATATTTGATTCAAGTTATGTTTTGAAATAAGGTTTGGGTGAAGCCTGCACCTTTTGACCTCCTTTGGCTGTTTCCTGAAATTAATTCAGTTCCCACTATGTATCAGCTCATCACTTCAGCATCTACCATTGCTATACTTCTTCTAACAGGATGTGTTCATAAACTAGTCCATCCTTCATTTCATGTTCTTAACTTTTCTGCAGGACTGTAATGCATGGAAAAACCTTTTTCGAGCCCAGACCTGGGGTGGCTGCACTTCAGGATGGGTGAAAGGATGCCCTGTGCCTGTACAGACATTGATTAGACCAAAGCTGGCAGATTTCCACCCCAATTCACTACATTCATTTTATTCAGCTCTCTAAAAAGCACAAGAGACAGATATCCACATGCAGACATGGACATCTACGGAATTACAGGTGCCAATATGTGTGGTACAGGCCAACACAGAATTTAGAGCAGAGCCTCGCCATCCTGGGGCTCCTAGAGTTTGAGTACTGGGCTTGTGGGTGATGGCAGAAGCCACCACCTTCCTTTGCATGTGTTCTCAGGAGCTGTGCATCACTGAAACACAGGTATGGCACTAGAGTTGTGTAAATCCAGCTACCAAGAAGATGCACAAGGCACCCTTGGTTTGTAAGCAGACACTGTCACTCCAGAGATTAGTTAGGCAAGTACCTGATCAGCTGTGCTTGGACATGCACCTGGACGTACTGCAGGGCTAAATTAGGGGAAGTCTTTTAAATCCACAAATGTCTGGGACTCCTGGTCATGTCAATATAATTTATTTATTTATTTGTTCCAGTTCTGCTGCATACCTGTAGTCAGTCTGTCTGAACACATTTTTCCTTAGCAGTTCTCCAGGAAGCTGGCAAACTGTTGGGGTGGGCACTGTTGGGGTGTCCAGGATGTGTAGGGAGGGCACTGTCAGGGTGTTTGGCACATTCTGCCTTGTTGGCTGGCACAAGCTGCCCTTCCTTCAAGCTCTGCTGCTGCTGAGCTCTGGACAGAAGGTGGCTCCAGCAGCCCTTGCCAGCCCCCTTGATATTTGGGACACAGAGCACTGCATGAGTAGTAAGACCACAGTGCTTGGGAGGGAGTGCTCTGTCCTGGACTGAGCCTTGCTCCCACTGGTAATAAAAAGGAGAGATTTCTCTTTAGCCCTTTATTGTTAAGGAACATGGGACAGCTGGGAAAGATTGTTCCCTCCATGTTCTTTCTTCTCCACTTCTGGGAAGCCAGCGAAAACTTGCCTTTCTGAAGGAGGGTGTGAAGGCACATGGCAGGTTTTGCTCATGTCCATTAAGCTCACCAAGTACACCCCAGTACTTCTGTGTTAACTCACATCCAGGCTTTCCGTGGCAATGGTGTGAGTGCAGATGCTGTCAAGCAGAAGCGCCACAGGATCAGAGCCAGGCTAGCAAAGCTGGGTTTTACTGATAGGGGGAGCAGGACAAGAAGGGCAGCTTTGATTGATTGCAGCCCCCAAATATTTCTGGGGCTTTGCCTTGTGCCGCAAAAGTCTCTCAGATTTGTTCATTCATGTGAGATTTCTTTCCTCTGGGGTAGCATCTCACAGCATCAGCTCCTGAATGATGTGAGTTGTGTTACAGCTGAGGGCTGGGGAGATTGTCCTCTCATGGTGAGGAGTCAAAGACCAGATTGAAGAAACTGGATCAGAAAGGCAGACAGTTGCTCTCAGAGCACCAAAATCACCCAAGCAGTTGGGGGAAGGGAGGCTGTGGGGTACAGAGTCTCATATTTTATATGCACAGCACACTCAATAATTAGCATAAGGGCAAGAGCACTTAGCAATAGAGTTTCAGAATAATTTTAATTTTTTCTGACTAATTTTTCATTTGGATACTTCTTCAGCTGTTTTTAACATTTCATCAGACTGTAATGGTCTCTTTATATTATTTTTTCTCTTTGCAGAAACTGAGGCACAGAGCAATGACATGACCTGGCTGGGGTGATCTGACAAAATGTTGTATTTTCCTGTATTTTCTCAGTCCTGAAAACCCAGAACTTGGGAGTTTTTAGCTGCTTTTGGACAGGCAGGTGAGGGAGGCTAGGTAACAGCAAAAAACTGCAGCGTGGCTATTAACTCCAATGCCTTCAGAAATAACCCTTTATCCCAGTGCCTGGCAGAGCAGCCCTCCTCACTCGTTAATGTGCTTGCTTAAAACCATTGCCCTTAAACTTACACCAGTGCTGGAGTTAATGTACTGCCCTTTGCCACCTCGAGTGAGACTGTGCTGTGGAAAGCTCTGCTGGGCTGATTCCTGCCAAGACTGTATAATCAGAGATGGGAAAAACTTGAGAAGTGGCTCTTAGGAGGTACCTCCCAGGCTGAGAGCAACTTCTTTTTATGTTGGAAAAATACAGTGTTTTTCTACTAAGAAAGGAGAAAGTTGCCTGCAAAACTTCTACAACTTGAAAATTACTTCAGGCTGTCTGTGAATCTCCACTTTCACTGATGAGACAATAAAATACCAGATATCTGCTTGGAATGAACGGGGGGAAAAGGCAGAAAAAGCCACCTCCACTGCTACAGCACAGAAATGCTTTAGAAAGGGCCAGTTTTACTTCAGCTTGAGGATGGATAAAATGCTGGTGTTGTCCCAGATCCTAAGAGCAGCTCCTAATCTATTATTAGAATGACTAATCTCACTTTCTCATCCCCACCCTTCATCCTGCTAAGGATGGGTCTGCCAGCCAGGGTTTGTCAGGCCAGCTCTGAGCCAGGTCTAAGCAGGTGCAGCTGAGCTGCCTATTGCCCCCTCCTGGGATGTGCCCAGACCTGGCAGACACTGGAATATTTAGTGATGGTGCTTTTGGCTGGGGTGAAGAGGTGCAGCTTGGTGCTTCTGGAGAAGAGGAAGGGCAGTGCTCCAGTGGCACAATGAGTCCAACAATTGTGATAAAGCCCAGAGATCCCATTTAAGGATGAAATTCATATGGACCTTGTCTTCATAAGGGTCTGATGTTAACCCCATGCTACAAAACCACCAAATCCCAAACATGTCACAGTTGAGCTGTGGTAGCAGCGAGGTTGCTTGAGCAACATTCACATTTTGGTAGGGTGAGGAGAGCTTGGACCCGAGCTTGGAGAGCCACATCTGCATAGGGTGGAGGGATGCTGCAGGGGATGTGCTAGGACAGGTCATTGGGAATGGAGGAATGGGCTGCAGGTCAGGAAGGAGGTTCCTGTAACAGCTTCCCAAGGGACTGGGAAATGGGAAAAGAGTGGAGCACAGGCTGGCACTGTGCCATGCTGGCAAAGCTCTCTGGAGTGCTGGGGAATGGAGAAGCAGAGAATTGTTTTGGCCAGGCTTCAGCATCTGCTAGAAGTGGTGTGCATGTGTGAGGGCTGGATAACCGAGGCTTTGGCAGGTGGAAGGATAAAAAGGAGCTTTTCTGTTATGCTGCAAAACCTAAAATTTCATAAGAGAAAAATACGCCTGTGTCAAATTAAACCAGAGAATTCACAGGAGGAAAGATTCTAATCCCTGAAAAAAACATAATAAAAAGGGGGTAACTTGAAATTTCACATTTGCACTGAAACAAATAATTTAGGATGTTTAGCCCTGATTTCTTTAAAACTCACTTTGAATTTGATTAATTTCAAGATGAAAAATGCCATTTTGAAACAATGAAGTTTCCCTCAAAAATAACTTCAAAATGAAACACTGCAACATTTCCAAATATTTGTTTCCCTTTTAAGGAGTTGAAATGCAGTGTGTCACACTTGCCTACAGCTTTGCCCTGACCTTTTTATTAAACCTAAACCATTTTCTCAGTGTAACCTGAGCAGCTTTAGCTCCCTTGAAGTTTTGCTTTTTGGGATGAATTTACAATTTACTGAAAGAATATCTTTTCAGTTTTGCTTTAGTCTGAAGTATATTAGCAGAGCTGTTTTGGAGAAGGAAATACTCAGTTTTGTTCCTGCTGTTAAAACTGCTGATGGTCTCCATTAACAAAACATCACTTTCATAAGACATGGGCTCATCTGAAAGTGCATAGAAGAGAAAACCTGAAAACAGAGCTGAGGAATAATAAAAGAAAAAAATAACTGCACAAAAAGGCTACTTACATTTATGGGATCTTTTAAAATAGCATTTAGATGGAAAGCTGATTCCTCATTTTTGTCCATGCTGGTATTTTTCTCAGGCTATCTCAAATTTCAGGAGTTAAGAGAAGAAAAAAAGTCTTGCATTGCAGCATATATGCCAAAGAAATGCAATACAATCTGATTTCACTTCTTTCTCTCATGCCTAAATGTGCTCATTTTTGCTTACAAAAGGGAAGACACAAAAGAATTGTAAGAAAAGGAATCAGATGGTGCTGCCCGATACTGTTTCCCAGCTAAAATGTGAAAACAAGACCAGCTTCTTCTGCTGACACTCAGGTCTCAAAAAAAGGGTTATTATTCTTTTTAAAGGGAATTCTCTTAAAGGGAAATTGCTCTGAGTTTAATCAAAAGCTGCATTTATTATAACTCAGCAGAGCGGTTGCCACCCGCTGCCGAGAGCGCTGCTGGCAGGCGGAGGCTGCAGAGGCACCGTGGCCTCTGCCCAGCTCCTGAGCACCACCAGCTCCCAGATCCCCTCTCTGGGTTCTCCTACTGTGCTATACTCTTTGCAAATGGACTCTGAGGTGGGACCTACGTATAGGGGACTTATGGCTAACCTTTCCCCTCCTTGGATGGTTCATGACCTTGATATGTCGAGATTTCTCAAGAAATCTCAAGGTCACCTGTGTGCCCTGTGCTGGATGGTGCACCTCAGGCAGCACAATGGAAGGAGTACATGGGCACCTGAAGGCAGCAGTCACCCAGCAGCTGGTATCACCCCTCCTGCCAGGAGATCCAAATTCATCACACCTCCAGCTCCCCACTCAAATTCCAGACCCAGCTTGAGAGAGACCGAGCAAGACAGCACACGGTGTGCTACAAAACCTGTACCAGGACCTCTGTTCCTCTCAGAGGTCTCAGTAATGAGGAAAACAAATGGTGTTTTGAGGCTTGCAATTGTTATATACATATGAACAATTTCACCACCTCCTGTGTCCAGGTTTCAGGATGTTTGGCACAATGTATAAACACAAATAGATTCACCCCCTCCCTCCCAGCTATAGCTCCCTCCCAGTAGATGATTTTCAAAGGACCAAATCTCTCACAGGGCACTTTAGGGAAGGTTTCTTTCTTCTTTCTGCCTTGCTATTGTCTCCTTTGCCATCCAGAATTTCACAGCTTTCTGCATTGTTCAGGTCAGGATGAAGGCCAAGAGAAACTGTGGTCCTAAAATCATCTAGTCTGAACACTTTGTGCCTTTCTCATATGTTGGAAAAATAACATCTTAGCACAAGTGGAAATAGAAGGAGAAAGACTTGGAAATGATTGTTATTTTTAAGTTCTGTCTCAGCAAATGGCCACTTGCAGCACTTACTGTCCGTCACATCAGAAAAACCTACATCAGTTCCCCATAACCAAACACCAGCCTTGCTGATGGGTTCAGCTAATGGGACCTGCCATTGCAGGCTCTCCTGTGGTTCCTGTCATGGATAAGTCTCCTGCTGGATTTTATCCTCAAACCTCAAGCAGAAACTGAAAGAAAGGAAAACTTCCTGCATCTTGTTCCCAGCCACAGCTGGCAGGTCCCACAGCCAGGCCAAAGGGGCAGCTGCTCCTTCACTTCATAGAGCCAATTGCAGAGCATGGGACACCCTGGTGCATCACTGCTGGCACATCCCCCCTGAAGTCAAACACCAAATTGTGGCATTAACCCAGCTGCCATGGAGAGGAGGCTGCTCTACACTACTGCTTCACATTGGCTTCCCAGCTTGCAGCTTCCAATGGGCCCGTGGAAAATCAGGGCCTGACCTGCCTCATAAGCCTTGTACTCTCTCAGCTGAAAGGGAGCCCATCCCTCACATTCATACATCAAGCAAAGGACCAATATCCTAATGGATCCAGAAAACCTGAAGTCTAGACTTTGCTCATCACTGCTGATGTGGTTTATAAACCTGGGTGAGTTCCAGAGCTTATCTGAGAAACAGCATGCATTTGAATGGTTACTTCCAGCCGCTTCCATAAGCTCCCAGATGAAAATCTGTAGATTAAAACATCTCAATGAATGGGACTTTATGCAGCTTGTTGTTATCTGAATAATCCTTAATATCAGCTCCCTCTTCCTGCTTGATTTCTGCTGTGGTTAAGAAGCCTAAAGTAGTAAGATTAAGAAGCCTAAAGTAGCAAGAAACATGCCCTAAAGCAGTCAGCTAAGGATCCAAACTTAATGTGAACATCTGCAAAGGACTGAGAGCTGGAAAATTAGCTTTGCAATATTGGCTGCTGTGTCTCAAAGCACAAAGGGATTGCTCCCAGACAGGAGGCAGCAAGAGGGAGCAAAACCATCATATCCTACTGCCTCAGCTTGTAGGGCAGAACCCCATCCAAGTTCCAGCCAGGGAGATTAGCACTATCCTGAAGTTGCTGTAACATATGCTGTGTAACAGGCCTTACTTTCCCCATCCCAGCAGACCTGTGAAAGACAGCAAAGTACCCCAAAGTCAGCTGTCTCCACTGTAAGCCCAGAGGAAAGGATCTGACTCTGAACTATGAGCCCAGATAGAGCCACCTTTCTTTTCCACAATGACTAATGGTAAGATACCCCCTCAACCCAGGCCAGCACCCTGCCTTCCTGCCTTTCCCTTTTATCAGCTGCAGCAGGGCCTGAAAGCTCATTGAACACATCTGGGGGCATCCCACCTGTTCTTAGCCCTTCCTCCTCTGCTCTTCTACAAAGTCTGAAAAAAACCAGGATGAAGCAAAAGACACCCAGGCAGAATTCCTTGACATTTTTGGTACAAACCTGCAGGAACAGTAGCTTGCCATGGTGAAGCAGGAACTTCTGAAAATGCAGATCAGAGGAAAATCCTGTCCTGAAGTTCAGGAGGGCAAGAGTTACGCCAGCAATTTGAAAAAACATTTCTTTGCCCAGATGGTGCCTTGAACATAAACTGTCAAAGTCATTACTCAGACTTTATTGTCAGGGTTATGTTTTCTTTATTCCTTTTAATATTCCATATGCTGGTCATATAATACATTTCTTTGTATTCCTCTTCCCTTTTATTCTCTTTGTTTGTTCCATTCATGACTTATCACCTTCTGGTGGCAATTTAATTATCGGATCTATATTATTGGTATCTTTTTTTTTAACATAATAAAAGATTTCAGTACAAAACACTGCAAGTAATTCAATTTCCATCAGTGAGGAAGGAAGTCGGGAGTACTCAATGAAAGGGAGGAGAGTAGCTGGCTATGACATTTTTAATAAAAATATAATAGCCCTTTGTACTTTTTAGCATCTTCTATTTGGAGAACGTTGTGGATTCATAATCATTAATATTGCTTAACTTTTCCTCTGCACTTTTCATCTATAGCTTTCCCAGCACTTTCTGGAGGTGAATCAGTATCAGCCTTCCTTTTTTTTGCACCCAGGGAAATAATATGAAAGCCAATACAATCCAGCTGGACAGGGTAACTGCAGGGGTGAGACCCCAGGCATCCTGGAGCCCCAGACTGAAACCCTTTCCATTGGACCGTTCTGTCCCTCAATATGAAGATCTGCTCATCCTTTTCCATGAGTGATAAACAGCCCCATCTCCTTCTCAGATCTCCTTCTCTTGCCCACAAAAGTCGAGGGTCGATCACTCTTCAGTCTTGGTCAGCTTTAGTGCATTCTACCTTGTCCAATCCAAATTACACCATGTATTCCTCTGGGCAGGACCTGCACTCTCGTTGGGTGGGAGAGCTTCAGAACGATTTGCTACAGCAGGACACAATAGCACTTCAATCCCAGCAGCCCTACAAAGGCTTCCTGAAATGTCTTAGTTTACTTTTAAATCACCTGGGACAGATTTCTGGTTTTATATTTTGTGTGAAAATTCAGTTTCTCTAGAAGCAAAGAATCCCACATTTGATTGATTGAATCCCCAGTGACCTGAAGGAGGTGAGTAGGGGTCAATAGTTCTTGTCTAGTACAAGGCTATCAAGTTGCATATTTTGCATAAACACAGTGAAATGGTTATGCAGTTCACATGGAGCTGAGCTGCATCACATGGATACTGAGGATGCTGAAAGTTTATATGGATGCAAAAGATCATCTGGAGAAATCCACAGAAGCAAAATCCCCCAAGAGCTGTTAAGCACAGAGGTGCCACCCTGGACTCAGAAACTCCCTGAACAACAAACAGTATGGTGCAGAGTTTGAAGGAGGGTAATCCTGTGTCCTCTATCCAGTTCTCACAACATCAGCACCAGAGGTGGAATGATGGGCCCACACTGAGCAAGTGCCAGGCCAGGCAGCCTGTCTGGTGGCCCAGATGTACCCTGCTTTGTACCACACCTGAGTGACTTGGAGCCTTTGTCTCAGGACAGACTGTTTGATTGGAGAAACTCTGTATGCAAGGCAAGATCTACTTTTGGCAGGCAGGTCCCTGTGCCTGTGTAGTGGCTCCCTGACTTTTCCATGGGTAAGAGGATCCGCCAGATAAGGCCTATGGAACTATATCCTGAGCATGATCAATTTATTTTGTTATGAATTCTTTTCAATTTCTTTTCTTCCTGGTAAAGTTCAAAATTACTTTCAAGATTTAGTGTCCTCAAAAATGTATATGGTATTTCAAACTGGCTATTTTGCCACCTCTAACTTCTTCCTATAAAAGGTAGGTTCTTGCTTTTCCTATTCATAAAGACAGCTCTGTTCCTAAGGCTCCAAACATAGCAGTCAGAATGACAGAAGATGTTATTTTCTGATCAGTAAAGTGTTTAGAGAAAGAACTTTCCTTATTTTGCTGCTTCTTTAAATATCAGTCAGTTTTCTTTTTCCATTGATCAAAGCTTTCATGTGGTATTTTTTTGTTTCTGCATTGTTTCTCAGGTCAGAAATTATTTAGAACACAATGGAGGAAAAGAAATCACCTTTTCTTTCCCTTTTGCTTTTTAAATGAAACCACTAAAAATATTTTAATTTCCAAAATTATCACCCAAACTCAAAACGCCCACAAAAATTATGTGGGAAGAAAAAAAGTTGAAAAAAACAATAGAAATACATTCATAAGACTAGCATGTATGTAGCAGATTTGTTTATTCATTTATTTATTTATTTACATATTTTAATAGTAAGGAATTATTGTATCTGCAAGCCAAAACAACAGCACTCCCCAATGCCAACTCCAGCTGTTCATACCTTGTAAAATTGAGAGCTGTTTTCAAGAGCTTGATTAGATTCTGTGATGGAGCTTCAGTGTAGCTATGCAGATATTGTTGATTGCTGCAGTGCTGTAAAGATTCCATGTGACAAAAGGGTGCAGTTATTGGCTTGATTGGAAAGAATCCTCCTGCAGTGGAGCCCAACGGCATCGCCACGGTTTGCTCAGGAAGATGCATGAGCAGCCATGCTGGGGCCTTGCTGGATTGGCCTTGGCAAGCCTTTTCCAGCCACAGTGTTCCTGGAGCTGTAGGCTTTTGGACTGTATAGAGCCCAACCCTAGGCCTAACCCTAAGCCTAAACCTAACCCTAACCCTAACCCCAACCACTACCCCTAAGCACTATCATAACCACTCCCCTAAGCACTACCCCATCCCTACCCCTCACCACATGTCATTGAACTGAAATGTCCATCCTGACTTAACACCCACTCTAAGTCCTTTTGGGCAACACTAGCAAACAGGCTTACAAAGGCAGGATGAAAGTTTTAAACAAACCAGTGTATTAGTGGCAGAATTCAGTATCTTCCCAACAAGTTCTCCACGGAGCTCCAAAAGGCAACTGGAGGCATTGAAGGCAACTGCACTGCTCATGTCCTGTGAGGAATTCTTCTGAGCTTGAGGTAGGTACAGCAGACTGGTAGCTGTCCAAAACATCTGGCCTCACTCACTTTAGGTTGTGATGTAGAAGTTACACCCGGAGCATGTTTTGCTGTTAAAAGTCTCCTAGCAGGTATCATGAAAGCAACAATTTTATGTCACCTAATCTGAATTCAAATTTCTTAATTTTAATTTTATGTCTGCTTCTTCCCAAAGGAAAGACTCAGTTATTTATAGAGGTCTAGAAAAGACCATGGACAGAACATGCAGCAGCAGCATCAGTCATGGATAGGTTGTCTAAAGCAACTAAAGATAGATATTGCCAGGTTCTGCTGGCTGGAGGCATTAGCTCAAGTACTCCACCCTCCACACATGCTTGCAATAAAGAAAGAAGTGCAGATGACATGAATTATGCAGCCACTAACTAACAAGGCATGTGTCATTTCTGAGATTGTGGTTTTAAATATTTTCATGCCACAGAGATCTCAAACCACTAAGCAGCTCAAGACTTGTAAGACAAAAGCCTTAAAATGTCTGCCAAGGACTCACAATAAAGGACATTAAAACTTAAACAGAAAATTGGAAAAGCAGTGGGATTATTAATTGCTACCTTTTAAGCAAAGCTGTCTGTAGTATTAGGACCTTTTGTGGCTTGACATTTGTAGACTTGGTAAATTAGAGCCATAAAAGAAATTTGCCTCTCTAGACACAGGTAAAATCAGGTGTAATACCAAGGGTTACTACTTAGTTCATGGTCCTTCAGCATATTACAGATAAAAAAACCTGAGGCCTGTGCTTCCCTCCCCATTTTGTCAAATCAGGACACATCCCCATGTGAGGCACAAGCTTCCCCAGCTGTCCCAGGGAGCAGATGATGCTGTGAGTTACCAGGTCAAAGGACTCATGCAATAAGGAGGAAAATCAAGGCTTTATCCTCACTTTTCCTTTCAGATGATTTACATCCATAGGAGTGCAAGGAGCAATCAGCCCCTCTCTCTCTTGCCTGTCAAACTGTAAAGAGTCTAATCCAAATCACTGTTAATATTTCATTCAAGTTTAGCAGATTTTGGAGCCAGCCCCAGGCTCAGACTTAGCATGTCTTTTTGGAAGCTCAGTATCTGATTTTTATTAAGATGTGAGAGGCTTCCTGTGAAGCAGGAGCCTTAGGATTCCTGTCAAAATGAGACTTGAAGCAGTGAAAGGAGGAAAAATTGGATTGTTTGGGCTGCATCTTGCCCTGTGCTCAGAAACTCAGCACTGCTCCAGGAACAGAGGGAAGATATGGAAGTGATGTACTAGAGTGTCTGAAGATGTTTTAACATGATATCACACAGCCTGCAGTTCCCAGGGCAAGCAGCACAAGGGAACTTGCCATTTTCTGGGACCTTGGTTAGGATAAACTCTCATGTTGTGCATATCCTTCAGACACTTTGCACTTGTTCTGAACTGTGGTGGTGGAGCATCCCCTGCTCTGCCTCATCATTTACACTGCACAAGGCATAAGGGAATCAAGGGCATCAGGTGGTGGAAGTTGTTTTTACTTCCCTGTCTTACACTGTGTGTAACTTGGCTTGACCTAGGGAGTTACCTGAAGGAGTGGGAAGCAGATAAGAAAACTCCTCAGCCACCTCCTTTCTGAGTCTCCACCACCTCCCATCATGGGAAGGGACTGGCAAGCCAAATGTTATGTCAGACACCAGAATGCCTCACACTGTTTGGGGGTACATAGTGTTTCTTGCACTTAATGACTGAAACTCTCCCAGTACTCACTGACGCTTGTAGCTGTTCTTCATTGCCACTCCGTTTGTCACCTCTGTGGTTTCCCACTGCTGCTGGTAGGATGTAAAACCCAGTAGGTCTAGGCCAAATGGAAACACACCTCATCAAAATATACTATTTTGCAGAGTGAATAACAACATCAGATTACAGAGTCAATATGCATTTCCAAGATTTTCTTTTCAATAGCTTTTGTCGATATGGCTTGATATAACTGACCAAAGAAATGCAGCATCCTAGAAAATTCAGTCTGGACTGCTGGTTATAACTTTGACCACTGCACTGGTAGGGCCTATCCATAGCTCTTTGGTCTTTTACCATCAGTCTTGAGTTTGCTCAAAGGTGGTGTGAGCTGTTTTGGAGTCTGTAATGAGTTTTGGTGTGTGAACTCAACCTAGCAAGGATCCTTCCTAAGTCAGATAATTACTGTATCCAGGTGATCAGAAACAATGACCCTTGTTCCTATATACACCCATAGGAAAATCCATAAGTATCTTCAGAATAGGCTGGAGAGACACATGAAGATCTTGTTTAAGCTTGGTGAAGTCACATTAGTGGGATGCTAAGATGTAACCCTCGTGCCATGATCATTTTAATGCCAGGAGGACCATGAATGCTGAGTGTGCTCAAGCAAAGGGACAGCGCTCCCCCATGGGCACTCTTTGGGCTACACAAGTGGATGGCAAAGTGAGGAGCAGAGACCTGTGCTGTCTTTGCTCTGAGAGAAGCATTAACAAAGGGTCTGTCAGTAGGAGCCTGGGAGTGAGAGATCCCCGTAATGGCAGAGCGAGTGAATAGCTCGTGTTTAAAGAGCCCATAATCCTATATTTACACAACAGTCCTTAATGGCTCATTCAGAGCCATTGCAAAGAACCAAGTAAATAGTGTGGTTAGAAAGTCTGTTACTTTATATTTACTCACTAGACCGTCTGCTGTGGGAGCTGTGAATGTCATGGAGAGCTAAAAGGAGCATTCTTTTGATTTTTTTTTTTTTTTGCTATGAAAACCTAACTAATAATGAAAACTGAAAACCCCTTTCAATAGGAACTATACCTTCACTTTGCACCAGTGGAGAACAACCATTAGCACACTTTGTCAAGGAAAGGGATGCATTTATCATCACCTGGAGTCTTTTCATAGAGGCTGGATGTGCTCTAAAAGATACGCTCTTACTCAACAAGACGTTATTGAACTCAATAGCACTCACCTGTGTGGTGGGAAAAATTCATTCCTGTCACTACAAGAACTTCTGGGAAGGCATAAAATGGTCTGGTTTACATATATTTCATACAAATAGTCTCTTCCAGCTTTAATATATGCTACATGTGAGACTGGACACTAAATTTATTCTCTCAAATGTTTATTCATGTAAACAATCAAATCTTCATTAAAGTCAAAATTATACACACAAATCAGAGTGAAGCAGACAGCTGATTAGCATGTGAAATGAAGGTGACATTAAATATTTAGAGATTTGCATAGCAAATAATTATAAATCCAAAGTTAGTGGTGAGTTATGAAATGGACTGTTAAGATCTAACAAAGTCCACTTAAATAAGAAAAATTCACAGAAGCAGCCTGGTATCTTAGATCCCTGAAACATTATTCAAGATCCTATCTGAACCTTAATTAACTGATCCTCAAAATTCCCATGAGGCAACGGCAAGTACTAGAATGGAGCAAATAATTAATAAGTAATCATTTATGCAATGGATTTTTCTTCTTGTTTGTGATTGTCTACAGAGATCATTAAATCTATTTATAATACACAATGACTCACAATTTTGTCAATAATACTTTGCTTGCAAATACTTTAAAACTTGCAACTAGAAGGAAGAAGAGAGGAATCTTGCATGTTTACTGCTGTTTCCTGACTAATTACAAAAGCCATGAGTTCAGCAAGGGATGACTGTGAATTTAGAATCAACTATTTAATAACCAAATGTGTAATTTTAAGTTTCTCTTCAGTAAAAAAATTAAGATCTACTAGCTAAGGAAGAAGGTGCTTTATCCTAATGTGAGAGGGAATGACAAAATGTAGTTCAGGCAGTACCAGTGTGTGGTCACACATCCCTCAGAGTGCCCGGGGTGGATGACATGTAGAGTGGCTGCAGCCATATGGGAGAAGGGGATAAGGCTGGAGCCTTCCTGAACCTTCACATGTTGGGGGACCCAAAACTTAAAGCCACTACTGCCACATCTATCTCACCTTGATCAAAGAGATCTGATGAAGCTTCTCTCTGATGTTATCTGCTGTTTCCTTCCTCCAAGCACTCATGCTACTGAAGTCTGAGAAATAAACTGTGCCAGGAGAGTAAAGGGAAATAGATCAAGACCATCTCAAATTGACATTCCCAATCAAAATGGAATGAGTTTTTGAGAGCCAAAAATATAATGTGGAAAATCCAGTTTAAGTAACAAAATTATTGATGAGTGGGGAGATGGAGGCACAGGCCAGCAATGAGGAGCCAGGATTAGCAACCAGGACTTTCCTGTCGAAAGATCCAAGGTTTGTAAGACTTCATCCTCTGCAAGGAGGGCAAGGCTATGCCCCCCTCCGTACAACAAAACCTCAGCAGTGTGGCTGCTATTTTCCCAGGATACTCTTCACAGACAGCAGACCCTTTGCTACTGCAGAAATGCATTTCTGCATTGACTTCTGTGGCACATTAACGCAGCAGAATGGCTGTAAGTACATACAGAGTCTGTGATATTGGATATTGGGATTTGGATAGCATCCCTTTCCTCTTTGCTGTAGCACTCAGCCCTGATTTTCTCACTCCACATCTGCAGCCCAAACTGTAAGGAATAATTTCAGCATGGATGAGTGGTCTTGTCTGAGAGACTCCCAGGACTGTGAGCAGGGCTGTGTGTATTTGTGTAAGGATGGCAACCCCTATCCCTATTTGTGCTTTGCCACTCTTAAAAGGTTTTTCTCATGGCAGTAGAGGGAATGAGATCAGAACAGCTGTTCTGAAGCATTTTTTTCAGTACATCTTTTTTCTTCTGCTGCTTTGTCTTTTGCCCCTGAGCTGATGTCAAAGGTCTCATCTGTAAGTGCAGCCAAAATGTCTCCATCAGTCCTGACCAGGCTCAGGGGCAAGTGGACACCCACATGAGAGGATGTGCATGAGTAAAACCTGGAGTGAATCGTCCAAGCCCATGGATCCTGGTGCCTTCATCTTCTTTCCCTGGATTTCTTTTGTACTGTCAAGATGCTGACTCTATCACATCTGGGGTTTTTCACCCAGTTTCTTTACATAATTAAATGTTTTAAGATGCCACAATGAGGATTATATAGACACAAGCAATTTTTATGAACTGGTAGCATTAATTTAAACTTGATTCCAGCAGAGCATGCCTTGATGCTTCAGGCTATTAGCCCATCACTAATACAGACTATAGAATAGTTAATATCAGTCCATTCAAACCCAAGACATATTTTGATTTGCTGAATAGCTGTAATTCTCCCAAAGCTGATCAAATAATAATAACAACAGTAACAATAACAATAAAAGCAGTTCCAGTGTGATTGGCTAATCTGATGGTTTTGCTCCCAGTTTATTTTTAATTTCTGGCAGCAGTGATATTGGAAATTAAAAAGCTCTCTTGACACTCAAGTGACTCGAATCTCAGACCAGATGAAATGAGGCGACTGAAGCAGCTCTGGGCCTTTTATTCTCTCCCATCATTATCACAGCTAATAAGAAGAAACTGTGAGGCTGCCCAGCAGTGAAGGCTGAGGACTTCCTCCCCCCACCCTTTCTTTCCTTTTTGTGCCATCCAAGATAAAGTACTAATTATCAGGACAGCTCAAGCTCATTTGTAGGAGGAAGGGAATTGAATGCTGCTTCAGTGAAAAGACTTAGCTTCTGTGTGCCCTTGGGCAGGAATTGTGGTACTTTGGGATTCAAACAATCCAAATTAAAACACCTTGAAGTGACAGGCAGACATCCCAACAGGCTTGCTCCTAGGACCTCTCTTCTAGGTCTTGTTGCAAGGTGCAACAGAAAAAGAGAACAATTTCACCCAGATCACCATGTAGGGACAAGTCTTCCACGTAAAAACTCAGGTCCTTCTCTGATTTGGACAGCAAAGTTGGGAAGCGCTGAAGCATGTTTACCCTAGGACACAGGGAGGTGTGGACTGGAAATTCACACACTATTTGATAGCAAATGATTTGTGTGGAAGAGCAATTGGATTGAACGTCTGGGGATGAATTAGACTTTGGCCTGGTTCTGTCTGGAAAGGGCACACTTTTGTTCATGCACAGTGTGATGGCAGTGTCACTGCTGATCCAGGAAGCTTAGAAAGGTGCAGGCTGGCTCAGCCTACATCACTCTTTGTGGGTGTTTGTCACACCTCTTTTAGAAGATCCCCAGTGATGGGGACTCTGCAGACTGCCTGACATTTTCTTCCTTATCTAAAGTCACCTGCACTGTGACAGGGGGAGGAATGCCAGAAAGAGGACTGTGATTTTGCAGTGGGCTCAGCATCAGGCAAAGGTTACCCCCAGATCACTGATGTGCTCTCTCTGGAGCTGCTGAGGGAGGCCACAGTGTGAATACAGGATGAGAGGTTGTGAGAGGGGCCCCAAAATCCTCCACAGTGCAAGGAGGATCCAACACCCCCTCTGATCATGGGTGAAAGTCCTGCTGTGCTCTGCTTATCCAGGCAGCAGGCACTGAGTGAACAGAAGGAGTGTTTGTGCTACAGGTCTGTCAAATCCAGGAACTAATTATTTTGAAATAAAACAGTGTTTTCATTGCTGGTGTTAAAGTGCTTTATCAGCAGGAATCTGTGTCTGCCATGTTCCAGATAAATGCTGGGAGAGGAGCAGAGCACTGTGCTCACAGGCTGCCCCATCATCTGTTTTGTTAATGGCTCCATCCCTTGCCTGCCTGGAGAAGATGATTCTCACCATGCATCATGAGGATGGCTGAACGTGCCTTACAGGCTTGGGTGCCAGAAGAGAGCCATTCCTCCTTCCCACCCCTGCACCAGTGCCCCAAGAGAGAAAAAATTGAGCTCTGCCACTTCTACCCATGAGTGGAAACAGCAACGTGTGATTTTGCTGTTTGCTCCAAACAGCTGTCACTGGTGAGGGCAGGAATGGGACAAGTCAGGAGGGATGCTTTTGCAGACCATCCTCCCCATCGGGTTGCTTGGGGCTCCCCAGGACAGTGGCACAGTTTTTCTTGTCTTCTAGGCATTTAACACTGCTTTTTCCATTACACGTCCCTTAGGATGCTTCACCTTCACTAAGCCCACAACTGTTTTGGAGTGGTGGTTCACACTGCAGACATTTGTTGTCTTTTATTCCAAGCAAAACTAAAGCAGGAGATGAGGAGAGCTCGTCCCTTGCCAGGGCTGTCTGGGAGCTGTCTCACATCTCAGGGGCTGGGAATCCCAGGGAAGGATTGCTGGCTGTGGCAATGGCTCCCATGTCTGCCAGAGGACAAGGTGGTAAATAAATTTCAGGCTAATGGAGGTGGGTGTTAAATATTTGCTGTACTTGAGCAGGAGGGCCTTTGTCCCTAATTAGCAGGAGATATTAAGGGAGATGGGATGTATTTAAACCTCATTGTTTGCCATTAAAGCACAGATTCTTTTACTTCTCTTCTGGACTAAGCAGCTAATACATTTTGAGCAATAGCAGAAGGGCTTGGTGGATGAATCACTGTCCTTGGAAATAAAAAATGATTTCATTTAATGCATGCAAATGTTAGGCAAGAGATAGAAGCAAGTGAAGAAGAAGTGGCTTGTGAGCCAGATCAGAGTATGAGGTCTGGTCTCTGCATACAAACAGGCTCTTCAGACTCAGCTCTGACCTGAGGGAAAGCAGAGTCTGGGGAATGTGCCAGGCAAGGGTATCTTGGGCATCTTCACTGGTGCCTTCCTGGCAGCTGCAAGTCCTCCCAGCGCCTGCCATCCATCCTCAGGGTCCAGCACGGGGGAAAACATCAGGTCCTTCAGGCTTAAAGAAAAGCTTGTTGACTGCAGAGACTTCTCTACCCATTTCTCACCACCTCAATCCTTTCAACATGTGTGATTTGTATGGCCCTTGGCAGCCAAGTAGATGAGTGAGCAGACAATACTAACTATACTATTAACTACAGCTCAGTAACTATGAGGATTCCTTGGCCCTTTCCCTGCTGCTAAAAGCGCAGCACAGAAAGGCATAAAACACTGTGGTGGATTTCTTCCCAGCTCTAATGCCTGTGGTGCCATCCAGCCTGGCACCTGGAGCAGCACAGGGCACCCATCTGCATCAAACCCCATCTGCAAGTGCCTTGTGGCTGTGGCTCAGGCAGTCCCTTGCCCAGGGAATGGGGGAGGCTCAGGGAATGCAGACAGGCTCTCAGCCTTCCCTGTGCCACAGCCCTCTCCTCAGGCTCCACAAGGAAATGTGCAGTGACACCCTTATTTGCCCTGGATGAATCAGATTAATTACTGCAATGAGAAATTTCCCCTAGCAAGTCATTTTCCCGTTCAGTGCACTTTGTAAATATGAACTGCCTCTTCCAAAATCTTCCTGTGTTTAGCAGAAAATCCTGTTTTTCCAGAAAGGAAAGTGAGGCATAGGGAAGGTAAATGACATGCCCAGAGTACAGGGAAGTGTGTATAAACGAAACAAGAAAAAATTTATCAATGCTTTTATGGGAATTTGAGAATTTTAATTACAGTAGGTGATGGGGCATATTTTTCCAATGCAGTGTGTGAAAGAGCAATTTTAAAACAGTCTCTACCTCAAGTGTTTTCTGGCAGAGGAGGGAAGCCCTGAACAGCACATCTAACTGCACAACAAACCTGTTTCTCTCAGTTGTGTCTTGCAGATCCATTAGAAATAGTCCACGAACTCCCACAGATCCCTGCTGCAGAGATTAGGAAACACTGTTGATAGAACATTTACATCATAGTGAAAAAAGAAGATGTTAGAAAAATTGGTTTTAATCCAATGCAGAACCGGAAAACATCTGATTTCCTAGCTGTCCACCACGCAGAATGCCCAGCCAATTTTTTTTTCAGTTAAATTTTATATTACAATATTAAGAGGAAACATTGTGCCAAAAAAAATAAAGACATTTTTCTATTAGTGCTAAGCAGCAGCTACTCCTGGGATTTTACTGATGGGATGCAAAAAAGAATGGCACAATATTTCCAGCAGCACATCTGTGGAAACAGGGTCTATTGGCATAGGTTATTATTCTGGTTTTTCTTTATGCATTTCTATATGGGAATATAGAAGGCATGAAGATGTGAAATTTATGGAAAAAACAATAGGAATAAAAACTTCCACATGTGTTGCAAGAACCAAAAATTTCAAAACTTAAAATTTTCCCAAATAAATTTTTCCTTTCACCACAATTCAGATTTTGCCTGGAAGAGGATGCTGAAATTTCATGCAAACCAAGAAATTTTGGTTTTAACTGAATAGTGTTTTTTGATGGGAAACCATATTGGTAAGAGATTCTAAGCAGCTCCAATCCCAAATCAACATTTGCAGCCCATAGTGACAGGCAGGCTACAATGGCTTAAATAAAGAGATGAATTTTCTAGAAGTTTAACTATAGAAAGGTTGGAGAAGGCATCACAAAGCCTGATGTGATCTTGTTTGCCTACAGGAAGCACAGATGGGTTAAAAGAAAGCACCAGGTCAGGGATTCAGGAGGGTCAGCCCAGCAGTGCCAGCATCCCACCAGGGTTTGATACTCGACCAGACTCAAACTGTGGAAAACAGATGGTGTGAAGGTCAAGGCAGTCAGGATCAGCAGGACCAGGATCAGGATGAGTAAATCACCTCCTTGCAGGCAACCTTACCCCAGGACAAGCCTGCCCTGCCCCCAGGGCTAATTCCCAGTGTCCCAGTAACAGTGGATACCAGGGCTGCGAGTGTGCACAGGGGATCACCTGGGAAGGAATGGGGTGGGATGAAGAGGCAGTCCAGCCCTCACACATGTCAGGAGAGGTAAAATCCTGGGCTGTAATCCCCACTGGGTGGCAAAAGTATAACTGAGGAGTAGACTGAGTTGCTAAAGATACCTGGGTTTTGTATTGCAAAACCAAGGAAGGATTGGGAGAAACACACCTCCCCAGTTTTATGTTCTTACAGAATCATAGAATCATTTAGATTGGAAAAGATCATTTAAGGCCATTGAGTCCAACCACTAACCCAGCACTGCCCAGGCCAATACCAGCCCATGTCCCTCAGTGCTGCATCTACATGGCTTTTAAATCCCTCCAGAGATGGTAACTCCACCACTTCCCTGGGCAGGCTTTCCCAATGTTTGACAACCTTTTTCACTAATATAGAGTGTAAACTTCCCCTCCCATCACTATTTATTTCTCCTTTCCAAGGAAGATCTTGACCCTTATTCTGAAGACAAACACAGGAAATTTTATATCAGGTTTGTTCCTGCTATTTCCCCTGGATTTAGGAGACATTGCTGTGCTCTTCACCCCTGGGAGCTCTCCATTTGCAGGAGAGCAGGGGGAACTCATTTCCCAAGGCAGTGCTGAAATGAGGATCTTCTGGATGATCCACAAAGCAGCTTACTCCAGATGAGCCAGGAGGAGCTGAGAGGGAAGTGTCTCCCAGCTGGAAGTCTCTCTTAGCAGCTATTACAACAGCAGGGTTATCTTTGCTGCTGAAAGGAGATGTTACTGTGAGCTATGACAAACTCATTGAGTTTTGCAACAACACAGGCAAACTAACAGCAATGAATTTGGAAAGGATGCTTGGGGAATGCTAAGCCAGTCCCTTCCTCTGCCTTTGGCTTTGCACCACTCCTTAAGCCTTGCTCTATGGCATGAAGGAGGAGTTGGGATTGAGGACACAAGCAGGCACGAGCACACCTTTTATCTTTGTAGGGCTGCTCATGAGGGTATGGCCATGGGGAGGTGCTTTAGTTCAGTGAAGAATGCAGAATACTGAGTTGAATGGAATTGAAAGATGGGACAAGAGGCTCCACTAGCATTTTCCTGAATTCATCAGAGAACAATGTCAACAGGCGTGTGAAATCCTCAGCATTTTGCAGCAAACCAGCCCACTAATGAGAAAACATGCATGTGGCCAAAGGAGTGATTGCAGCTCAAGTTTCTTGGCTTTGAAACTGCCTTTCAATCTGTGTGAAGAATGAGTTGTGGTTAGCAGAAATGCTACAGCTACTTCACCGACACTCTCCCAAAGAGAGCCAGAGACAAGCCCTGTACTTGACAAAAAGTCACGAGAGTGGTGTCACCACTGGTTTAGGGCAGTTACAGAGAGAATTTATGCTCAGAGACTTTAGAGGAGACCTGGCAAGGGCACTGCCAGACTCAAGAGCTATTCAGGTGCCTACACAAAGACATCATGGACAACACATGAGGTCAGAGATGCCTGGCAGTGGTGGGTGGCAGTGATATTGGGAGCTCTTGGCAGCTGGAGGCAAGGTGGAATGCCTGAAGGTCTTTGAAATGCCACTGTGTTTTGCAACCCACATTGCTCACCAGACAGCTCAAAAATGCTGTGGGGATCTCTACACCCTCAGCAGGCAGTGCTCTGGGTTGCTGGAAAACACCAGCAAGGACATGCTCTGCTCCTGACACATCCCCTTCAACAGGACTCCCAGAAAGAGAAGGCAGGCCAAAGTCCAGCCTGCAGCTGGTACCATCCAGAAAAAAACCAAAACATTTTAATATAAAAGCAAATCCACAATGCCAAGGTGAACAGTAGGAACTGGAGAATCAACAGAGCATCTCCATTGCTGTAAATCTTGCAATAGCTGCAACTGCCCCAGAAATTTATTTCTTTCCTTTCACGATGACTTTTTCAGAGGAAAATTAAGGACCTTATTGTTATTTATTATGATCACAGCTAGTTCTTCAGAGATTTCCTTAATTAGCATCATTAGACACACAGCTTAATCTTAAAATCCTGGGCTTGTCAGCACGGCAAATTAAAACTTTGGTTTTTTTACTCCCTTCTATATGCCAGGCTGGAGAGTGTGTGAAGGAAAACTGGGGTCTCCTGACAGTTTCAGAGAGTGTGGGAATCTGTCTTTGATGACTGGAGCAGCATGTGCAGAGTGGATGAGTAAGAAGAGTCAGTTCTGTGGCAGAGAGGGAAACCAAGGGTCATTGCATTTAAAAGCAGACCTATCCTTTTTCACACCAGATGAGCTGAGCATACAGCCTGCTGGCTCCCCCCCAGCAAGAGATTTCTCAAACCCTTCAGGAATAACTGGGAAAAAAACTTGCTGCAGCTAATGAACACCAAATCCTAGCAGAAAGAAACCCTACAGAAGTATCTGTGACATCCACATTAATAGCAAAGGAGTTAGTTGTGATTGATGCTATTCCAGCGAACACTAAAGGAATTAATAATGATTAGGGCCATTATTTTAAAGCATTACCCCCCCCAAAAAACCCAAAGGGAAAACAATTAGATGTCTTCAGTGGTTATCTTTCACAGTGTACTTACTGCAGTGATCAGACACGATATTATGCCTATTAATCAGCAAAATGATGGAAAGGGATGTAACTCGTGTATATCCATGAGACAGTCCTTAGCAGCACATACCTTATTTGCTAGTCTGCTTAGGAGTCTGCTGCTGGCACAGAGAAATACGTTTTTTGTTTTCATAGCAGTAGAAGGTGCCTTGTGAGCTTGGAAATAGATGGAAGAGTTGTTCATTAAAATGAAGAAAACAAATAAAACCATCCACTCTTAGGGATTTTGCATTCATAGATCATATGACCTTGCTTATCCCCACTGGGTCTGAGGGAGGGTTTTGGCTTGTGTGCTCCAAGTCCTGTAAAATCAGCTTTTTGTCAGCTGTGAAAAGTTGTGATGGGGCTTATCATTATATTGCAGGTGAGGAAACTGAGGCTCTGAGATATCATGAGATTTTCCTGAGGTCACACATTAATCAGTCCAGAGCCAGAGGGAAATCCTGATTCTTGGCACTCTGCATTAAGCACTGAGTTAATAATCTCTCTTTTGTCCAACTGTGGTGCATTGATTCACTTCTATCATCAATGGTCATGACCCACCATCATTGTTCATCTGTGTCATGGTCTTGCAATGCAAAGTGAGCTTTTAGTAATTCATCTGAGCCTAATGGGTGGGTGGAAACACAGATGCCAGCTGGGAGAGGGCTGTAGGGTGCAATCCCTGTCCCAGAGTCCCCTCCCCTGCAGGAGATTCCTGCACTGAGGGCAGGCCAGCCCCAGCTGCTGTGGAGGGCAGGCAGTGCCTTCTCATGCCCTGCAGCACCAGCAGGTGCAGGATCATGCCCAGCTCAAACCTGGCTGAAGTTAATGGTTCATGCAGTTTATATTCCTTCTGTGGGTTGACCAGGGCAGGTTGGGAAGAGAGATGGTAGAAAAGTGGGATTAACTACTGAGGTGATGTATCTGCATTTTCTCAGGCAAGGGCAGATGAGATTCCACTGTATCTAAAGCCACAACATGCCAGAAGCTGAATAATCACACCAGCATCTCTATTCTCTTCCAGGGGCCAGTTATGTTCACTGTACCCATATCAGCTGAAAAGAGGAGAGGAAGCAAGCTTGAACACAAGTCAATGACAAAACAGCATCAACCCTTGGGATCATTTTCTTTTCCAAGTTAAATTTCAGCTGTTATTAAACTCTTCCAGACCACATAGACTTGGCTTCCATTTTCCTTTTGAAAAGTGATCTAAATTTTCCAGCCAAATGTCTGTACCCCTCAGTCCCAACTTTGAGGATTAATGTCCCCAAGCGGGGCTGAGAATCCAAATAGGAGCCTGTAATCAAATTCCTCATTGATTCCCATGATACAGGATCAGAAGCACAATGATGAAGCAATCCTAATTTTGCAGCCAGAGCCAAATGCCAATTAGATCCTCAGCGGGTGTAAACTGAGCTGGCATTTTTCTCCCTGGAAGAGATAAAGCTGATTTACACCCAGGTGAAGATCTGCCTTGCCAGCCCTTCCTGTCCTATAACACAAAGCTCCTGCTCCCACAGTGGCCCGTAGGGAAGTGGGCAAAAGTGTTTTACCATGACTATGGATGTCTGGAGTAAGTGGGAAATGATCCACTTTCCCTGTGCCTATCAGTGACAGTGAGCACAGTCCTTGTTTTAAAGGTCATTTTAGGCTGCTTTGAAGAACTAAAATTCAGCAGTGAAAATAACCTGTCCATACCTTCCCTTATTTCCAGCCTGGCAACCCCCCTGCCCTGGAGCTCTTTGGGAGATGGAGTGAGTCAGGCTCCCCCACCCTTCTCCCTTGGAGAACACTCTCTTGGCTCGTGGCATCAACTCTGGTTCTTCAGAGCTTCCAGAGCATCACAGCACAGCCCTGCAATGCAGGACATCCCCACCCACCTTTCCCAGCTCCTCATCAGTTGTCACTTAGCCCTTTCTTTCCGTATCTGGGCTTAGCATTTCTTTCAGAGACAAAATCCTTGTGATTCTGCTACCACAGAAATCAAAGCAGGCAAGAAAAATAAAACCTTAAAATCTGTCTTCAGAAAAGGAACTGTAGCTGCACCAGGCTGCTCAGAGCCACCCACCCATCTCAAGCATCCTCACTGAGCTCCTCCACGGTGGTGGGTGCCTGGATCTGGAGTGCTGCTCCAAGAGGGGTTATCCTGCACCCATAGAGGAACAACCCACGTTAAAAATTGCAGAAGCAAAACAGAATATATTCAGGGAATTAATTGTATGGAAAATTATCCAGGCTATTAAAAGCCACACGAACAGGCTGAATATCATGCATTTTAAGCGTACACAGAAAAACATCATTTTGAAGGGGATTATTGTTGAAATAGGCAATAGGGGTGCTAGCAGATAAGCTTCCCGCTCCTGTCTTCTCTTATTGTCTGGAGTACATTATCTCTACCATAATATACTCAGCTCTCTCCAGGAGTATTGTCAGAGTGAAATGCTATTTTAAAAGTATATGTTTATGTTTCAATAGACTTTATAATAGCAAACACATCCACCCAAGGCACAGTAAGTGAGAGGGAAAGAAAGGAGAAGGAAAATCAAGAAACAGAGGTGGCAGCTTTCCTGGCATTGAGTGTAAGAGGAATAAATGTTACCAGCTAAAGGTACTCTGGGCTTTTTTCCTCCCTGCTGAATGCAGGCATCCGAAGGAGGATTAGTGAATGTGCATTTGCCCATGGGACAAGCAGCCAGCAGCACACACACCACTTGGATAAGGACAGCTCTGCATTGGACCTGGCCCCTCTGTAGAGTTCCCCTTCAACAGTCACTTCACTGCATTTTCAAACCTAAGTTTAAAAGGTGGAAAACCAGGCCAAGCTGGATGGAGCTCTAAGCAACCTAGTCTAGAGGAAGGTGTCCCTGCCCTGGGCAGGGGGTTGGAATTGAATAATCTTTAACGATCCTTCCAACCCAAATTGATCTATGATTCAATGAAAACAGCCCAACGCAGAGTTGTGCTCCCAGCAATCTGTTCTGAATTAGGGAAAAGCTTGAGTGACCCTGATCCTGCATCTTGCATTTGCCCAGAGGCCTGGAGGCATCCTGTTGGGGTGCCCCTGTGCACAACCTGTGCACACATGTGGGTGAACCTGGCTGGGCTGTGGGGTTTGTACATGGGAGGAGGTAGAAATTACCCCCGAGTCTGTAATTCACTTTTGAAGCTGTCAGACATCATTACAATGTATTTCTGAAAGATATACTGTATAGAGTGAATTTCTAACAAGCTTCCATGTGATTTTAATCTCACGAGTGAGAGAAACCTGATAAAGATATAGATCCATTCTCACATCTTGGCATAAAATCATATCTTATTGGTTTAGATCATTCTGTGTCTTATTTTTTTATAGTACTAGTGTTTTCTAGTTGCAGCAGAAAATACAAACACTCAAGAGATCTCATTTTTCTGCTAAATGGATTTTCATTCCACATGAGTTATCTCTCTCTAGATATAAACATACACAGATATACCACGTACACCCCCTCACATTAAATGCCAAAGACACCATTAAATGTAATGTTAAACTAAAAAATCCCCAGGCTCGCGCTCAAAAATCCCCTCATTTAAACATTCACAATTTAAAGATACTTAAATAGATATTCTTCAAACTTGAGTCAATTTTAGCCTCCGTAGCACAGCCCATAAAACAAGCCCACAGTAGTAATTTTTGGGGGGAGCTATTCTGGGAACTGTGCACATGGAACATCTCCATTGTTATATAGGGGATGAATGTGGCTTCCCCTCATGCTCACCTACCTTAAATAGGTCAGCTGAATGACACCAAACCCCCAGTAGCCATAAGAATATATTACAGAAAGGAACTAAATCTGAAAAGTGAGAATCACTTGCTTCCTCCCTGAGAAAAGGGAGAAACTACAAAGGACAGTCTGAATACTGAATTTATGGCAAGCTTTTTCTTACAGACTCTGAGCCAAAAATCTGCTGTCAGTTACATTAGTATAAATCTGGAGCAGCTCCACTATCATCATTAGAGTTACAGGCCAATCATGTAATGAAAAGAAGTATTTCAGGCTTGCCAAAAATCTTAAATGTAGGTCCTGCTTCAGGCCGTGCTGAAAGCCTAGATAAGTGGCCTGAATTTCAGTGCACCCTTCACCAGCATTTCCTGTCACCTACCAGTTATTATTATGCCTATCAATAGTGTATGTATAGATTTACATTGTTATCAAGCATGATTTGACCTCGAATTCTGGGAATAAAAAGGAAGTCAACCCATTGACTTTCCATGCCTTTGATGTTAAACTCTGCAGACACACTACTATGCAGGAGATCCTGATAGATGGCTGGATAAAATATCCAGAGAGATCTTAATGCATTCATTTGCCCTTTCTTTAAGATGTGGCTGTCAAAGGAGATTGTATCACCAACAGTTCTGGCGAGATTCGGGTTGACCTGGGATGTTTTAGGTGGCACAGTCCAGGGGAAGATTTTCTCTGACTTTGGGAAAGCACACTGTGCTACTGACCTCTTCCTTCTCACACTTCCCCATGGCAACCCAAGAACAGGTTTGGGTATCAGCCACTGCTCAATTTACTGGGCATTGGCACTTTCTGGTTCAGCTAAAAACCCCAATATTGGAGTGAAAACATATTTCCCTTTTAAAACCTTACCACCTCTTACCCCATCTTCCTCTTTCCCCTTCTTACAAATTCCCAGTACCAAAGCTGGTGAACTTCCATAAAAACAGAGAAAGAAAGGGTAATTTTGCTGAACTGGAATTTACCCAAGGAAAATATCCTCCAGCTATTTCTGCCAAACTCTGAGCACCTGCAGAGCTGCCACACGGGCACACACATGTTCACATATGCACACAGTGCATGCAGATGGGTAGATATCCATGCAGAATTCACAAAAAGCTGGTATTAATCTCCAGTCGTGGCTGCAGAGCAGGAACACTGATCAATTCTTATTCAGAGCATTGTTGAAAGGTAGAGTTCACAGAGTGCCCAGTGTGATCTCTTCCCCCATTTCCTGAAGATGCAGAGTATGTAGAAATGTGAAGGGGAAAAAGGCAGGTTATTCCCGGCGGTGTAATTGGCCAGCAGTGCCTGGATGGGAGCCAGAAGATCAGAGGAAGAGAGGAGAGCACTGAGTAATGAACCGCATGCTTTTAATTTCACTTAAGAACTCAAAGCAGGAAAACCTGAGCTGTATCCATGGGGATTGCAATCAATAGTCAAGCAGATAACAAAGAACTGCTGCTCAGGATAGAAAACTGCCTAGACCCATTAGTTTATTGCCCAGCCTTTCTTTGGGAATTTGCTCTTTCTTGCCTGAGTTTTTGGTTCCGGCTCTGAATCCTGCAAACACTAGGGAGCAGCAGCTTCCTTTGAAAGCATCCTGGCTGCACGATGGGGCTGGTGCTGTCAAGTTTTGCCGTGTGCCAGCCCTTAAAATAAAGAGAGAGAAGGGGGG
>VZTZ01010934.1:76614-93832 GCA_013400955.1 Drymodes brunneopygia | reverse complement strand
AGATAATGAAACATTACAGCACCAATTCTTTTCAGTCATACCAAAAAGGTTGAAAGGAGCTCCCCAGAAGATGGGAGGAAGATCCACCACAGCCTTTTCACAGGCAGTTTGTGTCACAGACTGATAAGATTCAAAATACACAAACTTTGCAGAATTGACATCTTTCCCCATCATATGAAGCCTCCTTAAGGTTGTGAGTGACCTCACTCCCGTGGAAATAATGTTAAGATGAAAAAATGGTGGGACATTGGTTTTTATTGGTGTTTTTCTCTCGGGAACGCTCCAGCAAATTGGAGGTGCTGAAATTTCATCCACGCCCAGCCCATGGTATTTTAGGTTTATTTTAATGTTATGTCTTTATCCCCTTGAGCTACAAAACCTCAATCTGAAAGGATGTGTGGCTCTGTAAAGAGCTCACACAGCAAACAAACACAGAGGTGAAGCAAAGCTCAGACTGCAAACCTCCACAGTGCGTCAGCCCGTACAAGGTGTAGCCTTTGTGGCACAGACACTCGAAGCTCCCGGGGTAGTTGATGCAGGTGTGGTCACAGGTCCGTTCAAAGGAACACTCATCTATGTCTGAATTCACAGGAAAAAGTGTTTGGATTAGATTTAATCAGGTTACACTGAATGACTGGATTTTCTCACTGGGTTGCGACCCAATAAATATCATTTACCACTCCATGTAAAATGTGAATGAAATATCATTCTCATTCCTCTAGTAGAGAAAATACAGGTGCATGGAGAAGGACAAGAAGAGATTGTCACCCTGATTTTTGCAGTGTTCTGTGTTTTTACTTCTGTAGTAGAAGTTCTCCTGCATTTTCTATAAACACAGTCCTTGTTTTTGTAACCGACCTAAATTGTTTTAAACTTCTAAATTGTTTTCATTCCTTTCTCCAAAAGCAGAGAAAGATGATTGACTATGTCACTATCCTGTAAAATTATAGAGGTAGTAACCTCTTTAACCAATCCAATGTCTTAAAAAAGATATAAATATGAGAAAACAAAGAAAGGCAGGACCCTTTTTTCTGGTCCTGCCTGGCGGTCCCTGACCTGCTGCTAAAAAATCTGCGTATTTCTTTCATGTCCAACAGTACAACACCATCCCATGCAAAATGTGAATGAAATATCATTCTCATTCCTCTAGCAAAGAAAACACAGGTGCATGGAGAAGGACGGGAAGAGGTAATTTGGTGAAGCCTGATGAAGATTGTGTTATGCACCTTCCCCATTAGATGGCAACCTTTAACTTCTGATCACAATGTCCCAGCAGGGCTGGGGGAGTTTGGGGCTTTTGGGGAGGTCGGTGGCACAACGGCAAAAAGATTTGGGTGGAATCAGGCAATTCCCTCTTTCACTGAGCAACATGCTGACCAGGGAGGTGCTGGCAGAATTCTGCTCTGCCTGACAGGACTGCACAGACTGGCAGGAAAACTCTGCTGGAGAACAAGGCAGCGTCAGGAATGGACAGGCTGCACCCAGCACTGAGAGCATCACTGCAAACTCCACATTCTGCCCAGCTCAACAAAATGTGAGCTCCTCCCCTTGCAAAAAGTCAGGCATCTCTAAATCTCACTGCTCAGCCTGGCTTGCACAGCCTCTGCCATCCAGCAGGACTTGAAAAAGCAACCAAGAGCATTTTGCTTCCAGGGCAGTGCAGGGGCCTTGCTGAGCAGGTGCTGTGGAGGTTTATTTGACAGCAGTCCTGCCAGAATGGACTTCCTGAAAACATTAAAGATGCCTTAAACAGCAATCTGTGCTAAATAACACTTTGGAGTTAATTTTGTGGGGGAGTTTTTTGTTGTTGTTGTTGGTTTTTTAAATTCTCTTCAGTAATTAATTTTTCTGCTCCTAGGTCAGAAAATTGAATACAATGGCATTATTTGAGAATGGTCATCTCAACAAGTCTCATTCCTCCAATGTTCCTGAGTTATAAATGAATGGAATAATATTCCTATGGCAGTTTCCACACTTTCTAGAGGTTCTTTTTAAGAACAAAACCTGAACAACATTACAATATGTGACCTAGACTTTCATATTGTACATGCTTGGAAAGCTGTTGGTGTTTGAAAAAACTTGAAAACTCACCATACTTCATGGTATTCTACTCAATTCCTATATCCAAGTATTATTACATAGTTTTGGCATTTAATGAAACATTCTAGGTCTCATTCTGTTACTATAAATGCAAACACTTACCTTCAAGACCCATAAAATTAAAGATTT
This sequence comes from Drymodes brunneopygia, assembly GCA_013400955.1. NCBI lineage: Eukaryota > Metazoa > Chordata > Aves > Passeriformes > Petroicidae > Drymodes > Drymodes brunneopygia. Next base: position 91,603 of record VZTZ01010934.1, on the reverse strand, counting down.
CCTGTGTGTGTACACAAACCCAAAAATCTGTGTGAGAGTTTATGCACGAATTTTGAATGTCATAAACAGCTGTATTTTATATGGCCCTCCAACTTTAAATGTTTCAAAACAACCACACAAAAGGTAATTCACAATGCAACTGTTCAGGAAAACGCTTAACATAAAATGAAATAAACATGATGAACAAAAATCTGTGCTCTCCAGTTTTATGTGAGCATCACAATCACTTGCAATGATCAAGTCACAAAAAGATGACAACTGAGATTTTCTCTTCTTTGCATCTATTTAATTTTTAATGCGTTTTTGTAGCCGTTTTTAAAATATCATCATTTGAGTTCTGAAAGTAATTTCTTTTTGGGGTTTCCTTTGTAGCCTTGGAAATATGCAGCTTTTGAATACACATAAATGGCAAAATGTCTCAGCTTTCTCTAAATAAACACACAAAGTAAAATCCTTTGGGAGTGAACACTGCAGCTATGGTTTGAAGGATTTTTAGTGTTTTAAGAAGCCAAATCACACATCATGGTTTCATTCATGTGTAACCTCGTGTGGAATTGCAGATTTACCAAAGCATTTTCATTTTCTGGCCTCTGACTTACCTTGGGAGCCTCTTTTTCATAACCAATTTTGTGTTTCTCAGCAGTGCTCTCACCCTGCACTGGCTCAGTGCTGTTCATGCTTTGTGTTGCTGCACCCTTGGCTGATTTTTCTTCACACTAAAGAGGATGCCCATGGAAAAAACGACCTGCCTGATGACCTGCCCACTGCTTGCCACGAAACAGGCACTCAGGATGGCCAAATGCATTTCTGTCCCATAGCTCTGGCACCATTTCAACCCCTCCTGCTGCTGCTGCTGCTGTCAGAAATGCAGCTGCTGCATTCAGCATCCTGCTGGGGCTGCAGGAGCAAGGGAAGCCCCCGAGGTTCCCCTGGCTGAGCCCCAGGAAGGAGAAAGGCAGGGAGGGACCCAGCTCCCTGCAGAGCCCTGCCTGCACCATCACCAGCCCCCTGAGGAATTCAGCACTTGGCATAGAAAAGGGGAAAAATGTGCACCACATGCTCTTCATCACAAGGAACTGCTGCTGTGATAGAGGATGCTGAAATCCTCTCTTTTTTTTCCTTTTTTTTAAAAATAAACTCTTTAGTCTGGGCTCTGGATGCTGTTATTCCCAGGAACTTTGAAGCTGGCCCTCACCCCTCAATACCTCTCCACATTTAGCCTGAAAGGATCAGTTTATTTTCCACCCTTCTCAGGACACAGGTGCATCTCACAAGAGACCACGGAGTTGGGAATTTGACCTTCCCAGCCGCGGGTTTCAAATCCTGCTTTGCCACAACAACCAGGAGCAAACGTGGGTGTCTAAATCCTGTCTCCTTTGTACAAGCAACACTACAAAACCTGGTAGCCTCACCTGCTGAAGAGAAGTCCAAAATTCCCAAAGCAGAGATGTGGCAGATTGCAGCCCCCACCCCCACGCACACACTCAAACACACAAACATTTCTCTATTGTGTTGCTCTTCATTTCCCCCCTCCCACACCCCAAAATAAATACTGATAAATTGACTTCCTGGGTCTGAGGCGCTCTTCAAAATGATTTGAAGTCATTCAAATTAAGTTTTTAAACTGTTTTAAGATGAAAAGTCAAAACGTTGTGTTTTTGAGGAACGGCGGCGGGAAACTTCAGCTGAAGGTTGAAGTTTGTATTTCTATTTTTAGTTGCATTTGGCATAAATTCACATGCTGTCTCCAAACACTTCAGATTTGCTAACTCTCTTTTCTGACACCAAACACATTTTCTGTGCTCCCACTTTGTCCCAAATCCGTGCCCCTTTCCCCCCTGCAATCAGCACAGGTGATGGTGCCATTTCAGCACATCAGAGGTGCCTTCAGAGCAGAGCTGCTGGGAGCTCACAGGGGCTGAATTCACTGCTGGCAGCACAGAAATCATTCCCTGCTGTCACCCTGATTTTTCTAGAGTGCTGTGTTTAGAGTTGGTAGCAAAGGCTCTCACAGATTTTGTGTAAACAATCCATGTTTCTATAACCGGCCAAGGATTGTTTTGTACTTTGGATGTTGTTTTTCATTCTTCTTTCTGGGCTGGAGAATGTGATGGGCTGTGTTTTCTCACCTATGGAATTTCAGAGGTGGGAACCTCCTTGTCCAATCCATAACTGTCTGTAAAAAGGTATCAATATAAGAATAAAGAGAGGCTGGGGCTCTTTTTGCTCTCTGCCCATCCTTAGTGGCTGAGCTCCTGAATTACCTGATTTTTTCGTGTCCAATAGAGCAAAACCCTGCCAGCTGCTTTTAGGAATATTAATGATACATGTAAAATCTAAATCTACTTCACAGCAGAGCCAGTGGAAGGGCCAAGTCCAGGGGTGACCTCCAAAGGTCCCTCCCAAGCTCCACCATGGATTCAGGGGGACACTGAATTTCCTTCTCTCTTCTCCTGGTGACAGCTCTCCTTCCAGCCCCTGTTTCCATGACATCCAGGCATCATCTCAGGCTCAGTAAAGTCCAATATCTCTTCTAGCAATCCACACTCTCATCCCCCCAAAGAGAATGTTTGAACAGGGGAAGCACTCCTTGTTTCTTCCCTAGAAGGGATTCAACTGGAAGAGATTGTTCAGTGGTTTAATAAAAGAGCAGGATTTCCCCGGGGTTTTGAGGGAAGCAATTTTTGGCAGTGGTGGCTGTGCTTGATAATATTAGTTTGGCTAGGTTCCTATTATTTCAAGTCAGCATTTGGATTTTATTGTTGATTTTTCAATCATACGTAGCTTTCTTTTATTTTTTTTTTTGAAGTTGAGGCTTTCCCATGTTAAACGATCCCATAATGACCTTTATTTTTCTTGAACGTGAAGTTTTTTAGTGGGTGTCAGATTGTCAGCACTGCAAAGTAAATTCTTCCATCTCCAGAAGGGAGCTACCAGAGATCGAATTTCTCCTAAGTTTCCTCCAACAGACGTGGCTCAAAGGTGACCTGAGGGAGCAGGGAATAAAGCAGCTCATTTCCCACACTCATTCAGGTCCCTGCCCTTTCCACTGGTGCTGCCACCAGACTCCCAATTACAGCAGCCCCAATTGTTCTGTGGTTTGTGGGATGTGGACACTTTGTGGATGTGGAGAGCAGGGCACCCAGAGCCACCCCACAGAGGTGATTTTTTAGAGCCTGAGCCTGAGCTGGGCTCTGAGCAGCAGCTCTGCAGTGAGAGGCTCCTTTCTGTGCTCTCTTCCCAGCCCCCAGATCCACTGCCCTCCNCTAAAAAAGCATTAGGATTACAAACAAGCAGCTCAGCAGCCCCCAGATCCACTGCCCTGTATTCCTGATTGTCATGGCTCTAAAATAAATTTCAGAGTGATTAAAAGGAACCAATGGTCAGAACACCAAAGTGTAGAGCAGGACATTTCCAAAAAAGCCTTAGGATTACAAACAGCTCAGCACCAGACACACCCAGGTGAGGCTGGGAAATCCTGCTGGATTTAGGGAGGTTTTAGAGCACCAGACACACCCAGGTGAGGCTGGGAAATCCTGCTGGATTTAGGGAGGTTTTAGAGCTGCAAACTGGTGCAGGAACTGCTGGGACTCCCTGGCAGGATGCAGATGTGCCAAACTCACCTGCACAGAGGTGTGGTTTGAGGGCTGTGGTTGCAGAGCTGAAGAATTCAATTCCCAGCTTCCCAATTTCACAACAAAAATCGACTTCAAAAAATGAGGAATTGTCCCCTCTCTGCTTTCCTTGATGTAATTTTGTTAATATTAAGAATGAGTGAAGAAATTGTTCAGAGAAAACGAATGGTCACCTCAGCAGCTTTTCTCTGAGACACACACTGAGTCAATTTATGGAACTTCTGGAATTTATTCCAAAACACAGGTCATGTATCAGAACTGCACAGGAGTTCAGTCTGGAGCTTGAAGTGTTTTTCCCATGATCTCAAGGAGAGATCACTGCTTTTTGGAGGTGCTGTTTGTGCCACAGAGAACAAGACAGGAGTGGCTCAAAGACAATAAAAGCTGTAACAGGGATGGGGAACAGAGTGGAAGCTGTGAAGATTCTGGAAACTGTAAGCAAAGAACCCATCTTTTATTTGATTTGCCTGTGTTTGGTGAGGTATGAAGTATAAAGTATGCAATGCATCACTGCATATATACAAAATAGATAAATTAAATTTAAATGCACTATTTCAAATAGAAGCAAAACAGAAAAGCAGTATTTTTTACTTAGGAGTGGAATGAACTAAATAAAATAAAAGGTGATATCTACCTCTGCTATCAACTCCTCCATCAGTACAAGTGACTTATGACACCCTGAACTCAAAAATGGTAATTTTGGATATTCCAGCAGTACTTTGAGGAGCAGTCCCAGTCCTCCCAGTAAGATTAGGTACACCTTGATTATGGCAGCAAAGATTTTTATCTATCTCACAGCCCAGGCTGCTCTGAAGAATACCCAGAGCAGGGAATGTGTGGGTTTCAGGTGCAGGGGGTGGTGGGAGCTGAGCCCCAGGCTGGGACCAGTGCCCAGGGGTCCCAGACCAGTGAGCCCAGCAAAGCCTGGCTTATCTCCCAACAGGGCCACCTTCTCCTCATGCAAAAGCCCACAAGATTCAGATCTGTTTTGCCCATGGTTTATTTTGAACCCCCAAGCCCAAAGGTGGGCTCAGTGTGGAGCATCCCAGGCCAAGCCCAAGGTTATTCAGAGTATTTTGAGTTCACCTTTCTCAGCTCCCAAACCATCAGCCCCTCTGAGAAACAGAGCCTTTCCTTGTTCTCACTCATACACAGCAACTCCAGAGAAGTGTTGCATGATGTTTTTAAAATAAACACCAAGGATTTTTTTTTTTTTTGGATGTATGGATTTTGGCTGAAAGTTTTATTCTGTCTTCTCCTGCCCCCACCTCCAGTTTCTGTGGGGAGCTGATACCACCCATGCAATGTTGTTCACCTCTCAGCCCAGCCAGCCTGCCTTCCAACAATATTTGACAGACATGAGGGAAAAACCACATATCTTAATCTGAGTGGCTTGCAGGGCCATGGGGAGTCATGATTCAAGCTGTGCTCTCCCAACAAATGGTGGTTGAAATTGAAATTTCAGTGCTGGGAAGGCATTGTTTGGCCAGAGCAGCCCTGTGATGGGGTTTCCACCACGTCTCAGGTTTTTTGATCCATGGTGAAATCACCCCTGTTCACAGTCAGTAAAAAATGCATCCTCCACGTGAGAATGGGGCTTTCTAACACCCAGCCAAGCCTGAGCAGCAGGAATGGCTCAGAGCTGGCTGCTCCTTGAGTTTCAAAGCCTACAGTAATAAAAAAAACCAACGAAAAGGAAGCAGGGAAAGATGCAGGAAAGCACAAATCTTCTCCTTCATTCCCTTCCCACTGAGTGCTTCTGGAGCACAAAGAGGGGGAAAAAATGGCCATAAACCTCAGGCCTTTAAAGGTAATTGAAAACCCACATCCATTTAGACTTCCCTCTGCATCACTAAGTTGCAATCAGGTCAACTTGCTGCTGATTTAATTGTTAATAATGTTCCTAATGACCTGCAGGAAAAACCAGAGCTGGCATTAATTGCTGGACTTTTAATGGGGAGCTGAGTGCCCAAGTGGCACAGTCTCATTTCTTGTACCTCAGAAATCTGAGTGGGAAATTGTCCATTTATGGCTGATGTTGGCTTGGACCAAAGCATTTATTTATTTAAGGACTTTATGGCTCACAGTTAAGTGTTTGATTAGTGATTAGACCAAATCTCACCCACTAATCAGGGACTCAAAGACTTCTGAAGGAAATGGATTCTGCTGGCAAGGAAATGTGCTTTTTTTTTATTAGAGATGATTTGTTAGAATGCAAAGAGGCAGTGAAACAAATAAATGTATATAAACAGCAAAAGAGACCCTTAATGTGTGTTTGAGACAGAGGCAATAAATAATTAGAAACCTGTGACTAATTATGTGAGCATCCCCCTTAGGAGGTATTTCATTAGGGACAGATTATCTTTGACACAGGATTTTGAAACAGACTATTTATGGTATGAAAATAAAGATTATTTTGGGCCAACTTGTATTTGTCTGTGTGACAACTGGACAGAGCCACTTCCCAGCAGCACAAGGTCCTCCAGGCTCTGAGGGCTGAATCTGCTGTGACATGAAGTGACACAGATATTGTGACCAGAAAGGCAAAAGCCTGATTTTCTGTGTGAAGAACATCTCAAAACTGGAGACAAAAGTTATGGCAATGCTTGGACTTCCCAGACATTACCCTTGCTCTTACCCTTGTTTTGCTAGGACAATCTAAAATGCAATTAAAGTCAATTTCCCAGCAGCACAAGTTTTTTTTTTAAGAAAAGAAGTACTTTTATCAAGACACTGCCAAGATTTTATGAGCAAATGTATAAATCTCCAGCATCAATCATTTCCCAAGGCAGAGGCAAGCTGAGTTATCTCCTGCTGTTACAGGAATAAACTGAGCTTGGGGCAGGAGAAGCCATACATCAAGAGAAGTGCATTAAAAGGAACTTCAGGCAGGTTTATTTGCTTTCCTACAAACATAAATATGTTTACTGGGCTGCACTCTGCTCCTAGTTTACACAGCAGCTCTGTAAGAGCAGCTTAACAGCCTGAGGAGAACATTAATAAATGCTTTACCCTCTCTGCAGCAGGGAAGGAACATTCCCTCTATCCTGCAATACTTTTCATTTTTAGCCATGTTTTTGGAAAGAGGGAACTGCTCAGCTTGCTGAGGGGTTTGTCTCCCTCAGCCTTCAGCAGGAGCTGCCAAGTGAGACTTTTTGAAGGAACAAGGGACCAGTCTGGGTGGAAACATGCCTGGTGTTATTTGATGGTGCTGAAAGAGCAACTACAACAGCAGAGTTTCAGTTTTCAGCTGAGAACTCAAATGCAGCCCTTTCCCTTCACTTCCCCTGGACCTGGGCATTCCCAGCTGGCTTCAGGCTCTTGCTGAAACCCAGGGAGCACTGAATGGACACAAGAAGTGCTGTACTTGCTGAAAAAACCCTGCCCAGAAAGGCTGGCCCCTACAGAATCCCAGCAGGTATCCTGCTGAAAACTCCAACACTGTGATTTGCAAGTGTGCATCAAAAATCCTCCACCCAGCAAAAGCCCAGAAGAAACTCCTCCATTCCACTGACTCAATATTTGAGCTTAAATTTTTGCTTTTATTTCACCTGCTCATAACTAAGGCCTCATCTCCAAGCTACCAAAACAAAGAGCAGCAATTTGGCTAATGCAAGAAAAATCACATTGTTTTGTTTCAAAAGGTCAGGTTTTAATTCTCATTAGAAGAAAACAAACAAACCAGGGCACTTTTTTGGAGCGTAGAGGCAAGCACAGGGAAATGAAACTCTTTTTAATATTTGGGCTAGGGCTGTCATTTCATTGCAGTTGTGTTTAGCTCTCAGGGTAAAGGCCATCTGAGCACAATCAGAGTGACTGAATGCCTGAGCACAGAAATGTGGCATTAATGTGCAATAGTGGAGGACAGATATACACACACAGTCTTTCCCTGATTCTCTTTAAAAACAATTCCTATTGAATTACAGCTTTCAGCACGATTTATCAACAGATTATTGTTTGTGGAAGAATGCTACCTTCCTGCTCCAGCTAGCCCGAGGCTGACTCATATCCTGGTAATTCATTAATACAGAACACGATTCCAGCCCAGTAAAGTAATTTCTGCACTATACAAGTCATAAATCCTACAGCATCAGCTGAGAAACAGATCTCAAATTCTCTTTCTAAACACTAATGGAACGTTTTGCTTGGCTTCCCACAGCCATCAGCAAGAGGAGGGGGCCAGACAGAGCTGTAAAAAGCAATTGGACAGCAGTGTGCTTTATAGAGTTTAACAGTGTAGGAGCTGCCATGCTGAATGAGACCTGAGGTCAAACCAATCTGCTCTCTAACTTCCAACAGTAGCCCCTGTCAGAAGCTCCATGGGAAAATACAAGTGGAATAATCTGTCCCATCTGCCCTCTCCACATTGGGTCTCATTCTATTAGAAAGTGATTTAAAGCCCAGATTGGGAGGTTTAATGTGCCTTCCAAGAAGCAGCAAGCAAAGAACATTCCCCTTTAACTTAGGAGAGCTCTGCTGCAGAGGGGAGAGCTGGAGCTGGAGCTGGAGGGATGTGTTTGTTTTCATGTTTCAGCAGACTGTAATTGCTACAACCAACAGTGCAGATCTTATCACTTGGCAAACAAACTGCTGCTGGCNCAATTCCTATTGAATTACAGCTTTCAGCACGATTTATCAACAGATTATTGTTTGTGGAAGAATGCTACCTTCCTGCTCCAGCTAGCCCGAGGCTGACTCATATCCTGGTAATTCATTAATACAGAACATGATTCCAGCCCAGTAAAGTAATTTCTGCACTATACAAGTCATAAATCCTACAGCATCAGCTGAGAAACAGATCTCAAATTCTCTTTCTAAACACTAATGGAACGTTTTGCTTGGCTTCCCACAGCCATCAGCAAGAGGAGGGGGCCAGACAGAGCTGTAAAAAGCAATTGGACAGCAGTGTGCTTTATAGAGTTTAACAGTGTAGGAGCTGCCATGCTGAATGAGACCTGAGGTCAAACCAATCTGCTCTCTAACTTCCAACAGTAGCCCCTGTCAGAAGCTCCATGGGAAAATACAAGTGGAATAATCTGTCCCATCTGCCCTCTCCACATTGGGTCTCATTCTATTAGAAAGTGATTTAAAGCCCAGATTGGGAGGTTTAATGTGCCTTCCAAGAAGCAGCAAGCAAAGAACATTCCCCTTTAACTTAGGAGAGCTCTGCTGCAGAGGGGAGAGCTGGAGCTGGAGCTGGAGCTGGAGGGATGTGTTTGTTTTCATGTTTCAGCAGACTGTGATTGCTACAACCAACAGTGCAGATATTATCACTTGGCAAACAAACTGCTGCTGGCTGGAGCTGCTTTTACTTCAGACCTGGGGCATTTATTGTTTCTGGGTATGGTCCTGCAGGCCTTTTTTCTCACAGAGGCAGACTGTACCAAAATTCACAGTGTCACTACACCAACATTCAGTGTCACTGTACCAACACTCACAGTCTCACTGTACCAACACTCTCAGTGTCCCTGTACCAACACTGACAGTGTGACTGTACCAACACTGTGTCACTGTACCAACACTCACAGTGTCACTGTACCAACACTCACAGTGTGACTGTACCAACACTCACAGTCTCACTGCACCAACACTCACAGTGTCACTGTACCAACACTCGCAGTGTGACTGCACCAACCCTCACAGTGTCACTGTACCAACCCTCACAGTATCCCTGGCTCCCAGTGTAGCAGGAAGGATTTGGCAGTACCCCTTTCCCTGCCAGTGTAACCGGTTGCTTTCCCAGGGGGGTGTTTTTCACTCTTGATGCAAGGAGCAATGTGCTGCCTGTCACAGGTGTGATATTTTTGTGAGACTCAGTGGTTCAGAGAAAATCTGCCCAGGGAGTGAACATCAGCAGTGACAGGGAAACCAGGCTGAGTTCTTTTTCTTTGAGCTGCTCTGATTTCCACCAGCAGCTGCCAGGATCTCCTCCAGAGCATCAGGACCTGCTTCTTGAGCTCCCCTGCCCTGCCAGCTGAGCCAGCACTGCTGTCTGTATGTGAAGAGTTCACACTTTTAGAACACACTTGGGCCAGCTTGACTGGTTGAAAATCAGCCTGTGATAAATCAATGTATTTTATGTGTCAGGGCACATCTGTCTGATGTGGATGGGTGTTTGAGAGCATTTGCTTTTCTGTGCATTTAATGGGGGAAGAAAAGGAAAGAGCAGGGATAAATCAACAATGAAACTTTCCAGCCCTTTGCACTGGAAATCTGGCCAAACCATGGTGATACATTGAATTTTGTGATGCTCCAGCCCTGAATTCTGTGCTCTGGGGTGTTTTATTATCTTAGATGAGTGACTGTGTTCTGTATGAATCAATGCAAGGGCAACTTGAGCAGCCTTTATCGTGTCTGTGATATCATCAAACCCCACTTAAAGCCTGCTCTGGAGGCTGTGAGGGGACCAGAATGATGTAAATGCCTTGAGCTTTTGCCCCCTGCAAAATTCCTCAGCCTAGGAGGATTTGTCTCTATTTTGAGCTGAGGTGGCGAGGGGCAGAGAGTGAGAGTGGATTTAGCAGCCCAAAATATCACATGTTGATCACTGGATGTTCCCCCTAAAAGCACAATTTTTTTTTTTCTCAAGGTAACACATCTTTCTATCCCTCCCACTCCCCAGAGAGATTTGTAACAAATCTGTGTGCTGTCTCTCACTGTCTAGCTTTGCAAAAAAAGCAATTCCTGGAGCAGGAAGAGAAAATCACTTACGACAGAATCTCACACATTTTCCTGGGTGTTTAATGAAGCTTGAACTTGAGCAGAGCAGAGAGGCTGCTTATTGTTGTTTTTTTTTTTCGAGATCACTGCACAACAAACAGAAACTGAACAAGCAATTAAGTTAACTGGCTCTAAAACTCCTACTGGCTGAGGATTAAGGTAATTATGTCTGAGCTCACACACATTCATGGCAGCCAGTCTGGCCTGCTTGTTTGTTGCTGATGTCATTCTAGAACTGATCTGAGTTGTTGTCCTCCTATTAATTACCAAAAAGGTTACAAACACAAGCTCCACTTGCTGTAAATAAATATGGCTGTGGTATTTTTACTACATGTTCAAAGGAGATGCAGACATCTTTTGCTGGGTTTATACAAACAGATTTGGTGCTTCCTCCTGCACCAAAGAATTTACAATACCTTAGAATTAAGGGATCAATTAAAGTAATACACAATAGATGGGGTTGGTGTTGTCATACAGTGATTGCCCTGTCAGTGGGGGAAAAATAAATCTATTTTTAAGTCTGGGAAAACAGAATCAGTCTCCACAATATTACTGGCAGGGCAGTAGGGATTCTTCACCTTCTGGGTTACAAAAAAGTTTCCTTTTAAATGGCTGGAATGCAGGGGAGGGGAAAAGAAGGGAATCCCCCACATTCTCTTTTCTAACAAGGAGCCCCAGCGTGAGAAGCACTCCCAATCAGGATGATCTGGGACTGACAGGGGTTTTCCTAATGTATTTCCACGTATTTCAATATAAAATGTTCCTCTGTATTCCCAGTGAAATTCTGGAGTTGTCCCACCTCACCTGATTTCCTTCATTTCCTTTCATGCCCTCAGAGCTGCCTTTGGGATTACAGGGGAGTTGGAGCAGTGGCAGACTTTGTTCTGGTTGTTTGCAAACTACCTAAACTACCTAAAAACTACCTAAAAACTACCCTAAAAGCCAGGGTAAGAATGGTTCAGCTGCAAACAGACACATGCAGAATATTTCAAGGCAATATTTCAAAGGCAAAGGCTGCTTGTGCCAGCACTCACCGTGCAGGGTGGCACCAGGAGAGCATCAAACTTCAGAGTTCCATAAAAAAATCCAGGAATTCTCGGATCAGGATGTGAGCACAAACACAAGAGACAAAGAACACCTTGTAATGGGAAAATAGCAGGGGGAGATGCACAGAAATTGGAGGTTTATTCTCTGAGCAGTCCAGGCATTTCTGTGTGTGATCTTAGGCAAGCTGCTGTGTTTGGCTTCACCCTTCCTGCCCAAAAACTGAAGGAGAAATCGTTTCCTCCACAGAGAGAGCACAAACACAGTGAGGGCCCTTGGTCTGCTCTGCAAACAACCAGAACAAAGTCTGCCACTGCTCCAACTCCCCTGTAATCCCAAAGGCAGCTCTGAGGGCTGCAGTGAAAGGACATGAAGGAAATCAGGTGAGGTGGGACAACTCCAGAATTTCACTGGGAATACGAAGGAATATTTTATATTGAAATAGGTGGAATTGCCTTGTGCTGATATTAAAGATGAATGTGTTTGGAGATGAATGTTCTGTTCAAATGAACTAAATAGTCCCACACAATGCAGACTTCTAAGGTCCTAAAGGAGTGTTTTGTAAACATGTTGATTAGTAACTGAAAGAAATCTTTATTTAAAAAAAAAATGAAAACCAGAAGGGAAGGGCAATGTTGACAGAAAGATTATAAATTATGGAAACTCTATTATGAGTCAAAACAACAGATGTAACATGAACAACAGCATCTTTTATAAACAGAAATTGGACTGTTCTGTTTCACTCACTGGAAAGGCTAATATGCCTAAAATAAATTTCCCTGAATCTCTCATTAATGTTTTACGGTCAGTGTTGACCAGCTGGTACAGAAAACAAAACGTGGATCATTTCTATCCCAGAAGAGCCACTGACCCCAAACCACATTTTCCTGACAGGCCTGACATTAGTAACTATAACCCTGACTCTGTTCTTCTCACAGGGGAAGAAGCAAAGTGCAGGTGATTCATGCATCAGTGATTTCTTGCTCTGTATTCACTGTCCTCCTCTCTTTATTAGCAGGGTAACACTGATTGCTGGAGTCACCAATTATCACCTAAAGCACCAGACAGGAGCTAAATTATCACAGTGTTCCCCCCACAAAGCAGGCATCAACCAGCTTTGCTGGGGCCCAAAGACCTCAGACTTCACACAGGAGATGACTTTGTGTCGCCCTGATTTTTCTAGAGTGCTGTGTTTAGAGTTGGTAGCAAAGGCTCTCACAGATTTTGTGGAAACAATCCATGTTTCTATAACCAGCCAAGGATTGTTTTGTACTTTGGGTGTTGTTTTTCATTCTTCTTTCTGGGCTGGAGAATGTGATGGGCTGTGTTTCTCACCTATGGAATTTCAGAGGTGGGAACCTCCTTGTCCAATCCATAACTGTCTGTAAAAAGGTATAAATATAAGAATAAAGAGAGGCTGGGGCTCTTTTTGCTCTCTGCCCATCCTTGGTGGCTGAGCTCCTGAGTTACCTGATTGTTTTGTGTCTGACAGTGACAACTTTGTCCTCCCCATTTCATGGCATGAAGAACCAGAGGTTCTGGGGTGGAGGAATTTGTCCAGCCCAAAATCTCTCTGGGCTTGCATTAATCTGTTCCAGTAATAGATAAGCTGGAGTTTATCAATCAATGGATCATGCAGAGTGCCTGCCCTCCCTCCCTGACAATGGGAAAAGCAGCATGGCCAGATCATGGATGTATTTCCATGTCTGATCACACGAGGAGGAGAAGATCAGCTGCTGCTTTAGTCCTGGCATGGTGTGGGGTGTTACTGGTGCCTCTCTCCTTCTGGAGCTCTGGCACCACAACAAACTCACCTGAGCAGCATTTCCAGAGCTGCTGCTAAATTCTCACCATCATCACAGAAACCTGATGATTTACAGGGAGCTTTTAAAGCCTGCTATTGAGCCTCTGCAGAATGAACAAATCAATTCTGCACCAGCTCTTGCCCAACTTTCCTCGAGTTTTTCCCTCAGCTCATGGTGAAACCTCTGACTGGCACCACACTGAGAGAGCATCACACATGAAATTCATGAGCAAGGTCTTCCCAGACCATCATGAAGGGAACATTTCTTTGTCATATTCTGTCCCTGTTTTCAGCAGGTAAATCAAAACCTGGCAACTCCCCCACGTGTGATGTGATTTCTCAGTGTTATTTCTGCTGAATCACGTGGCACCAGCTGTGCCAATCTCAGCTCTTCCCATCCTGTCCAGCTTGAAACCAACCTTTCATTAACTCCTCTCTGCCCAGTCACACAGTCAGGGTGGAAGAGGCTCCAAAGATGGATAAAGTACCAATGAGAAGCAATGGAAAAATTCTGAATGACCTATAAATCTTCAGATTGTGGTTTCTCTTTTGTAGATAAACAAAAAAGCTCCAAAATACCAACGCTGCTTTGGACTTCATAACTTTCACTTATTCAAAACCCATGCAAATAATCATGTATTAATGAAATGGCAATTTCTGTACAAAATTTGAATTGAATACATCATCCTTCCCTTTCTCTCCCTGTTGATGCATGCTCATCTTTCTAGACTTTTCTGTGAGTTTTTTAAAAAGCAAAGCTACAGAGTTGAAATGTCATTTCTCCCAAGGTACACGGTCAGTACGTGGAAATGATTATGTACTTAATTAGTCATAAAATACATAAATCAGATGACTTAGAAAACAAATCATGACGCACACAGCAAACAATATAAAACACACTTCATTTGAATTCCCACAAAATGCCACCATTATCCCTCCATAACCAATTTCTCTCAGGCAAAGGTGAGCTCACAAATTAAACCCTTTTTTTTTTTTTCAGTTTAAATCTTGCAAAGTCTGTATTACAGTCAGTTCCTCTGAATGACTCTGGTTTAAATAAGATAAGGCTCTGTGCCATTCAGATCATAGCAAATGAGAGGGTTTGAACATAAAAACTCTTTGCCTGAGGCTGTTCCACTACTTGGATTTTTACACTTCAACAGGGTACTGGCATTCCTACCACTAAAAACACTGAAACAAAACATTTCCAATCACCTTCTAATCCCACCTCAGGAAACAGAAATCTCACAGATGTTTTCTAACCTGACTTCCTATGACAGTGCAATTAAAACTGCAGCACAAATGATTAAAAATAACAACAACAACAACAAAAAATCTGCTGGAAATAACATCCTCATTATTTAAAGAGTCAGGTTCATGAGGCATTACCTTGGCAGGTCCTTTCATCTGTGAGCAGCTTGTAGCCTTTCTGGCAGCTGCACTCGAAGCTGCCGACCGTGTTTCGGCAGAAATGGTCACAGCCACCGTTGTTCACCAGGCACTCATCAATATCTGCAAGGAGTGAAGAGGAAAAAATCAGTTGGTGACAGCAAAAATTCAGTTGGTGACGGCAAAAATTCAGTTGGTGACGGCAAAAATTCAGTTGGTGACGGCAAAAATTCAGTTTGCGACAGCAGAAATTCAGTTTGCGATAGCAGAAATTTAGTTCTTGACAGCAGAAATTTAGTTCTTTGTGACAGCAAAAATTCAGTTTGCGACAGCAAAAATTCAATTTGTGATAGCAGAAATTTAGTTCTTGACAGCAGAAATTTAGTTCTTTGTGACA
>VZTZ01010934.1:35732-47727 GCA_013400955.1 Drymodes brunneopygia | reverse complement strand
TTTTATTTTTTTCTTTCTTTTTTTCCCTTACGCCTGTCTCATGCCCCGGCCTCAATCCATCCAGTGAAGAAAAAAAGAGAAAGAAAAATAAAAGCATTTTCTCCACTCTGTTTAAATGAATAATTTTAGTGTGACTCTTATCCAATTCCATGTCTTCCTAAAAGCTACAGGCTTCATGTCCATGAATAAATTAACAGTTCACCAATAACATGTAAACTTTCAGATTTATAGACAGCATCTCTCTTTTGCCTCCCCTTCATTCTCTAAGCAGAGGAAGCAGAGACCAAGCAGCAAGAACAGAACCATAAAAGCCTTGAAATCTACTTTATCAAGTGCTGGCCCCCCTAAAGCAACAAGTTTAAAAATAAAACAGGAAATGTTTGGGGTTTTTTTGGTTTTTTTTCTTCTCTGTAACACAAATTACAGAGTTGTTATGGCTCTGCCATGTGCTGGCCTCAGGCAGGAAGGAAGCACTGGAGATGCCACTTTCACTTCCAGGAAAAGAGTGAAAAACAGCTTTTAGCAATTCAAATGTCCTCTGGTGAAAAAATACCAAACATAGATTAAAGCAAACATTTTTCATGAGAATAGGTAGAGTTTTGAAGGTTACACGAATTAATAGATCAGATTCAATTAATTCCCTTGGTCACATGATGGATTTAATTTCTGCCAGCTAAGACAAACCAGTTTTAAAACATTAAGCTGGCCAGCACCATCTAATAATTTAATTAACTTGCCCATTTCATTTCATCCTTTGCAGCTGCACACCTTGATGCTGAATAACACAGTCCTGATCTGACTGATTTCTGAATTCAATTTATTGCCTTTATTTGGACTAGGCTCTCTATTGGTAAATAAATACTGGCAGATGCAGGGGAAATCCAATATGCCATTATTTATTTATATTCTCATCATTTCAGAGGGCTTGAATGTTTTGAAATGTTATGGTAATTTAAATGCAGAGTAGTAGAGTGTAGACTCATTGAAATACTGACTCCTGGTAATCAGAAGGACCTTGCTCACATTGGTCTTAGCAAAATTTTCTTTCTAGATAAGAGATTTTATAAAGAGGCAGGGTAGCAAGGTGCAATATACAGTAAAATCAAGATAATGACTAGCAGGATTAGAAATCTAACTCAAATCTGAGGTTCTATCCCATGCAAGAGGGCAAAGCTCATCTATTTTCCCACTGAACTCAGTGACCCTGCTTTAATCCCAGCTCCTGAAAATGGAGTAGACCAGGATTTTCCATCCCAGCAACCAGAAATGAAATATCCACCTCTGGTGTGAGTGCCTCGGTGCATGTCACTCCCAGCAATCACTGGAGTATTTGGCTGGAAATGGAACAGCTCTAAAAAAAAGCAGCTTTTTAGGGGGGCCCACCACAGCACAGCCAGCAGAATTCCCATTAAAACCTCCTGCCAGAGGGGGAACCACAGGTTTCCAACTCCAGCCCCTGGATCCTGGCAGGGATCACAACAGGAATTGTTCCCCTCTCAGCTGAGCTCAGAGCTGAGGCCACTGCAGGTGCAAACATCCTCTGGCACTGGGAATAAAACCCCTGGTGCTGCTCAGGGACAGGGAGGGAATTCCTTGGTGCCTGGGGGCAAGAACCATCTCTGAGAGGAGAGACTGCCTGGATTCCCTCCTCACTTCCCTGGAATATCCCTGCTCCATCCACCTGGAAAGAGGAAGATGAGGATGAGCTGCCTGATGCACCTTCCTTGGAAGTTTAGGATTGTTCTGATTTGGGGTACATTCCCTCCTCTGTCTGCTTGGATTGAACCCACAATTCCCATTTTCCAGCCCAGTGCACCAACAGCTCCAAACTGNATTGTGGGTTCATTCCAAGCAGACAGAGGAAGGAATGTACCCCAAATCAGAACAATCCTAAACTTCCAAGGAATTACATCACAACCCCCCTAAGCAGCAGCCACCCTCAGGCATTTTTATTTCTTCTCCCTTTTTGTAGCTTAACTACAAATAATAATAATTTCTAATAATTTATTTTTGTGAAAAAATACCTGGAGCAAATCACTCTGCTTTGTACCAAAGGGGAGCAACATTTCTTTCCCTTCAATACA
Organism: Drymodes brunneopygia; assembly: GCA_013400955.1. Classification (NCBI taxonomy): domain Eukaryota; kingdom Metazoa; phylum Chordata; class Aves; order Passeriformes; family Petroicidae; genus Drymodes; species Drymodes brunneopygia. The sequence continues at coordinate 45,643 of VZTZ01010934.1, read as the reverse complement.
CAGCAACATTTTGGCTTTTATTTTTGATGCAAAACAACCAAAATTTTATGTCAATTCTCTGTTCTTAAAGCTGCCACCTTTCCAATGAAGACGTGGTAATTATTTAACCCCATTTGCCTCTAGGGCTATGAGGAGTTTCTGTCCTCACTGGACTGCAGTGCCATCACAAATCAACTTCAAGGTGTTCTTTATGCCAGATGTTTAAACACTTTTCTAGCCAGCAGCATTTTTATTGAGGATTTTAAACTGCAACCAGCAACAAGGTGAGTATTTAAAAAAATGTGACTGCAGTGGTTATTTTTGGCATTCCTTGCTGAAAGCCTCTGCTGGCAAGGATGAATATATCTGGGCACACTTGCCCTGACCCATGTAATGTGAGGAACTTTTCCTTACTTATATTTGGCTATGAAAAAACTGCTCTAGACTGATGGCATTTATAGCAAATCCTGCAGAATCCCCCACTTTTACAGTTTCCCTGCATATTAAAATGACTGTTTCCCATCCTACCCAGCACATGGAGGTCAGCTCCCTTTCCTGTCTCCTAGGAACATTAGTAAATCATAAGGATTTGAATTTCTGTCTAGACTACAAATTATTTATTTTATTTATTTTAAATAACTTGAGTCAACATTCTGAAGCTTGACAGCCCTACAGGTGAAATTGGTACAAAATCCAGCTGTAAAATGTGTCTTTTCAATTTTCTTCCAGCCCTCACTCTAATGGCAGTGACACAGTGAGAAGTTTCTCTTGCTCAGAGAAGAAAATCGTAATTATTTAAAAGCAAATGGACATCCAGATGGTTAATCACCTATCACTACTAAATGACTTTGGCATTAATATCTTTATATTCATTTCTCTTTAGTAAGACAGGCAAACCTGTGCTTTTCAACTTGACAAGGATGTTATGAAAACACACTACAAATGCCTGCAAAGCACTTTGACATTACAGGAATGAGCATCACGGGAAAATACACAAAAAAATGAAAAGTTTTATGTTCACAGTAAGGTTTAAATACTGTGCAGCAGGAAAGGTATGACACTAAATTAGGGAGAGGAAGCTGCTGAAAACCAGGCTGTTTAATGAGCACTGTTTAATTACCATCATGGACCCCTGAATGAAGCAAGAGTGGCTGCCTGAGCAGCACGGGAAGGTAAATGATGATGGGATGTGATTCTGTAATTAGCAGGTAATGACAATCCTGTGATGTGTGCAGAGAAAGCAGGAGCCTCCCTCCAAGTGCTGCTGCTTTCTCACTTATTTTAACATCTTCCTTTGAGGGAGGCTTGAATCATCACTAAAGCCCTTGGGCCAGCACATCTGGAAAGCTCTCCCCGTGGTCTGACTGAATTGCAAACTGGCTTTTGATCCAAACAAATTGCAAGGTGAATTTGTGACCCAAATTCACCTGGGGGAGGCACCAGGTGTGCCAAGAGGCACCACCTTCACCCAGGAACAGAGCAACAAACCCTGCCAAACCCTGACAGGCAGGGAGTCTTGGAGGAGCAGGAGAAATCAGCATCACTGGGAGGGAATCAGGATTTTCCAACCAGTCCCTGTTATCCAGGGTTCCACACCCACTCCAGGCTGGCTGGGAAGTGTTTTTTTTCCAGCTCTCCAGCACAGCAGCAGCACTGGAGTAGTTGCAAACCTGCAGCTCAGGATTGAAGCCAATTCCACTGAAATTGGTGTAGCTGGGAGAAGTTTTTTTAAAGGTTGAGATTTGGTTTCAGAGTTAGGTTTCTCTAAACAGCCTGCTGGAATCTCACAATTATTGTCCCAGGCTATCTGGCTACACCTCTGTGCTTCTTTGCATTTGGAAGGATTAGAATTATTTTAAATCAGACTCTGGGTCATCCTTGCAGGATGGGCTGTGGGTTTAGAGGCTGGTGCACTCCAAAGGAAGCTCTGCAGCCCTGGGAAACTCAGTGTCCCTATTAGAGCTCTGTCACCAAAAGTTCATTATCCTCCCAACTGCAATTTGAACACCAGAGGGCACAGAATAAATTGAAATATTTCCGCTATTAAACCTTGAGGCATTTAGAAATAATATTCCAGAAAAGGCTCTAACCCTCCTGCCACCATCCATTCAAAAGGATACTGAAACTCCCAAAGAACATAAGAATTTGAGGAAACAAATAATAATAACAACTTAAGTAAACATCCTCCCACACTTCACCAGTGTAGCTGATGCTGCACTCCAGTGAACAGCACGCAACATTCACTTCTAATAAACACTGAGGATGAAAATTGCCATATTCACTTCTAATAAACACTGAGGATGAAAATTGCAATATTCACTTCTAATAAACACTGAGGATGAAAATTGCAACATTCCCTTCTAATAAACACTGAGGATGAAAATTGCCATAAAGGCATTTTTCTCTGTGCTTTTGCCTTTGAAAATTGCAATATTCACTTCTAATAAACACTGAGGATGAAAATTGCCATAAAGGCATTTTTCTCTGTGCTTTTGCCTTTGGCCCTGTGCAGCCTCCTCAGATGGAGCAGAAATCAGGCTGTACAATACTCTGCAGCATTTCTTTATGACATCCAAAAGTGATTCTTTTGACTTTGTACCTGGGAACTGATAACATCCACCTGTGTTAACACAGTGGAGACCTCAGGATGAAAAAAACTGAAGTGTAAGAAAGACTGTCTCAAAAATCCTGGCCTCATGCAAAGCAGCAAACATTTTATGTTGTTTTACTGCACTTTTTTTGTCTCTCTCAAAGCTACCAAGCAGGAAAGCAAGCTGCTGGACTCAGATCTGAGACTCCCTGAAGCCACCAGAAAGATTCAGTTCTGAAGCTTTCAGGTGATGATGCTGGGGTCAATTATTTGAACCTGCACAGAACAATTTCTAATTTTGTGGGCTAATGAATATCTGTATTTTTAGCATCCCAATTTCAAGAATGCACCACTGAGGGCTTTCCTCTGAAGAACAGATGCAGCTGCATGTTTTCTAAGTAATAAATCTAGACTGTGAGCAGTGGAATCATTACTACAGCAATCATTTCTGTCTTTTAAAAAAGTTGGAACTCACACTCTTAATTTGATAGCTCCAGTGGGTTTTATCATTAAATTCATTAGTAGCCTGATCAATGCATCCACCTTCAGAATATTGCAAGCCAGAATCCACTGTGCTTTATTTGCATGGCTTTACAAGGAAAGTCTGAATTTAACTGATCCTTCACTTTTCTGCATTCATAGGAAAGTAGAGAAGTTGTTATCATTTTGATAACAGAGCCACTGCCAACATTCTGTTATTCAACCCCTCTCATCCATCCCCAAATGCATCTTCTACAGCAAAAAAACCCACTCATTACTAAAATTACAAATCACCTTTGGCCCAAACAAAGTTAACTTCTTCTGGAACATAACAACAATGAAGGAAAGAAAAAAAAAGACATTTTAGGGCATTGGAAATTTAATCTTCATCTACCTACATTTGCAGTCCTTCTGGTTTTTGGCAAGTTCAAAGCCAGGTCTACATTCACAGGCAACCCCACCTTTGGGTGTCTCCCTGCAGATGTGTGCACACCCATGATCTTTGTTCATGCAGTTCATACCCTCTGTGGAAAAGGAAAGAAAAATAGAAAATATTAGTATTGAAATAAAATCACGAAACGGTGACGCAGGTCCAGTCCTCCAATCATTTTATCTGTAAGTTTTATTTTTCATCTGGACTGTGCTCCACAGGACAAAAGAGCAGAGCTGAAAAGAGATATATAGTCAACAAAACAGGGTAATAAAAGATAAACACACTCTGGGGCAAAGACAAGCACTACTGTGTGTCCCTGTTTCATGTGGAAACTTGAGATTTCTCTGCTCTGTATCTGAATTCTAACCTTTCATGAAAATATCATGGATTTAAAGGATAGTCCAGGAAGTTGTCTGTCCCACAGAGCTGAAGGAGTGATCTCAGTGTTATTTTTCTCTTGCATAAATTCAATGTCTGGTGCATTTTTATTTGCCTGTTAATGTGCTTTTATATTTTCCAATGCACAAAATCTGCCAGATATTCTAACCAAGCATTTTTTGGCTCGGATCTGTTTCTTCCCTATTTGTTTTCCATCTCAGCTCTCTGTCACCCACCACAAACTCTGCCCATCTCCAACAAACCCACCACCACTTTTCTCTTTGCCTCTGTTAAACAAAACACACCAGCAATTCAGCAAACACCCAACTGCCATGGGTGGATTCCTGGTCGTGTTGATGCTGAGGAATAACATCAACCAACTTCCTTTTAATCATCACAAGAGACAATTTCAGCTCTCTAAAACCACACCAGTGATTTAGACACTGAATGCACCTTGGGGCCTTTCACGGCCCTGTTAATTCAAATCCCACATATTCACAGAAATCTTGAACTCAGCTCCTGTGGGTCAGCATCTAACATTCCTTGTGTGAACAAATTTGCATTACAAAGCCTGCCCAGGCTTCCCCTTGGATGTCTGACCTGTGAAGGAGAGACAAATTCTCTCAGAGTGCACTGGCAGAGAATTCACATTGGAGCCCAGCTTGCTGTGCTGGAAAGTGCCTGTGCTGCCCAAAACATCAGGGTGGACTCCACAATTCTAAATTTGGCACTTTGCAAGGTGTCTGCTGTTCTATATAACCTGTTCCAGGATGATTTCTCAAAACTGCTCCAGTCCAAAATGTTCAACTTAAACGTGCAGTGCTGGTGTGTTGTGAGTAAATGATTTTTGTGTGTAGAATTTGGAGGAGGGAAGGCTGCAGGAAGCCAGTCAGAGATTGCCTCAGGGTGACAGGAGTTAACAGCTTCAAGAAGTTCCTCACCCTGCTCAGGTTCACCTCTGAGAGGTTTGTATCAGCAAAATAATGAAAAACACACATCACCAGCCTGGCTGGGCGTTTTTGGTTCACCTCTTCTACAGAACACCAACCTCACCACCTCTGAAAACCAACATCACAGACAACAGATTGAGTTATTCCTCCTAAATTCCCCCTCTGTGCTGTCCTTGAGCCTAAAAACTCACCGAAACAGAGTGAATCCCTCTAAGCAAGTGAGTTATTCTTTGCAAAAAGTGCAGCCTGGGGAGCAGATGCTGCTGTGAGCCCCAGCACAGCATCCCACACTTCAAAGTGAGCCACGGAGCCTTTGTGGGGCTGAGCAGGCACAGGAAAACCTGGGAATGGCCCTTGCTGAAGGCTTTGAGGCCGTTTTTATAATCTCTTTCTCTGCACTTCTCCCAACAAAGGATTTGAGGCACAATGTGTTTGACAAAGTGCATTCCTGTGCACGGCGCTCTGCCCCCAAAGGGAGCTGGGAAAGATAACCCAGGGCTGGAGAGAGCAGACAGGAATTATAGAGATGAAAGCAGATCTTTAATGGCCCACAAGTTTCATCAAAAAAGTGATTTTACACTGTTTACTCGCAGATCCATCTGGACAAATAGTGTATTTGCTGAAAAATTAGAATTTCGGATGGTTATTCGAAAATAAACACGGTTTTGGGTTAGATTTCATTTTTTCAGCGAGGTGAAATATTGATTTGCTGCGTTCTTATTTTGTATAAAATGCATAAAATGCATTTGTATAAAAGCTAAGATCAGTACCAGACAGTTAGTTAGCATATTTTTGTATTTTCAGTTACTTGTGTGCCAATATTGTTAAAGATTCAGTGTGGCTGGAGAGTCAACTTGCAGAAAAGTAAACTTTATCAAGGGTGATTCATAAAATTGTTTGTGGATGTAGATTGATACAGAAGACATCTGGACAAATACTGTATTTGCTGAAAAATTAGAATTTCGGATGGTTATTCGAAAATAAACACGGTTTTGGGTTAGATTTCATTTTTTCAGCGAGGTGAAATATTGATTTGCTGCGTTCTTATTTTGTATAAAATGCATAAAATGCATTTGTATAAAAGCTAGGATTAATACCAGGAACAAAAACAAAAACAAAAACAAAACAAAACAAAACAGAACTGTTGTTCTGATTTTTCTAGAGTGCTGTGTTTAGAGTTGGTAGCAAAGATTCTCACAGATTTTGTGTAAACAATCCATGTTTCTATAACCGGCCAAGGATTGTTTTGGACTTTGGATGTTGTTTTTCATTCTTCTTTCTGGGCTGGAGAATGTGATGGGCTGTGTTTCTCACCTATGGAATTTCAGAGGTGGGAACCTCCTTGTCCAATCCTTAACTGTCTGTAAAAAGGTATAAATATAAGAATAAAGAGAGGCTGGGGCTCTTTTTGCTCTCTGCCCAGCCTTGGTGGCTGAGCTCCTGAGTTGCCTGAGTGTTTCGTGTCCGACAGAGCAACACAAAACCACCACAAANACTGTGAGCACATCTGCCCCACTCTGCTTTGGAACACAGGAGAGTATCCTGATTTTTGAAGTGCTCAATCAGTTTCTGGAACTGATGGGACTGTGGGTCAAGTGAAAAACCCAAATGTGCCCAAATGAAGGGAAAGACTGAGTGTTGGTAAGAGAGAAATCTGTGCACACACAGAAAAATTCCTGACTTTCTTGGTATGGCACAAAAACGTGCAGTGGTGAAAGGTTCTAGGTTTTACATATTAAAACTGTTAATAAATAATGTTAATAAATGTTAATAAATAATGTAAATAAATGTTAATAAATAACTGTTTTTATCCCATCTGCTGCTAGACAAGGGAAGCTCTAAAGCCAGCACAAGACTGGGTGCATGTCCCTTTGGCTGTGCTGGCAGACAGTAAAATAAACTTCTGAAACACAGACACATTCTCAGCAAATTCAGCTCACAGACAGCAAAACAAAACCCACTGGAAAATACAAACAGGAAGAGAAATATCACTTAAGAAAGGAAAACACTGATCTAATTAAACTAAACCCTCTCTCAGCATTTTAGACATGACTTGAGAAACTCTCTTCTGTCGCCTTGCTGGATTTTTCCTGACTCTGAGTTACAAAAGATTGTTCATGGGAGAATGACAGCCCCTGCCCTGCAGACCCACAATCCACACTCATTTTTGTTCCTGGCCTAGGAGAGATTTGGATGTGAATCTGCTGCATTAATCCAGTCTGCCACCGAGTTATCCCAGATCTCCTCACTGTGCTGCTCTGCAAAATGTTCAGGCTGATATAATGGCCCCTCCATTGTATTATGCTCTAAAAATGTTTTCAGCTCAATGGCCCTGAAAGTGCTTGAATCAGGCTGGCTGTGACAACTAAAGCATGGATCAGCCTTTATTTCTCCTTAACACTGTCTGGTCTCATCTTAATTAAGGCTTTTAGCAATTATTTCACCATGTGGCTCATCATACATGCTTAGATTATCCTCTGTGTTGCCACGATTTCACCTGCTCTGTATTTATAACTTTCAAATAAACATGCTGAAAGCTATTGCTGCAATTTAAAGGAGTCTTTCAGATCTGAAAAAGACTCCTTTAAAATCTGAAAAAGACTTCTTTAAATTGCACCAATAACTTTCAGAAAATTGCCAGACTACATGTGCCTGAATGTTCTAAGAAGGCACAGGAAATCTTGAGCTGAACCCACACATCCACACTGACAGGCTCAGCAGCATCTGCAGCATTCACACTCAGTCCTGAAAACTGCAGTCACATTCCCTTTTTTGTTGAAAAGTTAATTTTAGCACAAGGTACACAGTGAGATCTCATTAAGTTGCACCATATATAAGGTACAAGGTACATCTTCAGCAGCAGAGAGAGGAAAGAGCACAAGCAGAAACAATAATTCTCATTTTACTTGTTTTGTAAACTATTAATTCATCCTCATTTTACTTGTTTTGTAAACTATTAATTCATTCTCATTCTACTTGTTTTGTAAACTGTTAATCCATTCTCTTTCTACTTGTTTTGTAAAGTGTTAACATTGCAGGGGTTTCTATTTTGTTCTCCTTTTAAAAATTGTGCAAGAAGCTGCAGTGCTCCAATAAAATACACTGAGAAGTTTCACCAAGTGAAACTGCTCACAAAGATCTAGAGAAGTTTTTAGGTCTCCAATAAAAGGGCTTAAAGTAATCTCAGAAAGCAAACACTTTCCACAAACATAAATTAAAAAATTAATTGAAAAGATGGTTTTTCATTACTGTTTCACGAGAAGGTTTTGTACAAGCTCCAAGCAAAATTTAAGTCATTACAGTATCCTTTACTTTGCCTTTTTTACTTTATCTTTGTGTAAAGATAAGGCAAGAGATGGGGGGATACAATTTAAAAAAACCCAACTAAAACCTTGCCATTTTTTTCCTTCTGCAATCTGCACAACTGACACGAGACAGACTTGATTTGTAGAAATTCAGAAATCTGACACAGACACCTCCCCTGACAGAGTTCTTACTCTGTGAGGAACAGAAGCCAACCAAAATCCCCCAGGTTTCTGGTGGGGACAGGAACACGATGTCAGTGAAAATGGGAGCTGGCTGCTCTCAGCCAAATGGCTCATTTTGCATGGAATATTTTGTCCTATAAAAACAGACTCTTAACTTGGCTGGTGGAAAGCAGCTCCCCATCCACACCTGGGAGTGTCCCTGCCTTTGCCTCCAAACTCCAGGATCTCCTGTGCACCTCGAGGGTGATGAAAATCAACCAAATTTGGCTGAACAAGCCAATTAGAGGCAACAATCATCAGCTCTGAGGACCATTAAAGGCAGAGGATTGCTTTCCAACAGGCTGGATCTGACCTTTGTGCTGCACAGTTGCCTCAGACCTTCTGGACATTTCTGCCTCCCTGAAATTCTGATTCTGGGGTGTGAAGAATGTCTGGGTGAGCTCTGCTTGCCAGTGAGAGAAGCAAGATGTTCTCATCTCAGAACAGAATGTCCTTTCTCCAGGATCAAAACCCCCACCAAGATCTGCTGGTGTTGAAATCCTGTTTTCTCCCATTTTCAAGGTTTTCTTCAGCAAGGAAATGGGGGGTGAAATGAATTGAGTGAGGCAGGTGCCCTCCCTCAGCTGATCACAACACCACAGGTACAAAACATAAATCCAAGAGCAGACCCTCAGAGCTAAATGAGAAATCTCACACTGGGTGTGCTGGAAATGCAGTCATCTATGCAAAAATCTCATGGTTTTCATCCTGCAAACTCTGGATGAACACAGAATTTTCTTCCCATCCTCGTGCCTGAAATAAGTTGCTTGGTTCTGCCTGAAGCTTTAGGAAAAAAAATAGTTGCTTCAGTGACTACAGCTCACCCCAACAGAGGCTGAAAAGAAAACAAACAAAGCAGGCAAGCTGACCCAAGGAAACAGAATTCTACACTCTTAAGTGGGTTGTCTGGAGAAATCTTGGACGTGGTACAAGAAAACAGCTGCTGGTACATTACAAAACAAACAAATTCAAGTTTGTTTAGCAATGCCATGTCCTTTCAGTTTGGATCTGAAACGTGCTTAGGGCCAAGCATCTTCAGCAGGCAGACTTGGAGTCTGATCTCTGACAGGATGCTCCTGCTCTGAGAGGCAGCCAGGAAACAACAGGGAGAGGGGTTTTTGAACTGAAATTTAGAAATGGGAATGCATCAGGACCAGAACTTCATTCTGGCAGCTGCTGGTTTGCAGAGAGAGAGATCTGCAACTCTGCAAAGGTGCTGTGGTCTCAGGAGGACAAGGGGAATGAATGGAGCAAGTTCAGAGAGAAAGCAAAGAAACAGGAAAACAGATCCCAAAATTGCCAGAAAATGCCATCAACTGCCACGGGACCAAGAAGAGAATAAAGACAGGCTGAAATCCATCCCATGGGGGTTGTGAGCAGCTTGGGGCTGCATGAGTGTTTTTAGATGAACACATGAGAGATCTGCAATCTCAGGCTGCTCTCCACGCTGCAGAAAAGCTGAGACTCACTGAAACTCTTTCCAGTGGTCTCTGTAACTTTCTCATACATAAATATGGATATCTAAAAAAAATTAAATTTATTTATTCTAAAATTTTAAAATAAATGATAGCCCA
>VZTZ01010934.1:25333-35679 GCA_013400955.1 Drymodes brunneopygia | reverse complement strand
ATGGCAAGAAAATGTTTTTGCCCTTCCTGGTCACAGGAAAATTCAGTCAAATTTAATCAAACATTCACCACGTCCACCAAGAGAAACTGCTCACAAAGATGTAGCAAAGTTTTTAGGTCTCCAATGAAAAGGTTTAAAATAATCTCAGAAAGCAAACACTTTCCACAAACATAAATTAAAAAATTAATTGAAAAGATGGTTTTTCATTACTGTTTCACGAGAAGGTTTTGTATAAGCTCCAAGCAAAATTTAAATCACGACAGTATCCTTTACTTTGTCTTTTTTACTTTATCTTTATCTTTGTGTAAAGATAAGGCAAGAGATGGGAGGATTCAATTTAAAGAACCCAACTAAAACCTTGCCATTTTTTCCTTCTGCAATCTGCACAACTGACACGAGACAGACTTGATTTCTAGAAATATTTCTAATAAAATATTTTGAAGGTGAATATTTCTAGTAGAAATATTTTCTACTTTTTCAAACACATTAAGTATATTCAGAGAGAAGGAAATAGTAAATAACAGTAAATATTTCAACAGCACTTTCCTTTGCAGGAAGTCCTTCACATCCCAAACTCTTCCCAGGATAATTTCACAACTTCTTGCAAAATCATGTAATTAGCAAAATGCTACATTATAGTACATGTATCTATCTATATTATGTACTGTAATAGATGTATGTATTGTTATATATATGTACCTATTTTTATATATAATGAATATTCATAATTAGATATGATTCTATATGCACTAATGAAATATAGATTATTTAAACTCAAAAGTTCTATATGTACTAATGCAAATATAGACTATTTAAACCCAAAAGTTCTATATGTACTAATGCAAATATAGACTATTTAAACTCAAAATTCTATATGTACTAATGCAAATATAGCCTATTTAAAGTCAAAAGTTCTATATGCACTAATGCCAATATAGACTATTTAAACCCAAAAGTTCTATATTCACTAATGCAAATATAGAATATTTAAACTCAAAAGTTCTATATTCACTAATGCAAATATAGAATATTTAAACTCAAAAATTCTATATGCACTAATGCCAATATAGACCATTTAAACCCAAAAGTTCTATATGCACTAATGCAAATATAGACTATTTAAACCCAAAAGCTGTGCAAGGAAGGAAGGCTGCTCACACTTCTCCAGGTAAATACAGAGCACAGATCAAATAATATTTTTCCATCAGGATTATCTTTTTTAGATCAAGATCTAAAGCTCATTCTGTCACTTTGTTCCTCACAAAATAAAATAAAAAAAACCCACTCAGGTGTCAAGGAATTCCTCAGCTTGCCATGGTGCAGAAAGGACCATGCAGCACTAAGGTGGTTACATTTTTCCAAGATAAAGGATAAAACAATGGAATTTCCAGCTTCCTGCTCGGTTTTTTGGGAGTCACAGCCCCTCTGGAAAGCTGAATGTGAAGCACCATCCATGGGCAGATGTACTGTGAGTCCCCAGAGCTTCACATTTTCATCAAGATTTTGAGAGCAGAAAAATCCAGTGGTCAAAGTCATTGCCCACCAACCCAAGAGCTGATTTCTGCCAGCTCTGGGGACTGCCAGAAAAACCACACGCAGCTCAGAACTGGAATTTTAACAGTGTATTTGGGGAGCCAGAGGGTCAGCTACAGCCCCTCTCAAAAATCAGATTGTGGGTGTATTTAAGTGGTTTATTTACACACAACATAAGCTCTTTTTAGGTGCAGAGTGTTCAGGTCCCAGGGTTTGTCCAGCCCCACTTCCAGGGCAGGCAGGAGATGGTTTTTTCCTTGGGGAAGGAGGTCAAACAGGAAGGTGCCAGAACAAGCACCACAGGGAGCAGGATGGGTTTCAAACATCCCAAAGCTCAACACATCCCCTGCTCTTTTTCCTGACAGATAAATTTCACTGATGAGTCCCTGAGAAATCAAGGAATCCACTTCAGAACTGCAGTGGAATCCAAAAGAATGAAATGATACCGGAAATGGAAAATGCTATGGCCTCTAAATATAAATATAGCAGGATTTTACACACCCGAGGACAGTGAATATGAAAGCCAAAATATCTGTTTGCAAACTGCCTTGTGAGAAAAAGCAATTCCATTTCCTATCAGAATGTGTTCAGATGTGTGGAGTGCCTGGGGTAAAAGCAATGTTATCTGGAGTATTGTCATAACTGAATAACTACTTTCATAAGCTCAGAGTGTTTGGCTCCTCCAGTCTCCTCTGTCTCTTGATTGATTGTTCAGTCAGTCTGGTGCTAGAGCTCATAAATTTCAAAATTCTTTCAAGTTTTTTTTTGTCTTTCTGATCAAAGAAATGTTTATGTATCCTTCCCATACTGTGTCTCTCTAAACCATTGGCTTTTTCAAAGTGGTTTTTTTTTTTTTTTCTAACACCATAATGTGATGTACACAGAGAGGTAAATGATGTCAGAATCCTTTCTGCCCCAAACCAGTCTGTAAATCTTCAGAAAAGCAAAGTTCATGGGTGCCTTTAAAAGGGGCACAATCTGTTTGTGCTTAAAAGAAAGTCCCCCTTTTTTTTTTTTTTGTGTGTGCAGAATAACAATGCCAGAATGTGTTATTCCAAAGAACTGTTGCCATGGTGATGCCATCAATAACATCATTTTCTGCATCCTTGTCCTTTAAACACATAAGGAACGCAACAAGCATTGGTAAATGTGAAAAAAGAACAATTACCTTTTCTTTCTCAACAGCAGAGGAAGCCTTTATTCACCTCATCAATAGAAAATTATGTAGAAAGGAATAATAAAGACTGTTACAAGAAGCACCAAGAAGCCTATTAGTGACAAAGGCTTTTTTTTTCCCTTTCCATGAATAATTACAGCTCTTCAAGAAGAAATCAGCCCAGGCTAAGGACCCTTTGCAAGCTTTAGATGGTAAAACAAACATTTGACTATACAAGGATTTCCCTTTCATGTACCTTTCCAAGGAAAAACAACTGAAATCCAGAGTGAAATGAGAGAGAGAGAAAACCCAGAGAAACATCTGCTGCAATTAAATTCACAGAACCCTGCTCATTCACCTAAAAGACTCATAACAAAAGCAACCAGACTAGTGGCAGAATCAATATAAATTTGGAGGCAGCAGGTTGAAGTTGTCTGTAGTGGGAAAGTTTGGCTTTTTAAGTCACATAAGAACAGGAAGCTATTCTGATTTTTTTACAAATAGGGGAAACAAGATTTCAACACTGGATGTGTGTTCCAACAAACAGTTGGGAAACACTGCTCAGTTTAAAACCTCAATGGTAGATCCACTTCCTACACAAATAGGAATATTTATTTCATCAATAATGAAACCTTCACCAAAGCAAGATTAGGCTGCAGGGACTTGTAGAGAGCAAATAATTAGGAAACCCTTCTGAAATATTGCACTTTTGTCCTGACTCTGATGGTGATGCTCAAATGGGAGCCCTGAATGTGCTGCTCAGGGTTTCCTGCATAAAGTAAAGGTCAATGCATTGGGAATTAGATTGTTTAAATCTTTATATTCCTGTACTGGAGTCAGAGGCTGAAGGTGGGGATGGAAAAACCTCCTGCTGCCTCCTCCTTGCCTCTAGGTAGCAAAAGGAACACGTGCAAGAGAAAAGTGGGCAGGAAAGGGAGAAAGGAGTGATGTGAGCTGGAGAGGAGGAATGTGCATGTCCCAAAGGACTGAAGGGTTAATGACAGCAAAGATACAGAGCAGACAATGGCCAGATTAAAAGCAGCAACATGAATTTAACTCAGATGATGCAACTCCAAGCCCTTGAGCTGAATGAGAGTGGTCTGTGAGTAAAAGGCAAGAAGTGAACCATATGGCCACATTTACAATGGAATTTTGTGCTGGTTAGGAAGGGGAATTCAAGATGTTTGAATCTTTTCCTGCACACTCTCCTTTGATTTCTCACTGCTCTTCCCTCTACCTCTGAAGAGAGTCAGATAACACTTGCTCATTTTGGAGAGCTCCTTCAGCTCTCCACTTGGCACTGAGGAAATCCTGCAGGAATTGTGACCCACTAAAGAGGAACAGCATATGGATATGGTGGGAATTAATTCTTTTCCCTTCTATTCAGAGCTTCTGCAATGTTTTAAAGTGTTCTGCTATTCAGTTTAAATGCTAACACTGACTGGGTTCTCTTTAATGGAAAAGGAGCTTCCACATTCTTTCTAGATTTCAACACATTTAGGAATTGTTTAGAAAGCTCTGTGGAAAGGCTTTAACACAGCAGCTGATGGCCTAACCCAGCTTATCTGAGGGGCTGTTCACCAAATTCCCCAGAAAAACAACAATTAGTGAAATCTCTTTCTCAGTATCCAAACGTTGCTCTTTATCTCTTTAAGCCGAAGGAATAAAAGACAAATTCCTGGAAGGAAATGTTATGATTCCCTTCCCTTCTGACTTGCCTGGGACTTGGAAAGAAAATGTCTACTTTTGTAATTTCCTAGCTGGCCTCAATGGGCTGAGAGCTGACCAGTAACTCCCAGTTTAGGAGCAATTCCCAGTTTAATTCTCAGCACTGCTGTCAACAAAACAAACCAATTGTTTTGATGAATTGGGAAAAGCCTCTTGAACTCCTCTGGGATCCTTTCAAGGCCACTGGAAGTTTAGATGCTTAATTTATGGAGCAAGTATTAAAAGTGTACATGGGTCTTGTTAAGCAACAGTTTCCTGACTCTGCTGAACTCTGTGGCTGGAAGGACACTTGGTATTAATTTTGCTTGTAGGCTGCCCCAGAACAATGTGATCCTGTTCTCATACAGATCTATTGGAGAAAATCTTCTGTAATTTTTATTCTGAAGAGAGAAGAAAGCTACTGAGATATTTTCAAAGATATGCCAGTCATTACAATATTATTCTCCTTCGCCAGGAATTTAAATGAAAAAATCAAATTCTTGACAATAATCAGGCATTACCTAAATAATTCTTTTTTTGTTCTGTCTCCTGAATCCTCACATGGAGTGTCCTCCATTTGATCCTGTACAATTGTACCATTTTTAAGGCAGAAACAGAAGGAATGGTGCAAAAAAATTAAACTTCTTTATGCTAACATTTTCTAAATACTAATGGTTCTTCTAAAAGAGAAAGATCTTTCCACCTTAGGAATGTCTGCAAAAAACCAAACCTGAAGATGAACTCTGAAGTCCATGGTGGATTTTTAGAATTCATAACATTTTTTACTGTGGCAGGACTATCACAAAAACAAAGCAACCTACATCACGCTATAACCTGATTAAAACTTCATTTTTTTATGGCCTCTTCAACTATTCATGACCACCTGAATGGGTGCATTTGCCCTACACTCAAATCACAAAATCATTTTTAAAATCTTCTCAGAGATGGCACTGAAAAGATTTAATAACACCTTTTTTTTCCTTTTTTTTGGCCACAACCTGCAGAACAAAAGTTAGCAAGTGCCTTCCAGCTGTTCCTTCATCACCAGCAGGGAGGTGACAGAGCAGATTTTTGTGACACATCTCTGCTGAGAAACTTGGCTGAGAGGAAGAGGAGAGCTGGGAGTGTGTGGGCACTGCTCAGATGGGGAAAAGCAGATGAGAGCTGGGTCCTGGAGGCAAAATAAGGAGCTGAAGAGGCACAAAGGGACAATCACAGTCACTGTCACTGTCACTGTCACTGCCACTGGCACAGAGATTTTCCTGCTGTTTTGAAAGCCACTCTGCTTTCCCTCCACTGTGCAAATTCCCAGATTTCAGGAGCACTGAGGGAGCTGCTGCTCCTTTTGACCCTGACTCTTGTCTTCCAGGTCTTCCCCCTTGCCTGCAAGTTTTACTGATGGAAATAATCAGGAACCCAAGAGCAGTGTTAGGTAAACCCACATCATCTTATAAATAAATAGTGCTTTTTGTCAGAGGCTTTGCACGGATGTGTTTTTTCCTGAGATGATCTCTGCACACACATTCCTACCAAAGAGGGGGTTCTGATGAAATGTTGAGCAAGCTCAGATTGGGAATTTGGAAGTCACTGCTCTTTGCATGGAACTTATGGTGTTGCAAGAGCCTCCAGATCCAAAAAGGGACAGCACAACACAATAATCACTGGCAATCAGCACAGAACCACCACTTAATTTCCTTAATGAAGGACTAGCCAGGAAGGAGCCTCCATTTGAACAGAAAAAAACTCTTCCCACACAACCTGAGCACTGCACACACCTGCACACTCACCACGCCATCAGAACACCAATTACAGCAGCTCCTGCTGTCATAAAATAATTGAATAACACAGATTGGAAGGCTCCTTTAGAGATCATTTGTTTAAAGCTTCAGAGTTCCATTGGATTTTGCTTGCTCAAAGATACCCATTTCTCAGCACAGCAGCTACAAACTACCTCGTGCTTGGTGAAATGTCTTTTTTAAACATTAGAAAATTAATTCTGAGGGTTTTAATGATAAAATTCTCAGCCATTTGTTATGCAGTTACTGATAAGCTCGTGCTGGTGACATTTGTCACCTGTATTTTTGTCACCTTAGCAGTGTGCCTTTATTACAAAAAAAAATTCAGTAATGAAATACAAAAAGTTACCTGCATGGAGGAGCTACTGAAATAGAATCACCTGAGGAACTTTTATCACCATCCCTCTTTTCTCCCTGCTGGAGATAAGGATTTTATCATCCCTCATTCCCCTCCTCACTACAAGCAGTGTTTCCCCCTGTGATCTAATCAAACACAGAACAATTGTGCTCAGCTCATATTTATCTTTCAGCATTTTTGTTTTCCATGTCTATCAAGTTGTTCGGAAAAAAATCCTGTCTTCTGACAATCCCCATGCCCCTTAAGGCATTAGGGGATCCCAGCTCTGAGTGCCTCACTGCTCTAATAAAATATCTGCATCCCACTCTGAAATACTCCATCGCTTGGCTAAACACAATATTCACTTTTTTTATTGCTTTATTCATTTTTTTATTGCTTTAACACAATATCAAAATCCGTTGGAGTTTCAATATAACTCATTTTCACTATTTTAAAACCCACTCTATATTTTGCTTCAAAAAAAGGATGGAGAGAGCTTTGGCCTCTGACTGCAGCCAGCTCCTGTTCCTGTGAGCAAGGGATGCCCTCACTCTGCCAGGGCTCCAGTGCCCCTTGCCTGTTGTTAATCTGCTCCTGGGGTGATGAAAGTCAGAGTTAGAAGAGATCCTGAGGTGCAAAAATAGAATTGCAACTGATTATCTTGACTTATGAATCAGATCCCCCACGCCTGATGCTGCACTGGGTTCACAAGCAGGAAATAGGGAGAGCTGTTGTCCAAAACCAAATTGTTGTTTTTGGGCAAGAAGGGTTCTTTTCTTTGCAATATCTATTGGTGTGTTATTCACTTCCAATTTTTTCTTTAATTGCTGTGCATCTAGTTAGAAACTTCCAGCAGCATGCACAATGGTGAGAGCTGTCTCCAAAGTCATCTCTATTGTCAATGGGGTGGAATAATTCTAGGAAAAAAAAACCCCACAATTTTTCTGTACATGTGTGGCTGGGTGTTTAGGTATGCACAGAACTGCCTCACTGGGAAATTTTTCCTTTATGACCACATAAATCTTTTTCATTAAAATCAGAGTTATTTATGCCCAGGACTACCTGTGCTTGCACCAGACCTGGTGGGCCAGGAGAAAAAAACCCTGCCAAGACCACAAACTAACCCAGCTCTCCAGGGATTCCTGCTTTGCCATAAGGAGTGGCTTAAGAAAGCAGATTTTTGAAGTCAAGTTACGAGTCCCCGTGGGCCTCCTGCTTATTTTATGAAGGAAAAATTCATGCTACCTCTTTACCATATAACCCAACACCCACAGGCAAGAGAGGAAATGCTTGGAGAAATTTGCAGAAACTTCTCTGGGAGAATTGCAGGATCTTGTACATCTTGCTTGTGCTGCTGTGTGTCCATGAAAGGAAAAAGAGACAACTCCCTAATATTTTGTCCTGAAGAGATCATTCTAGGAAGGAAATATAACAGCACACGCTGCAAACACACAACATCCATAAAGCCCTGAGCAAATATTTGTGCTAATGAAGGTTAAGGAGCTGGCAGTTCTGAAAACTGTGCTCCTCTATTTGTGGCCAGGCTGATTTCAATGCAGGCAGCTGCAGTGGGAGCTTCCCCACCCTGGGCTGCCAATTCCTTCAACCCTGACCCAAAGAGACCCTCTCCAGAAGCAAGAAATAATTCATTCTTTATGCTTTGTTCAGCCCTGGATTTATTTCAGGCACAGGCTGCCAATTCCACGGGATCTGTCCGCAGTGATTTTATAATTCAGTCTGCAGTGAGCTGGGATGTGAACCCAGACCACCTAAGTCACTCCAATAAAACAACACAGTGGAGCAGAAACAGAGTGCTGGGAGCAAAAGGCCAGGGCTGTTATCCACTCCAGCTTATTTCTGTAATTGGAAGGTGGCTGCAAAGGAAGGCAAAGCCAAGTTGAGTCACACCTAATAGCCTTGAAAATGACAGAATAAAAACGAGGAGGGGAAGTCAGAGAGCGCTAGAAAAGGGTTTGGGCCTCTGTATATTTGTGTGGTTTATTCTTCTGAACATAAATGTTCCCTGTCCTTTTTATGGAATGAAGTGAATTGTTCTTGCTGTAGGAATCCCCTTGCTGTAGGAATGTTGGAATGCTGCAGTATCCATCAGTAATGAGGAATATTTCCATTGAATTATCAGCTCCTTTTTTTATTTAGGCCAGCTCTCAAAAATGGGTGTGTCACTCTTCCAGGATCTAACCTCTGGCTTCTGCTTAAAGAGTAAAAATTTCCAGAAATCACCAAGCACTCTCCTTTTGAAGATGAGCCCATTTAATGCCAACCAGACTTGCAGGCACACCTGTCACTGCTGAAAACCAGAAATCCAAATTTGAAGCCCCACTGCACCTTTTTTTCCTTGAAGCTGAGGACAGAACTGTTCAGTAACCCTGGAGATTTTGTCAAAAGGCATCAGATTTTGTCAAAAGGCATTAGATTTTGTCAAAAGGCATTAGACAGAGAGCACCTGCCTTAGTCTCCAACACAAATTTTAATTTATTCTTTCCTAGGAATGCACAGAGTTTTCCTCTGCTGAGGATGAGGAGTTTCCTGCATCGTGCCCATGCTCTGTCTGCTTTAGGAACACTCCTGCTGCTCCAGAATGAGATTACAGCTCTCACAGGAGACTCTTTTATGTAATTTGTGAGATCTGTTGCTTTTAGAATAGATAACTCATCATGGAATAGCTCACTGTAACCCATTACACCTAACTAAATCAACACCCTGCAGTAAAACAGCATGAGTAGAAAAACTCTTGGAAATTAAACAAAAACCTCTGTGGTTATGTGTTTAATCCTGCTAAATTCAGCATAAAGATGCACTGATAGCAGTAGTGTTGGATTAACCCCCTAACTGTTTCTATTTGCTCAGAAATGTGCAGTTTAGATGTAATTCTTAAAAAAAAAATACGAAAATGGCAATTTAAAATTTTTTAAAGACAATCAAAATAATTCTCTTCATCTGCAGATATTTTAACCCTTTCCCCCCCAACATCTAAAAAAAAAAGAGAAGTACATGCATTCATCTCAAAATACTGTTTCTCTGAGGAAGTTTCCTAATTTCTCTGTGAGTTTGCTTATCAGTTCAGATTACAGAAAGGTGATTTTTCGACCAGTGACCAGTCGGTGTGTGAGATGTTTCAGGAGGCAGCATTCCCTCTCTGGGGAGCCCAGTGAATGCCCTGCAAAGCAGGGACACACATCCTTTGTCTGCCTGAATGCAGAGTCTCAACCTCTCAGTCTCCCTCTCTGCCTGCATAGCAGTGCACACAATAGACCCAGACCTAAAAGCCATTGTAATACAAATTAAAACTACTTTTCCACAAGTCCTTCACCAGTGCTATACACCTAAATATCCTTTTTTGGCCACAGCACCATCCACGAAACAAAATGCACTGCACTGGAGATTTTCACCACCCGGGCTGCAATTACCACAGTGGATGCAACTTTTTTTTTAGACCTCAGTGGTATAAAAAGAAAATAGCATCATCTTGTTCAATGGCAGCTCCTCTGCTGAAATATTCATCACCTAAGTGATAGTTCTGTGCTTTTTCAAAGTGTAACATGCACGAGCTTTGCCACTGGCAGAATGTGTCCTTATTATGTTTAAACCTGTGTAAAACAGCCATAATTATCAAGAATGAAAGGCCAAAAGTGAAAAAAAAAAAGTTTTAATTCAAGTTATGCGTAGAACTTGTTAAAAAGAAAATTATCTCATAACTGAAAAATGCAAGCCCAAGCATCTGAGCTTTTCAAGCAGCTGTAACTTTAAAATAAAATGCAGTCATAGTTATAAAAAAAAAAAATGAAGTGCATTTTTA
>VZTZ01010934.1:12762-25144 GCA_013400955.1 Drymodes brunneopygia | reverse complement strand
CAGGTAGTTATATTTTTATTTATATTTATATTTATATTTATATTTATATTTATATTTATATTTATATTTATATTTATATTTATATTTATATTATTATATGACTCCTCAATCATGCTCCATGATAAAAAGCCACAATGAAGTGCCTTTATGGCCAAAACCCATGCAATTCTAGGTAAGAAATCTGCAGAAATACCATCAGGAAAGTGCTTCACCAGGTTGACTTGTGGGTCAAGTTAAAATTTAGGGCAAATTCTGGGGGAAAAAAAAGGAGTAGAGTTGATGAGCAGACCTTGTGGGGGGTGGTATTAGGTAAAAGAATTTATTTCAGAAAAGGCATTCTGTTAACACCCCTCAAAAAGGGAGGGATTTTCCTTATCAGAATGGCCCATCTTTGGGTGTTTGTGTTTATTGCAGAGCCTGTGGAGTGCTCTGCTGCCTCCAGTGATGCTGCAGTGCAGGGTTCTGGTGTCATCACAGACCCACAAACCCAGCCACAGCAAAAATGAGTAAATTCATGAGCAATTCTGCCTTGAGAGGGCACTGATTTACAACGCTGCTCCTGCCAAAGAAACCCTGTGCGTGTAAAGCACACATTTTATCTCTTAAGTCAGGGAGAAAAACTGAACTTTTTGTCCTACCAAGTGCAACAGAAGTAATTCTTCTTAATAGTGGCATAACAGCAACCCACCAACACAAAACAGAGATTCTGGAGATTCACGGGGTGAAAACTTTGACACCATTTCGAGTGTTGAATGAGACCCAAAGTGACCCAAATGACTCTGAAAGGTGTCCTGGGCTCTGCTCTGCTCAGGAACTTTGCTCTGATCCCCTCCAATCTGCACCTGTGTCCCCCTGCTTTTTGAAGGGTTCCATGGTTGTAACTTTGCGGTACAAGTTTCCCATGCATTTTTTATAAACATGGCCCTTGGTTTTCCTAACTGGCCGGGATTGTTTTGCACTTGTAAAATTGTTTTTCATTCCTTTCCCCTGGGGTGGAGAAAGATGATTGACCATGTCTTTATCCTCTGAGCTTACAGAGGTGTTAACCCCTCTCACCAATCCTTGATTGTCTTTGGTAACATATAAAAATAAGAGAATAAAGAAGGGCAGACTTTTTGGGTTGGCCCTGCCTGGAGATTCAACTCCTGCTTGTTTCTTCTGTTGCCAGCTGTGCAAAACACCTGCACCAGGGATTCTCTGAGCTCTGCTGGAAAACCCTGGGCTCTGCCTGGCAGTGTGGGAGTGAGCAGAGCCCAGGGCTGGGTGAGGAGATGGAAGGTGGAGAACGTTGCTTGGACAAGGTGGGTTCCCACTGCTCCTAAAACAAAGAATTTCAGAGAGCTCAAAGGAGCTGCCCAAAGCACCTGCCAGTGTTTGTTTGTTGCTACACTCTCCTCACATTCTGATCAAGAATTTCCTGACAATTCCCAGTTCAGGAACAAGAGAAATTCCTATTTCAGGTTCCTTTCAGAGCAATCTTTCTGGACCTGCTGTCTCTGATCACTGGACACAGAACTCCAGGGCTGGCTGGGAATTTCCTTTATTCTCCCCATGACTTCAAGGATCTGGGGGCCTGGCAATGGCCTGGATTTCTGCTTTTTTCTTGCTGTGGTAAATTACAGTTGTGGATTTNCATTTGTGGTTATTATTTAAATGCTATTATTTGTTGTTATTGCTGTTTACAGGGAAATCATGCAACTGTGCAAGGGTTATTGTGGAGAAAGCATTTCCATTGACCATGGGCCAACAAACAGGCCCTAAACCTCAGTTAGTTATATTTATATTTANGGGATTTTCCTTATCAGAATGGCCCATCTTTGGGTGTTTGTGTTTATTGCAGAGCCTGTGGAGTGCTCTGCTGCCTCCAGTGATGCTGCAGTGCAGGGTTCTGGTGTCATCACAGACCCACAAACCCAGCCACAGCAAAAACGAGTAAATTCATGAGCAATTCTGCCTTGAGAGGGCACTGATTTACAACGCTGCTCCTGCCAAAGAAACCCTGTGCGTGTAAAGCACACATTTTATCTCTTAAGTCAGGGAGAAAAACTGAACTTTTTGTCCTACCAAGTGCAACAGAAGTAATTCTTCTTAATAGTGGCATAACAGCAACCCACCAACACAAAACAGAGATTCTGGAGGTTCACGGGGTGAAAACTTTGGCACCATTTCGAGTGTTGAATGAGACCCAAAGTGACCCAAATGACTCTGAAAGGTGTCCTGGGCTCTGCTCTGCTCAGGAACTTTGCTCTGAACCCCTCCAATCTGCACCTGTGTCCCCCTGCTTTTTGCAGGGTTCCATGGTTGTAACTTTGTAGTACAAGTTTCCCATGCATTTTTTATAAACATGGCCCTTGGTTTTCCTAACTGGCCGGGATTGTTTTGCACTTGTAAAATTGTTTTTCATTCCTTTCCCCTGGGGTGGAGAAAGATGATTGACCATGTCTTTATCCTCTGAGCTTACAGAGGTGTTAACCCCTCTCACCAATCCTTGATTGTCTTTGGTAACATATAAAAATAAGAGAATAAAGAAGGGCAGACTTTTTGGGTTGGCCCTGCCTGGAGATTCAACTCCTGCTTGTTTCTTCTGTTGCCAGCTGTGCAAAACACCTGCACCAGGGATTCTCTGAGCTCTGCTGGAAAACCCTGGGCTCTGCCTGGCAGTGTGGGAGTGAGCAGAGCCCAGGGCTGGGTGAGGAGATGGAAGGTGGAGAACGTTGCTTGGACAAGGTGGGTTCCCACTGCTCCTAAAACAAAGAATTTCAGAGAGCTCAAAGGAGCTGCCCAAAGCACCTGCCAGTGTTTGTTTGTTGCTACACCTTCCTCACATTCTGATCAAGAATTTCCTGACAATTCCCAGTTCAGGAACAAGAGAAATTCCTATTTCAGGTTCCTTTCAGAGCAATCTTTCTGGACCTGCTGTCTCTGATCACTGGACACAGAACTCCAGGGCTGGCTGGGAATTTCCTTTATTCTCCCCATGACTTCAAGGATCTGGAGGCCTGGCAATGGCCTGGATTTCTGCTTTTTTCTTGCTGTGGTAAATTACAGTTGTGGATTTTGTGGTTCTGCTGTGAGTTTTGGGTTTGTTTTGCTGACAAGCTTTTTGTGGCTCGTGGTATTTCGTTGCATCTGGAATCCACTTTTCTCTGAACCCTTTTGAACTCTCAGTGCATCTCTTGCAACTGATGGCCTTGGGGACCTTTTGTAGCCACAAATTGCTATATTTCTGTTATTTGTTGCCCAGACACCAATTCAGTGAGGGATTCATGCTACAGAAGTCCCAGGAATTAGAAAAGAATCTAAAAGTTTTGCAAGAACAAAGCAATCATCATGCACATTAAAAACCTGTAAATGGCAACTGCAACTGTAGCTAAACACAAATAACTAGTTCTTCAAAAAGCATTATTTCTTTTTGAATGTATATTTTCCCTTTCCAATTTCCTAATCAGTCAATGTAGAAATTACATAAGGCTCCTATTGTGCTAAAGAAACCTGCAGAGCCTTAATTTGAATAAAACTTCAGGTCTGTGGGATTTTTTTGTTTTATTTCAAAGTATCTTGCTCTGAGACCTATTAAGGCACCCATTGTTTCAAGGCAGGATATTTGATGTTTGCAAAGTGTATTAGATACTTACATGCTTTATATTAAAAAGGCAATGATTGGCTCCACAAAGAACCACACAAATACCTTTTTAATTGAAATCTTTCCATCTCCCCTGCTTTCAAGCCCCCAAAGGTACCAAGCTATGAATTTCAATGAGGGCTTTGCAAAACAGTGTTTAATTAGTGCTTTTCTGTCAGCCTATCTTCCATCACCCACCCAACCCTTCTTGTTCCTGCAGAGACGTGGAGCAGCAATTTAATATTGTACAAAAGGAGCAACATTCTCTCACAGATAGGAGGCTAAAAATTTATCAGTTCAGCCTAATTTTGGGATGGCTGGTTTCCCAAATCTATACTCAATTGTGTCTGTTTTTATTTTGGAGGTGGCAGGCCATTTAAAAAAGGGGGAAAAAAGAACTAATAATAATGATAATGATAATGATAATGATAATGATGATAATAATAATAATAATAATAAATCTGCACCTGAAGGAACCAAAGACTTGAACAGCAGCAGTCTGCACTTCATTCTTCCAAAATTATCACCATGAAAAACCCTCTAGGGCTGTGGGATGCTGGTGTTCCACTACAAAAAACTGCTTCACCTGGATCAGGGACATCAGATGTCACCTCAGTTTTCCACATTGCTTTTCTACTAAATGGTCATCAAATTTTTGTCATGACGAATTTTTATCTTAAAAGGTTTCTACACCCAGTTTCTCATCATCTTCAAATGAATTATAAAGTCCTCACTGTGAATGACCTGACTTATTAAAAAAAAAACCAAAATCACTTTTTTATTAAGGTGCATTTCTGGGATGAAGTTGGTTTATGGCAGAGACATCACTCCTGGAGGGGAGTGGAAGAAGGGGAAGGGAATTAAGAGATCCTGTACATGTGGAAAACATGAGAATCCAAAGAAGCTCCATGCAATGGAAATAACTCCTGCTGATGCTGCAGGATTCATACCTGGGGAGGATTGGGATACAGGAGAAGGTGTGGAATCACAGCATCCCAGCAGATTGATGCTGCTCCAGCTGCACCTTGGAAATGTTCAGTTCTTGGAAGTGAATGGAGCCATTCAGGTGAATGCTTCCATGGAAGGACTCTAAACTTAATTCAATTTCTTGCTCTGAAAATGGGTCAGAAATGGAGCAAAAGGGATGCCAGCAGCAAATAAGAATGAGGAATTCTGACAGATGTGATGGTCACTTATAGTATGTTTTCACAATATTTGTCATTCTTCCAATTACCTTTTTAACATGAGACTAAACACATTCAGCAACCTGAAGATTAAAGTAATAGGTATTTTTTAAATCCTGATTTCAAGCAGATGTGGCAGAATCCAGAAATAAGACCCATGAGGGAAGCTGGCAGCATCCCATGAATTGCTCATTGGGGCAGACCTTTCTGCCCTCAGTCTTGGCTGCAACCAGGGAGTAGCAAGACATTAAATTTGGTAAAGAGAGAGCAGAGGAGAGGATGAGAGCAGCAGTAAAAGCCACAAGACACCACAGGAGGGTGCTGCACACAGTCACTGTGTTCTTCTGGACTCCAGGAGCAGTAAAGGCAGCAGGACTGTGTTTCCCATGGAGCTGGAGAGCAGCAGGAAGTCCTTTTCCCTCAGAGCATCCCAGAATAAATCCATTTACTTGTGATCAGAGGCTCAGAGCCAAAGGGCACTGCCTGTGCCAGCCTGAGACCCCTTGGTCACAATGGAACTGCCAACTGGGGCCAGCTGGGAACAAGAGGAGCAAAAATCACCTCAGCCAATGGCCCATCCAATGCAGAGAGTTTAATGATTGTGGAAATATTGGAATATTGCACTGTGCTTACTCTGTGCCAGACAATAACTCTGCTCTGCCACCCATTCCTTACATGTTTAATATCAACACATCTTCAGAAAGGCCCAGGATTCTCAGAATGGAGTTGGTGCGTGAAGGGATTTACACTTTTCTGAATCAGTAGATGACAATAAACTTTGTGTAACTGCAGACAGATTTCCCTCTGCCCAGATATGTTTTCTTTCACACTTCCCACTTACTTTTCAGCAGCTAAACAAACCCAGAGTGTTGCACTACACACAATACAACACATTTACCACTATTGACTTTTTTTTTTTAACTGAGGCTGCTCACAGCAATTTAAAAGAAAAATTTTGAACTACTCATCCCTCTCCCAGGAGATTTATTCTGACTTTCCAGGGTAAAGGTTACTCCCTTCCATATCCCAGTGAAGGGAGGAAAAGCCCACCACAGTGCTCTGATGCATCTTGTGGGTCCCTGGAAATAGAAAAATCACAAATGTTTTATTTAAAATATCTTCTGGTACAATGGAGGGTCTCTTTGCCCAACTGCTCAGGTATTTGCACTGCTCAGATCCTGGCTCTGCATTGCCTCACCTCAGAGCCCTGGGGCACAAAGAAAAGGACACCCCAACCCTCAGAGCAGTGGGAAAGGGAAGATAAAGAAGGGAGATTTCCAAGCAAGGGATGTGCAAGTCCTTCCTCTCCCTGCCCCTTCACTGCCAGATTTGCTCTGTCACCACATCCCCTGCAAGTCACCACTCCAGTTTCCTTCTCCTCACCTGCAGAGCAGCCACCACCTGCACCTTTGCTTCCTCTGCAAACCCCTCTTCCCTTATTTCTCTCTCCCACAGAGCTTCTCCCTCTTCAAGGAATAAATCACTCTTTGAGCCTGGCTGCATGGCAGCATTTCCACCCTCTGCTTTGGTTTTGGGGGCTCCAGATATTTGTGCCTCCACCTGTTTCTGTGTCCTGCTGCTTGATGGGTTCCAGTTGTTCTCCAGGGAGGTGGTGAAGGGAAAACAAGCCCTGGCTCCTTGTTGTCTTCACCTGATTATTGTGTTCATCACTGCTGGGAGGGTCCCAGTTTGCTCCCAGTGAAACCCAGCATGTGCTGTGTGTACACCCCAAATTCAAGAATTTCTGTCCAGAGTTAATGGGGTGATGTCATTTCCCAGGATCACACCTCTAAAGCACCCTGGGATATTTCAGGATGAAAGGTGCTCTGTTAAAAAAACAGAAAACTGCCTCAGAAGCTGCACCATGAGAAAACAGTAATAGCCATGCCTTAAAACAACTGCTGCTCTGCTAGTCCACACAGGAATGAAAAGTTAATGCCATCAGAAATGGAGATGGCATCACAATGCAGGACAGGAAAAGCCCCAAGGTGCCAGGAAATTGTGTCCTCATGCAAGGTGAGATGCAGCCAGAGCTCTGCTCTCTGCACGGGGGGATCCTGGGGGTTTTGTCCATGTGCAAGGGGAGATGCAGCCAGAGCTCTGCTCTCTGCACGGGGGGATCCTGGGGGTTTTGTCCATGTGCAAGGGGAGATGCAGCCAGAGCTCTGCTCTCTGCACGGGGGGATCCTGGGGGTTTTGTCCATGTGCAAGGGGAGATGCAGCCAGAGCTCTGCTCTCTGCACGGGGGGATCCTGGGGGTTTTGTCCATGTGCAAGGGGAGATGCAGCCAGAGCTCTGCTCTCTGCACGGGGGGATCCTGGGGGTTTTGTCCATGTGCAAGGGGAGATGCAGCCAGAGCTCTGCTCTCTGCACGGGGGGATCCTGGGGGTTTTGTCCATGTGCAAGGGGAGATGCAGCCAGAGCTCTGCTCTCTGCACGGGGGGATCCTGGGGGTTTTGTCCATGTGCAAGGGGAGATGCAGCCAGAGCTCTGCTCTCTGCACGGGGGGATCCTGGGGGTTTTGTCCATGTGCAAGGGGAGATGCAGCCAGAGCTCTGCTCTCTGCACGGGGGGATCCTGGGGGTTTTGTCCATGTGCAAGGGGAGATGCAGCCAGAGCTCTGCTCTCTGCACGGGGGGATCCTGGGGGTTTTGTCCATGTGCAAGGGGAGATGCAGCCAGAGCTCTGCTCTCTGCACGGGGGGATCCTGGGGGTTTTGTCCATGTGCAAGGGGAGATGCAGCCAGAGCTCTGCTCTCTGCACGGGGGGATCCTGGGGGTTTTGTCCATGTGCAAGGGGAGATGCAGCCAGAGCTCTGCTCTCTGCACGGGGGGATCCTGGGGGTTTTGTCCATGTGCAAGGGGAGATGCAGCCAGAGCTCTGCTCTCTGCAAGGTAGGATCCTGATCCTGGGGGTTTTGTCTACGTGCAAGGTGAGATGCAGCAGCAGCCCCTGCTCTCTGCCAGGTGGGATCCTGGGGCTCGTGGCTCTGCTGGGACATGACCTTGCTCTGAGAAAGCCCCCAGGCATTAATGAGGAGTGGAAAGCAGGATGCAGCAGGGCTGTGGAATCAAGGAGCACAAAAAGCAGTGCCAGGGGGAGGGTGCAGACCCTGGGCTCACTTTATGACTAAAGAAGTGTCAATATAGAAGCTCAGAAATAATTCAGCAAAGTGAGATCACAGCTGTTGCCTAAAGAGTCGTGTGGAAAGAAGTGTTTTTCCAATTCAACACCACTGTCAGGATTTCATTCCACAGGGGATGCACAGCTTCTCCCCCAAGCTGGAAGCCCAGAATTTGGCAAATGCTGCCAGAGAAGCTCCTGCCAGCCTGCAAGGAATACCTGTGCTCACTGTCACCCCAATTATTTGGCAGCTAAGTTTTGTTTCTAGCACTGTCTGGAACATCCCATGAACAAAAACCAAGCACACAATGACACTGCCACAGGAGATAAGGAAGTTTGGCAACCATGGCCACCACATCCACTTTTTCTGCTGGGAATGGAGCTTGGATGGGAATTTGGATGGGAATGGAGTTTGGATTTCTGCATCTATCAGAAAACAATGCAGAAACACAAACTGCTGAGGAGACATCCAATTTTCTGCCATGCAACCCCATAAATAAAGCCAAGGGGCTGCCTGTCACTCTATACCCCACACAAATACTGGAAATGCAAACTGTCTGGAAAGCAGGAGCAGAATGCTGTCCCCTGGTATGTGCTCTAATTTGCTAACTGCTCTGTGGCTCCAATCCAGCAAAACACTTAAGCACATGAATAGTCCCACCAACAAAGGTCTGAAAGGCTGCCCATACATTAAAGCAAATTGCAATGTAGGCACAAGCCTCTCCCTGGCTTTCATTAAAGCCTTGCAGAACTCAGAGAGGAAAATCAATGCTGCCTCCCTTGGGTACAGCAAGCAAGGAGTGGGGTCACAGCAGCAGCTCTCCAGGATAGCTCAGGAAAAGGGATTTACAAAATGCATGTGTGTTTGGATACAGAAATTTTAAATATATGTACACTGGTGGAATAACATTGTTTTCTAAGCCAAAAAGAAAAAAAAAAATATCATCTCCTAGTTGCAATATGAAAGGCCTATTCAGCTGTGAAAAAAACTTCCAAACTTTTCACTGGGTTTGCTTTTAAGGTGAGACAGTTTGGCATTCTGTGGAAAGGAAATGATGTTGCTGTGTTTTCCCTGAGCTTACCTCAGGAGAGGGACCTGAATGAAATGTCAGCCTGAGCCAGGCAGCAAAATCAAATCAAATGTCAGGGCCCAGGGGGTGTGAGGGTGACATTTGGTGGGGGCACAAGGGACAGGGGTGAGTGATTCACAGGCTGGAAGGGGCTGGCTCAGGGGAGAAGTGAGAGCAGCACGGGGATGAGGAATAAATTCCCATTTCAGAAAAGTTCCCTGCTCTCCAGATTTACTCAGATGATGCCATTAAGGTGCTCAGAAAACATTTTCTGGTTAACTCAGGGAACAAAATCCTTGATTATCTGAACATGAATATTACCAGTTATAATTTCTGCTTTTACTGGTATTTACATTCCTCCTCTTGTTTCTCTGTTCCAACCCTAAAACCAGCACCAGGCAGAGACACACACTGGGCATTTGGAGGCAAATACATCTTCCTCCAAGCAGCAAATTAATCCCATTCCTGTCACAAATGGTTAATTTTTTTTTTTTCAGGGGCACTCAGCATCAGATTTCACGTGGAGGCACCTGAAATAGCAGCCCCCTGTTATTAGCTATTTAAGACCAAACGCTATCAAGAGCACAATGAGTGGAAGTCTAATCTGCGAGTTGTACTTCAGAGATGAATGAAATGTTTACAGGGCAGCAGTGGTGTGAAAGTGGAAGAACCTGCTTCTCTCAGGGCTCTTTATGCTCTGCTGGCACTCTCAGGGTGAGAAACATCCACTGTGTACACAAACCAGGCTGCTGCTGTCACATCACTGCTCTTTTCCTGTGAATTCAGCTTTATTTTTCACTTTCCTCACCCTTGACACCAGCAGGCTCTCTTCTGTGCCAAGGTGAGGAGCATCACCTGTTTACAGCTCTGCTCTAATTCCCAAAACACTCATTAGCAGCATTTGGGAGGAGCAGGCTGTGGAATTGCTCTGCAGGTAAATTCTTCAGGATGAACTGCTTTAATCTATTTAGCACCTCTTGGTTTCTTTCTTGCTTTTCACTCTCCTTTTCTCACAGTTCTGCACAGAACCCAAAATCACTTCTCTCCTGCAGTTTAGTGAAATGATTTGCTCATTTCTTCTAGGAGAAATTGAATTTCTCAATTCAATTGAGAATTGAATTGTAGCAGAGCTATTCCTGACTTTTCTTAACCTGAGCAATGGTGGAACCCAAGGAAATAATGATGATTTCCTTCACCTCCTGATCCAACCCCTGCTGCTGGCACGTGTTCACAGCCTCGTGATGCCAGTTCAAACCCCACTGAAACTGCTCCAGAACCAGTTTGATCAGGCTGGCACCTCATCTCCACTTCAGAGAGAACCCTCCAGCACTGACTGGAGCAGCCCTTGGCCTCTGCAGATTTCACAGAAATGCCAGAAATGCTCTGTTATTTCATCCTGATCACCATATCTACACTAACCATTCCATTTCTTAAAAAAGAAAGGAGGTGAAAAGACAGGAGGAGTGAAGATGGTGGTACAAAGGCAGAGCTGCTCATGGAAATAAGGATGAGATCTGGAGCACACCTGGTTTGCAGCCATCCCTGCCTTTCATAATCGAAATAAATAATAATCTTAGTAAAAAAAAAGTGAAAAAAATCCTTTGGAATCTACAATCTGTTTGCAAGAGGTCAGCAGAGGAACAAACAGAGTGTGGTCAATATTGCTGTGCACATGTGAACACAGAAAAACAGAATTTTTCTTGACAAGCAGCTGGGGTTGATTTCTGTACTTTTGATGAAAAGCATCAGCCAAGCACCGAGCATGGGTTTTAATTTGGGGGATATTTATTGGTGGTCAAGGCAAGCAGAAAAAACAAATGGCAGTGTTTTTCCTGTTGGAAAGCAAGGAAAATCCTGTTTCTGCCTGGAAACAGGACTTGTGGAGGTGCAAAGAGAGAATAAATAGGAACCAGGAAAAATGGGATGTCCTTCAACACAGCCACACTCCTGATCAGAACGTTGCCTTTGAGACAGCTCAGCTTGGTAAAGCTCAGCACAGAATTTCATCTCCATGAAATCAGTCACAAAAAAACACCACGAGAAAGTGAGGCCTTTGCAGGTGTTTGAGGAGGAAATGAAGGAACAAAACAACCCCAAAATATTTAAGCAAATGACGTATGAATAAGAGGGAGGGATATTTATTTACATTTTTGGGTTTTAAGCCCCTGATGGCTCATAGGAAACAGTGAATTTGATGGACATTCAGAGGTGCTATAAAATACACACGAGAGCTGGGTTAAACAAAAAATCCACAGTTTGGACAACAGGAAAATTCCTTCAGCCACCAAATATCCCTGCTGCACAAAACCAACAAAAACAACACAAAAACCACTAAAGAGCTCTTCTGCTCCCACCAGGGAGGATCCTTCAGATCCTTTTAAAAGATCTGATTACTGAGTATTACAACTGGTGTTCTCTGATTTTATGGTTTTTCTGGCATTTTGCTTTGCTGTGGGACAGTTTTATGGAACTTTTTGGCAGGCTCCTGATAGGCTGGAACATCCCATTAATCCTGCAGATTAATTCAGTGTTCATTGGGCCAGTAAATGACCAGCTTTTCTGAGAGACAGCCCAGCAATGACAGCTCACTGTCTCCTTTAATAATCTAATTATATATATGTATAATTTAATAATAATAATCCACTGTCACTGGAATTCCAGGAAGATTGAACAGCACAAGACATTTTTGAACTGATGCCAAATGCTCAGAAGTCCTGTTCAGATCTACAAAGAAAGTGTTTCCAAATAAATCTCCAGGTGAATGTGCTATTCAGGATTCAAACGTGAGACACAGCCCGGGAAACCACAAATCCTGCTTTTAAACACCTCATTATGGCTTTGCTTTTTTTTTTTTTTTTTTTTTTTTTAAACAATATGTTTTCCAGACCGAAATTAGAGCAGAATAATTAAATATCCATTAAGCAAGCACTTAAAGCAAAGCACAGCTTTTCCTGGGAAGCTCAGAGGGAGCTCTGAAAGCATTTTGTGTGGAAAGGGGAGGAGCAGGAGCTGGGGAAGAGCTGGCAGAGGAGCAGCTGCTGCCCAGGCAGTGCCACCCCCAGCACTGCTGGGATGTGCCCTTTGGCAGGGCTGGCACCACCCTTTGGGGTGGATTTGTTTGGCTTTTTCCTGCAAAGATTTCAGCTGTGAAAGGAGAAAGGATTCAGAGACACTGCCAGGAGCACACTCCTGCACCCAGAACNGTTCCTCCTCACTTCTCAGAGCCCATTTCCATTTCCCATCCATTTCCAGAGTCACTTTTGCTGCCTCCCCAGTCCAAAGGCACAGAGAGCCAGCAGGCACCCTGAATGTCAGTGAGGAGTCAAGCAAGCTGCCTGGCACCAATTGTAAATTGTAAATTGTAAATTGTAAATTGCAAATTG
>VZTZ01010934.1:0-12275 GCA_013400955.1 Drymodes brunneopygia | reverse complement strand
AAATTGTAAATTGCAAATTGTAAATTGTAAATTGCAAATTGTTCAATTTGCAGCACTGAGCCAATAGGGAACAAAGAGAACAAAAATGGGGGAAGGAAAAGGAGGGAGAGAACAGGATTTGTGAAATGCACTGAAATCCCTGAGCTCCACTCTGCCCTCTAAAAATGCACACATAATTCATCAATCAGTGATGGAAAAGTGCAGCAGGGATGGAAGGAGGGCACTGAACAGCAGCCCAGCAGAATGGGACTCAGGGACTGCACTCTGTTCCTAGAGGGAGCACAGAAAAGCAGATCCTCAGCTGAATGAGACAGATTTGGTGAAATCAGCACAGCCCCAATTAAACTGCAGGAACTGGCAAATGATCCCTTCACGGGTTTGCTGCAAAGTCCTTGTGATTTCTGCAGCATTCCTGGGTAACTCCAGGCAAATTATTTCACTTTTTTGCCCCCCTGTATCTGTGAGTTACAGCACAGGGTGACAGTTCCTCTCTCAGAGGGGGTGGAGAGTTCTGGGGTAGTTTTTGCAAACTCCTGAGACATCCTCTAGAGAATCAGTGATTAGAAAAGTCAGTAATTAGGAGTTCACTGCTGAGGCAGGCAGAAGGAGAAGAAACACTCAGCATAAGAACATTCCCATCCCTGCCTCCCCATCTTGGCATGTGCAGCCTGACCAAGAAATGTCAGCTTAAATAACCAATCCTCATTACACTAAATACTGAAATGCCAACACTGATCATGCAGATTTCTGTTAAAAATCAGTGTTTTAGCAAGGAGGTTCTGAGTTTTGGCCTTTCCAGTCTTTTACAGCTTGACATGGATTGAAGGTAGCAGCTATTTCCCCATCCCCTGCCCATGTGAAGTGCAGGCAGAAAATCTGCCAGCTCTGGTAAATCAGCAGTGTCCATAGGAACTCTGTCCATTCTGATACTTTTTAAGCCCAATTTAGATTTTTAACCAGCTTTCCTAAATTAGGACTGCAAGGATCTGCTTTGTTGAATCAGGGCTTTTGGTTCATCATCAGATTCAGTGCAAACGTGCTGCAAGCCTCCAACCTGACCCAGTCCCAGCTGTGGTGTGTGATGGAAATTCCACATTTATTAACCACATGCTCCCTCTGGAGCTGGAGATGATACAGTAACAGCTGCTTTATTCAGGTTTCTCTTTAAATCACGAGGAAACAAACACAACCCTGTCTCTGGTGTAATTCCCAGTGTTCATACCTACTAATGCAATTAAGATGTACAAAGATAAACAATTGTTAAGTTCTCTGTAACTCTTACAATCTCCTCTCCCTCCCATTCTCTCTCCCTGCTGTTGCCATCATTGTTGTGAGTAAACCAGCCCTGAAATCTGACTCAGCAAAGCAAAATTAAGGTTTGTGCCAAAAATAAATGAGGTGAGTTGTGCTGGGCCTGGCATCCTCCCAAAAGATACTGGGACTGAACACAAGAAATCAGCAGGTCTGTGATGAAGAGAGTGGAACAAAGCAAATGCTGGGACACCAGGGTTTGCTCTGTGTGGCCCTGATTTTTCTAGAGTGCTGTGTTTAGAGTTGGTAGCAAAGGCTCTCACAGATTTTGTGTGAACAATCCATGTTTCTATAACCGGCCAAGGATTGTTTTGTACTTTGGATGTTGTTTTTCATTCTTCTTTCTGGGCTGGAGAATGTGATGGGCTGTGTTTCTCACCTATGGAATTTCAGAGGTGGTGACCTCCTTGTCCAATCCATAACTGTCTGTAAAAAGGTATAAATATAAGAATAAAGAGAGGCTGGGGCTCTTTTTGCTCTCTGCCCAGCCTTGGTGGCTGAGCTCCTGAGTTGCCTGAGTGTTTCGTGTCCAACTGAGCAACAGCTTAATTGCATTTTCTTGTCATAATCAAAATACTTCATATTATCATGCTAAAAAGTGGACCTGTCCAATATATTCCATGGTTTCACCAGTGTGAAAATCAGAATCACTCCTTGCCTTGACAATTCTGTTTAAGCAGACACACAGTGCCAGAAAAACATTTACATTTCTGAGATGTTGCTCTACAATGTTTTGCTTTCTTGTCTACAGAGTGATTAAACTCATCCTCTGTGTTCAAGTATGATTTTCTGGTTAGAATTAATCACTTAGAATAGTTCAGAAGCATTTTTGTGGCCTGTTGGAATTCACAGCATGCTCACACTGCTGATCACCTGTCTCATCTTGCTACTTTGTCGTTCTGGGTTGGCTTTTTGGTAAATGAGTTTGCTAAAATAAATTCCCACTGCTGCCAGGGTCACAGGAGCCTGAATGAAAACTGAGAGAGTCCACTGAACTGCAGAGATTTACAGCTGTGCTGTTTTCTTTTCTCCCTTTCCACTCCAGCTTGTCTGACATCTGTAGAAAAGGGAGAGCTGCTCATTCCAGCCCAAAACAGCAGCAGCCAAGGATCAGAGTCCTGCAGGGATTCCTTGTTTCTTTTGCCAGTGCACAGGGAAACAGCTTTTTAATCCACCCTAGGACAGGGTTCTGAACCAAAGAGAAATCCAACAGAAGACCAGCTTTTTAATCCACCCTAGGACAGGGTTCTGAACCAAAGAGAAATCCTGTGTCAGCACAGAACCAACCATCATCAGTCTGCAATGCAGGAATGAGCTCCATGGCTGGGAAATCCCCAGAACCTGGTTATTAATGGTAATTTACATCCATCCCTCCTCCAAACATCTGGAATTCCAAATATCAAAATTCCAGTCTCTTTGTGGATCCAGACTATCCCTGAACACTCTGGAATTCTGACCATCAAAATCCCGATCTGATTGACCTTCCCAGCCCTGTTTTTAATTCTCTTCCCATTTATTCCATTCCCAATATTCCCTATAAACAGCACACAGCAGCATTCTCTGTCCTCATCCCAGGATAATCATTTGGATTTAAGATACTCTGCTTCTTAAGGTCACACACAGGTGCACTCTTATCCAATAAACAGAGGAGAAATTTTTGAGTCCTGGAAACTCTGCAGCAGAAAGTCACCATTTGAAAATCTGTCTCTGCCTCCCCAAAGAGTCTGCTGTGCAAACCAAGCAGAATTTGTGTGTAAAATCCAAAAAAAACCAGATCCAAACTCCAACATTCTGTCAAACCAAAACCTGGGGTTTTTTTTGTCTTGCTTATGGCTCTGCTACAAGTTTGGGTAGCAGAGGAATCAATCAATTCCAACCAACCAGCACAATGATTTTGGGAACTGTGGGGATTAAAAAAAAGAAGAAAAAAAAAAAGCAAACCAAGAAATTCCAAACAGTTTCAGCTTTTTTGATGGAACATTTTATACCCAAGAGCCCATTTTGCACACTGAACACTTACCAATGGAGCGGTGGATGCAGGTGTGCTGGTTATCACTCAGGAAAAAACCCTCTTTGCACTGACATTCATAGCTGCCCATGGTATTGACACAAATCTGCTGGCAGCCCCCGTTGTTATCCAGACACTCATCAACATCTAGAAGACAGAATGAGAAGGAAATTCAGGTTCAGTTACAGATTCAGCACACGAATCTAGAAGAGTGAGGAACCCACAGAAAGGCAGGCTGTAAATTGAGCTAATGAACACTGCCCAAATCAGTTAATCCAAATTTATCCCTCTGATTACTTTTCCTGCATCCTAGGCTTAAAGTTAACATGAAAAAAAAAATACCCAAAACAAAACTCCAACCAGTGGGGAGAGGAATCCACCGATGTCTTTGTGTATTCTGAGCTGCAAATTGATTTCCAGTGCACAATGAACATGAACAACCCCAAAAGGCTGTGACCCCATCTGCCAAATGTGCTGTTGCACCCTGTCATTCCCACTCCACTTGGAAAGACATCCCTCAGGTCTACAGTAATTTCTAGCAGGGGTAGCAGGCAAACACAAAGGGCATTACTGGGTGAAAAGAGCCTTTACAGAGTTGTGGCCTTGAACAGAGCAGCATGTTTCAATTACTGGAGTCATAACCCCCTACTCTGTCAGTTTGTTTAATGTTGTTTAGTGAAAAGAAGGCTTCTTAAACCTAAATTCTGTTCCATGTCTGTATTGTCATTTTAATAGGCAAATATGTAAAACCACAAAGGCAACATTAGCTACTGACTTTCTCTTTGGCATCTCTGATTTTGTGCTGCAGTGTTTAACACAGATATTCCAGCATTGGGGAACCACTGTCAGGTATCTGACCTGCATCCAGCTTGGCAGCTCTCCTCTTTTGCTCGTGGAAGTGAATCACATCTATTTTTTTACTTTTTTCTTGCCACCTGAAAGCTCCATGTTTTCCTTTTTTATATTGTCATTTTAATAGGCAAATATATAAAACCACAAAGGCAGCATTAGCTACTGGCTGTTTCCCTTTGGCATCAGTGATTTTGTGCTGCAGTGTTTAACACAGATATTCCAGCATTGGGAAACCACAGCCACTGTCAGGTATCTGACCTGCATCCAGCTTTGCAGCTCTCCTCTGCAGCTCATGGAAGTGAAACACATCTATTTTTTTTTTACTTTTTTCTTGCCACCTGAAAGCTCCACGTTTTCCTTTTTTATATTGTCATTTTAATAGGCAAATATATAAAACCACAAAGGCAGTATTAGCTACTGGCTGTTTTCAGGGTCTATCCCCCATCACTTCCCTTTGGCATCTCTGATTTTGTGCTGCAGTGTTTAACACAGATATTCCAGCATTGGGAAACCACAGCCACTGTCAGGTATCTGACCTGCATCCAGCTTGGCAGCTCCTCTCTTTTGCCCATGGAAGTGAATCACATCTATTTTTTTAACCTTTTTCTTGCCACCTGAAAGTTCCACGTTTTCCTTTTTTATACTGTCATTTTAATAGGCAAATATATAAAACCACAAAGGCAGCATTAGCTACTGGCTGTTTCCCTTTGGCATCACTGATTTTGTGCTGCAGTGTTTAACACAGATATTTCAGCATTGGGAAACCACTGCCTCTGTCAGGTATCTGACCTGCATCCAGCTTGGCAGCTCTCCTCTGCAGCTCATGGAAGTGAATAACATCTATTTTTTTTTACTTTGTTCTTTCCACCTGAAAGTTCCATGTTTTCCTTTTTTATATTGTCATAAATATATAAAACCACAAAGGCAGTATTAGCTACTGGCTGGTTTGAGGGCCTGTCCCCCATCACTTCCCTTTGGCATCTCTGATTTTGTGCTGCAGTGTTTAACACAGATATTTCAGCATTGGGAAACCACTGCCTCTGTCAG
Organism: Drymodes brunneopygia; assembly: GCA_013400955.1. Lineage (NCBI taxonomy): Eukaryota > Metazoa > Chordata > Aves > Passeriformes > Petroicidae > Drymodes > Drymodes brunneopygia. The sequence goes on along the minus strand of VZTZ01010934.1, from coordinate 7,057 downwards.
GTATCTGACCTGCATCCAGCTTTGCAGCTCTCCTCTTTTGCCCATGGAAGTGAATCACATCTATTTTTTTTTAACTTTTTTCTTGCCACCTGAAAGTTCCAGATTTTCCTTTTTTATGCAGGCTCTTCACAGTAAGTGCCAACACCTCAGCAATGCAGCTGGTGCACGTTCTGCTTTCATTTCATCTTTGGAAGGGGCAAAAAAAACCACAACAAAGCCAAATGCTCAAAAACAGCACTCCAAAGCTCAGCACAGCTCCTGCAGGAATAATTCCTCCAGGACTGGCCACAGCACCCCAAGGTGAAGCCAAGCTGCTCTTGCTGGTGCTCCTGCAGCTCTGGATGCAGGGCTGGCCCTGAGCTTGCCCATCCCTGCTGTTTGTGCTGCCTTCCTGTGACAGCCCTTGGAGCTCTTTCTCACAGGGAAAAAAGGGAAAAAAAGCTCTGGGGTAATTCCAGCAGCACCCAGGGAAACCAGGCAGCCTCATTCTCTCCTGGGACTCCAATGCAAGTGTGCAGACAGCCCTCCTTCTTTTATCCACCAGGAAATGTTAAGCACTATGGACTCAAATTCTCTGTGTCAAAATCCTCCCTGTCCTCAGTCCTTACTCTTTTCCAGATCTGAGCATTTCCATAACCCCCATCAGAGATTTTGGTGGAGGAAAAGGTGAAGATTTTCCTTGGCCACTGCTGCACAAGGAGGAAAATAAATAAGACATCTTAGTTAGACCCTTCCTCTGAATCAGCAGCCCTTGGTGCCCTGTCAGTGCCAACCCAAATTTGCTCCTGGAATCCAGATCCTCCTCTCTGCAGGATCAGCTGAACACTTCCTGAAGGGAAATCTCAGTTGGTACATGCACAAACCCCAAATTATTCCACAAAGTATGTGGTCTTCCCAGAGTTCTGTTTGTGGCATCACTAATAACTCAAACAGCTGCCTTTCAACCCTGATGAATAATCTCAAACCAATGCAACGATTTACAAACATTTTTTTTCCCTGCTCTTGATAGCAGATGCTAATGATTTACCACTTCCATAAAGAGAGAGATCAATTCACCACCGAGCCCCAAATCCACACGATAGAATTAAATTATTACAATGGAAACTCTTAAAAAACCTTTTCTATGAGGAATTTCTTCCGATGCTAATGATTTACCACTTCCATAAAGAGAGAGATCAATTCACCACCGAGCCCCAAATCCACACGATAGAATTAAATTATTACAATGGAAACTCTTAAAAAACCTTTTCTATGAGGAATTTCTTCCGATGCTAATGATTTACCACTTCCATAAAGAGAGAGATCAATTCACCACCGAGCCCCAAATCCACACGATAGAATTAAATTATTACAATGGAAACTCTTAAAAAACCTTTTCTATGAGGAATTTCTTCCAATTGTGTTGAATCACTTGCCTCAAACTTATTTTTGCACGTGTTTATGAAGGATTTGAGGAAAGGGACCAGCTGGGATCCAGGACTGCTCTATCCCACAGTGGATCTTGGACTGGTGGTGCAGGATTTTCATGATCTCTTCTGAGGTCTCAGGATTTTCATGATCTCTTCTGAGGTCTCAGTTCTGCCAGGGTCAGGCTTTTTTGGAGCACTTTGTGTCACTGCAGCCCCAAAGGGCATTATTGCTCACTGTCCACCACCCCAAACAATCCATTGGACATGGAAAATGTTTACTGAATTATACACTGGGTAAACTTTCTTTCCAATAAAGTCACTTTATGATCAGCCTAGCAGTTTATTAGTAACCCAGTCAGAGATACCTCCACAGATAAACAGCTGAGGTGACAACCAGCACAAAAAAAGCTGAATTTAGAGCAGTGACAAAGCTGGGAGAGGAGCAGCTGGGCTTGAGAGTGGCCAGAGCTCAGCAAGGACAGGCAGGAGCAGCTCAGGCAAAGGCTGGGAAAGGAGAAGGATCTTTCACCAGAGCCAGAGAGATAAAGGCTGCATAAATGCATAAATCTATAGCTCTATCAGCAGCTATAGATCAGAGGTGTTATGCAAATGAATGCAGATTTCAATTTGCATATGACCTCTAGCTTTTTGGCCCGCTGCCTTCACAAAATCAAACTCGTGCTCTGCACCTCAGTGAGATGAGATCCTCTGGAGAGTGGTGGTGTGGAACAGTATCAAAGGGTAGGAAATATTGCAGCTGAAAAAGATGAATGGTTTGGATATGAAATAAACAAATGTTTTCAGTTTCTCATTTCGTTTATCTGATGAGTTTTTCAAATTAACCCCGCTGGTGTTTCACCCTGATCTGGCTCAGAGCTTCCTGCAGGGTTTGGCCTGGAGAAGCTCTTGGAGCAAAGTGTCCTGTGTGGATCCCAGGGAGGGGGAAAGGGCTGCTGAGGGTTCCTGAAACCAAAACCAGCCCCAGGAAGGCACAGAAGTGGAAATCCAGAGTCCCTGCCAGGAACAGCGAGCCCTTCCTTCACTGTTTCCTTCCTCCCCTGATCTTCCCTTCCTTCCTTCTGACATTTCTCCTTCCTGTCAGCATCTTCAGAAACACCTGAGCCCCTCAGAAATCCGAGTCTCCAAAATCTCCAAAGCATTTGGGAACCACAGTAAAATACACTTACTGCAGCACTGAGGCTTCTAAAAACAGGACTTTGGCTCATGATCCAGGGGAGCTGATCCTGCTATTTTTTTCCCCAAAGCCACTCTCTGAAACTTTTGGAAGATATTTCAAAGATGCCTCTTTCACCAGTGCAGAACATCCTGACAGAGAGGGGAAGCACTGAAAGCTTTTGACTTTTCTCAAATGTCAGCAACAAAACACCACTTAGGATATTATGCACTTGTAAGGGAAATGATCAGCAGCCACAGGCTTGGAAAATGTAAGTGCCTGATTCTGGAATTTTAACATCATTGTTTCTGAATGTTTCTAGCCAGAAAGATGGGTGAAAGTCTGATTAAAATTAAAAAATCACATTCCTGGATTTGCTACAGCCACAGTTATACCAAAATTACATCTCTGACACTTTGTCCTGTAGCTGGCACTCAGGAGGAGGCTGCAGAGATGGAGCAGAACCACTGCAGACAATGTGTTCTCCCAGCTTTCAGCAATCACACACCCATCAGCTTCCCTAAATACCTTCTAGACCCCTGTCCTGCTGGATCCCTCCTGTATGGGTTTCTCTCATCTCCAATGAGCCCACTACTTCTGCAATTCAATTACGAGATATAATTTTATTATACGTTTTATAAAAAAGACTTCTGTTTATTTCCAAAACGCTGCTTCATAGTCTGGATGAATGCCCCCAAATTCCACTATTGTGAGAAAAGAGTAAATATTCATTCACTGCTTGCCTTTCCTGCATTTTTCTTGATCTTACAAATCCCCCTTAGCCTCACTCTGTCTCTCTCACCTATTTGAACCCTGGAGCACAGCAACACACAAGTGAGACAATCACAGAAACAATTCAAATGACTCCAGTATCATGCTTGAAACAAAATGTGCCCATTTCTAGGACCAAAGAGAAATCCTGTGTCAGCACAGAACCAACCATGATCAGTCTGCAATGCAGGAATGAGCTCCATGGCTGGGAAATCCCCAGAACCTGGGTCATTTACACCCATCCCTCCTCCAAATATCAAAATTCCAGTCTCTTTGTGGATCCAGACTATCCCTGAACACTCTGGAATTCCGACCATCAAAATCCCGATCTGATCGACCTTCCCAGCCCTGTTTTTAATTCTCTTTCCATTTATTCCATTCCTAATATTCCCTATAAACAACACACAGCAGCATTCTCTGCCCTCATCCCAGGATAATCATTTGGATTTAAGATGCCCTGCTTCCTAAGGTCACACACAGGTGCACTCTTATCCAATAAACAGAGGAGAAATTTTTAACTCCTGGAAACTCTGCAGCAGAAAGTCACCATTTGAAAATCTGTCCCTCCATTTCTAGGAGCCACCCTTTAATGCCAGCACCATTTGGAACCCACCCTCCTCACCCCTCTAAAACCCCCCAAGTTTCGTGATGCTCTGCTGGAGTGGGAGTGGTGGGAGATGGGATTTTGAGATACCCCCATGAGAGCCCAAAGAGCAAAGCTGGCAGCTCTGAGTGGGAGCAGAGCAGAGGCTGCAGGCAGGAGCTGCTGCTGGAACGTTCCTGCAGGCAGGGACATGCAGGGAAGGTGGGGAGGGAGATCCCTCCTGGCAGCAGCTCAGGGGGCCATGGGAACAGGAATCCCTGCTGGTTGAAAAAGCACTGCTAAGCCACCCTCCTTAGCTTGGCTTTCTCTCAGCCAATTTCTGTGCAGGCAGAAATATCAGAAGCAAGAGACGTCATGTGTCACACTGAATTTTGCAGTGTTCTGTGTTTTTACTTCTGTAGTAGAAGTTCTCATGCATTTTCTATAAACACAGTCCGTGTTTTTGTAACTGGCCTAAATTGTTTTGAACTTCTAAATTATTTTTCATTCCTTTCTCCTAAGGTGGAGAAAGATGACAGACTGTGTCACTATCCTGTGAAATTATAAAGGTGGTAACATCTTTGACCAATCCACGAGTGTCTTAAGAAAAATATAAATATAAGAAAATAAAAAAAGGCAAACCCCTTTTTCTGGTCCTGCCTGGTGACCTACTACTGAAAAGTCTCTGTGCTTCTTTCGTGTCCCACAGTACAACAATCATGTACAATTAAAAAACATACAGTTTAAAAGCTGGGTCTAAATTTTCTTTTATTTGCACATGAGACTCGATTCTACTTTTGGTCCCCCTTTCTTTCAGAAACTGAAAAATCTGGTGAAGAAAAGGAGGAAAAGCACCACAGCCTTGAATTCAATGCTTCACTCACTGCCACAGTTGCAAAAATATTCACTGGAGCCCTTGCTGAGAAAAGAGCCACTTGCAGAATCCTACAGTAGTTAATTTTTACTGAACTAGGCATTAAAGAAAAACCCCAAACCAACAAAATGTGTGAAGAACTACCTTGGCCTGAAAAACACAGCACATTTTACACGAGGGAAACACAAAGAAACAATCCCAAGAATTTTCTTGGGTGATGGACACTGAAATCATTCTAAAAGATTAATTAATTGATCCCTAGAACCACTCTTTTCTCATGTACAAGGATACAACACTTAGAGTGTTCTGTCCTGGAGAATTCAGGTTTTTAATGGGCCACAATCAGCACCCACTCAGTGCTGACTGAGCTTCTTTTTTACCTGCACAACTTGAAAAAGATGCACCAAACCTTTTCTCCAGCTGTTTTGTGATGCCTGAAATTTCACAGTTCTCAAACACGGTGTAAATGCAGCTGCAGAAGAGTTCTCTGCTCTGCACAGACCAGGAAAGATGCATGGAACTCACAGTTCAACCCTGCTGTGTGGGATTTCAGCCCATTTGTGGAGCTGAACTCCAAAGAATAATGTGAAGATGCAGAAATTCATGGAGAGTGTCAAAGATATGCCATTAAATTATTATTAAATGCCATTAAAGCAAAGGCAGGGCACTGTGGAAAGATGAGACCCTAAAATCTACTTAACAAGGCAATTCACTACCAACCTTTCATCTAGGACTGGAAAAGAATTAGGTTTAATTTTCTAATACAGCCAGCAACCGTGCAGCAGAAATTCTTTGTGATGGCAGTTTTTTTGACTGCATAAATCATATTGTTTATCATAAATCAACACTGCCCAAGGACTGACTGCATTCTGAGCATAGCTCTCTTTGAAATCAGAGCTCAGATGACTCCTTTGTCTGATGATTCCCTGTAAATCCTGATGAATTCAGTGTTTCAGCTGGAGCTGTGTCATTTGTAGGGCTGCAAAAGGCACCTTTCCATCAGGGAGGGCCTGAATGCCACACCCAGGGCAGGCTGAAATCCTGCACCCTCAGGTGAGCACAAAAATGGTACAGCTTGGGACAAAAATGATGCAGCTCCCAAAGCTTTGAGAAATTCAATGTATTTTAGAGTTTTTCCCTTAAGGTCTACATCGATGTATTTTTTTATTTCAGGCCACACTGGCTCTGAAATTTGTCATTATGAGAAAGTTGAGTTAAAAGAAGTTACAAAACTAACACAGATCAGGTAAAGCAGGAGGGATGCAGCATCTCTCCAGGACACCCCAGCCTCATCAGACCAACCAAGGGCATCCATATGGGATTTAACTTCTACACATCAGCCTCACACTCCAAGCTGCTTGTTCTTTACTTTCCTGAGTGTTCCACGCAGACAAATCTTTGCTGTGATTGATTATGTCCTCCAGGGAGTGAGTATTTTGAAAAAAAAAAGAAAAAAAAAAAAAGGAGAAAGGCTCAGACAACAAGAAGACTTGCAGAAACAAGAGGCTGAGATTGATGCTGCTGTCACACAGCCCCCAGTTCCCTAATTTATTATGACAGTCTGAGAATCTGACTTCATAGCTGACAGCCCCTGAGATTTATTCTACACTTTTGGTTATTTCCCCATACCTAACAAAAAACTTTGCCCTGTGCTGATTTATGCTCTCACTTGTTTTGGTGCTTCTCAGATCACATTGGCTTAAGAAAGCAAACACAGGGCAAATGAACATGTAAAGAAAGTTATATCCCATTTGAACCCCAGAGATTAATGTGGGCTGACCAAACATTGGAGTACTTTTAAAGGGGGAAACTTTCTACAGAACTAGAAAAAGCAAAATAAGGAAAGCAGAGTGTTCAGATCCCAGCTTTAGAGAGGGCAGGATAGCAAAGACCTTTCCATGAATCACAAAGAGAATTCCAGGTTTTTATTGGATGTTGGAGGACCATCAGAACTAAGATATTATAATCCCATCTTGAAAGAGAGATTTAATTTCATTTTCTGACTGGCTGCTGCCACTTGGCACCGGGGAGATTTTCACAAGGTGCAGGCAGCCAAGTGACAAAAGTAAACACATTTATACAGAAATTGCATGTAAACATCTCATGGAGAATTGTCTCTGGAATATTTATATCCTAGTGAGGCTTAACTAGGTTAAACTGGGTTTAACTAGGGGAAGGAAGGAAGGAGGGAAGGAAGGAAGGAACTTTGGAAGGAATTTGGAGGGAACTTTGGAAGGAACTTTGGA
>VZTZ01010933.1:10636-32555 GCA_013400955.1 Drymodes brunneopygia | reverse complement strand
GGATGGATGGATGGATGGATGGATGGATGGATGGATGGAGGGATGGATGGAGGGATGGATGGATGGAGGGATGGATGGATGGATGGATGGATGGATGGATGGATGGAGGGATGGATGGAGGGATGGATGGAAGGATGGATGGAGGGATGGATGGAAGGATGGAGGGATGGATGGATGGAGGGATGGATGGAGGGATGGATGGATGGATGGATGGATGGATGGAGGATGGATGGATGGAGGGAAGGATGGATGATGGATGGATGGATGATGGATGGATGCACAAATGATGTGGGGTAAAGATGAACATGGAACCTGACCCAGTGTCATTGTGGGTGGTCTCCTTTGTCCCCTGCAGGCACCCGCTGTTCCCACTGCTGACGTTGCTCTTTGAGAAGTGCGAGCAGGCGACGCAGGGCTCGGAGTGCATCACCTCAGCCAGCTTCGATGTTGACATTGAGAACTTTGTCCACCAGCAGGAGCAGGAGCACAAGCCCTTCTTCAGTGATGACCCTGAGCTGGACAACCTGGTATAGGCAGCTGGGGCTTGGCAGATGATTTTTGGGGGGTGTTGAAAAGGTAGGGGGTGAGGAACAAATGAAGATCTGCCACCGTGTCTTTGGGCTCTGTAGCGTTGGTCATCTTGGCAACATTTTCCACAGACCTTGTGAGACCTTCTCCAGGACCTTCTCTGAGATATTTTCCAAAAGATTCCCAATAAGATCAGCCCCTCTGCCCCCTTTGGGCTCGTTGTCCCACACAACCTCCATGGGGTCAATGAGGTTTTCCTGAAAACAGCCGAGATCAGTGGCTGGGTTGTGCCCCAAAACCTGCAATCTCTGTAGGAATTGCTGCTCCTCAGTGCAACATGCAATAATGTCAGCATTCTCAGCTGGCACCATCTGGTTGGAAGTGTCATGGCCAGCTCATGCCCTAGAAACAGGGCAGAATGATAACTTTTTCCATAAGATCATGGATATCAACAGTTTGGAACACTTGGACTGGTTTTGGTGAATTCCCTGTCACATCAACCCAAATTTTCTACTGTATCCGTTTCTTCTGGAAGGTGCCTCAGAAGACTTTGCTTGGGATTTCTCTAGTGGGGACCTCAGGAAATATCCCCAAATCTCATTATTTTGTCCAGAAAGCATCCAAACGTGGTCTCCATGGCAAACATGTGTGTAGACAAGTTCATGGCACCATCCTGATGCTCTGCAAGCAAATTTTCAAGGTTTGAAGAGGCAATTTTGCACACCTTTGATGATGTAAACAGCAAAACACCTTCCCTGGGGAGTTTTGTGTCCTCTGGGATGTGTAGCAGAGGGATTTCCATCCCAGAAAAGAAGCAAGATCAGGCAATTCACCTGGTATTTTTCTAAGTATTACAGATGTCAAGGAGGTCAAGGAGGTGATTTTGAATGATGATGTATAACAAAAAGAACTAGCAAAACTCATCCAGGTGCAAGAACTACTGCTTTTTTTAAAAAAAACAAGAGGTAACTGCAAGATGAAGTAAAATCCCACAACTGTGCCCGATTTCAGCTTGTGGAGGAGAGTTTTTTAACAGCCCTAAACCAAGAGTCTGTGGAATGCCCTCCAAAAAATTTGCAGGCCAGGCAAAGCCTCTTTTGCATATTGCTAAACCCATTTTGCAATAACTTATAGTCAAGAACAGAAATGGCTCAGGGACAAGCAATCAGAAAAAAAAAATTAAGTCCAAAAAGCAACCCAACCAATGTTTCAGATTATTTCAGTTTTTGGACTGGACAAATGCTGAAGTGCACCAACAAACCCTCATTGCATTAAATTGTGTTAAAATGGGTGTAGTGGTCTAGCAGGAGGAGAGAAATGGAGCCAGGTGAAGCAAAGAAAAAAAACCTAAAATTTTGGGAAAGGAAAACCTATTTCTATACATATCAAGATGAAACATCACCAGCAAATAGTGCAGGAAATGTATCCACACTGGCCATTTTCAGGGTTTTTTGTGGTTTCTAAAAAAAAAAAACCCAACACACCAATCATTGTTTTTGGGCATATTCTGAAGCAACTCTTGGTGCCAAGGTGAAATTTGGCCCTGGGCAGTTGGATTGATCCCATGTATAACCTTGCAGCACCTGATACATTCATATTCATATCTATCTGTATCTATTGCTCTGTCTTTCTATAGATCTGTATCTCTGTATATGTGGCTTTGCCCTAGTTCCAGATGTGTATTTTCTATCCAATGCCCAGAACTCCTCCAAAAAAAGGAGGAGCCATCCACCTCAGTGTGGGTAACCTGCATCAAGATAGAAAAGCTTGTTACTATGATGCTGGAGAAGCACATCCCTGTGGGTGGGAGGCACTACTTGGAAGGAATTCTGGGTTAAAAAGTCTTGCAGCGCTCAAAACTCAATATTTCAGCCTATTCTTGAGCTGACACTTTTCCCCTATTGACGTCATCCTTTTTTTTTTTGGTTGTTGTTATTTTTTGGGTGTTGTTTTGGTTTGTTTTTTTAGCACCACCCGTTTGCCAGAAATCGGCGATGGCAAAGCAGGGCTGAAAAGGCCGGTGGCATTAGCAATCATTAGAATAAGAGTCATGTATTCCTCGCTGCCAAGATGCACATAATTAGAAATTAGAAAAAGGTCAGATCTCACCATTATCAACTCAATCAGCTGCCGAGTGCCACACAGTCAATTAATTCAGCATCTGTATTTTTTACAACCCCGCGCACGTACGCCATCGGACTGTAACTCTTTATCCGGACAGATATACGACGCAGCGGAGCAGGGACATAAAATGAGACCCTAAGCAAATGAGCTGAGATAATTGAGAGATTTATTTTTTTACATATATGTGTCAGGTCTTCTTGCCTTTGCCCTTGAATATTGACTTTCATGGCCGGTGAGCCCTGGGAGGATGCGGAAATCCTGGGCACGGCACCTCCACCTTGTGCTTTGCCCACATCAGCTGCAAAAGAGGGGGAAGAAAAGCAGAAAAAGGAAAAAGAAAAAAGCTAAATAAAAGATCTTTTCAACCTCAACCCATCATCCTTGTTGTTCACCAACCAAAAATTCACCTTCTCCCGTTGTGGAGCTGCCACTGGAGTTTGGCCCTGGATTTCTCAGGATATTTCCCAGCCATGGCAACTTGCAGTTTGTAAAGATGACCACTAAAATTTGCAAGTTAAAAACACCCTTTGAAATGCAAAGACGCTTTGTTACATAAAACCGGATTTATTGCCCCGGAGTGAATAGCTGAAATTTTATATATTATGCAAGATTTCAAACAGCGGCTGTAAAACTTAAGGTTTCAGCTCGGTGAGAGGAATGTTTTATGTGTAAATTTTTTAAGGTTTATGGGGTACGTTTTAATGAGGCCCAGGCTTTGCACCGGCAGCAGCTCACGGCTGAGTTGCAGCCCCGTAATCTTGTTAGAAGAAGTGGCCTCCAGAGAATCACCAAACACTTTTCAACAACGAGGGGCTTGGCTCGTGCTTTTTTTTTGAAGCACGGGGAGCAATTCCCATGAAGGCAACGGTGAATTTGGTGAATTTTGTCCTCTTGGATTTCAGGGATTGATGGGCAAGGAGAAGGAATGCGGATATGCAGAGGGACGGGCTCTGGGATGGGTTTTGGGCAAGAATATTCAATTTCTTTTGTGTGTTGAGAAAGGAGATGAATTTCATTGTGCTATAGGGATCAGGTCTAGATTTTGGGTGAGGATATTGATTTTAACTTTGTGCCCTTGCGTAGATGGTGAAGGCGATCCAGGTGCTGCGCATCCACCTCCTGGAGCTGGAGAAGGTCAACGAGTTGTGCAAGGACTTTTGCAACCGCTACATCACCTGCCTCAAAACCAAGATGCACAGTGACAACCTACTCAGGAACGACCTGGGGGGGCCCTACTCCCCCAACCCCTCCTCCATCAGCCTCCACCCCCAGGTAATGCCTTAAAACTCCTCTCTAATCACCCTTGTTGCACCTTGGCCCACGGGGAGTTGGGCCATCAAGGCTTCACACTTGCTCTACAGGAGTTGTGGCCTCCTGGAAAGTCATAAGAGTCCATCCCCAAGAATTACAAAAAAAAGTCCTGTATCTTGCTCATGTAGTGCAATAAATGGTGTTTCTTTTCTTTATTTTAAATTTTATATTTAAATTTTTTATGCCTTTTTTTTCCTGGGTTGGCAGAGCTGCAATCCCAGTGTTTGTGGCTCTGCAAAAGAGAAAGTGAACGACTCCTGAACTCTAATGTTGCAGCAATTAAATGTGAGGGCAAAGGAGCCGTGCAAGTGTATGGGAATATAAACAAGAAAGTTGCCTTTTTTCATGAGAAAATGCTATTTACTGGCTGGAAGGACAGAAAAATCAGGATTTTTTTCACTGCTTCTCTCTCACTTTTTGTTTCAAGGCAGCTCAACAGATTTTTGGGTCTCAGATAACCCTTTCTGGCTTCACTGCTCCTTTTTGTGTCACAGCAGAGCTTGCAGTTCTCCCCCAGCATGATCAACATTCCCTTGAGTTCTTCTTTTGCATAATTTGGATTTTAGCTGGGAGAAGAAGACATTTGGTGCCTCAAGTGTAGTGGAAGAGTACAAGGAAATGCCTGAGAACTGCAGAAATATCAACTGAAGTAGCCAAACCAAGCTGAACCTTGGTGGCTTTTGGGGCAAAATAAGGGACTGTAACTCAATATTCAGAAAAGTTGCCCATGGGTTGGGGTGTTCTCGTACATCTGTAGTGCAGGGAATAAATCCCAAAAAACTTGATGCTCTATTGTGCTCCCCTAGGGGATTTCTCTCTCTCAGGCACTCGGTTTTTGAGGTAGAAAAATGGAATTTATGGTTGCACAATCCCACCAAAAATAACTGCAGCAAACCCAAAATAATCCAGGCAGCTCCTGGGGCTCTCCCCAAAAAGGAGGCGAGTGGTGGGGCCTTCATAGGGCTTTTGGGGCATTTTTGAGGTGGTAGAAAGGAAAAAAATTATCATTTTTAGTAACTCAGCTCCAGGTGCTGCAGAGTTTGAAGCTCCCAGCGAGATGAGGGAAAAGCCCCCCAGAAAAGTTCAGTTTCTTATTTGGGTTCCCTGAAAGCACCAACCCACTTAATCATTGATCTAAGAAACCCCATCCTCACTCTATATTCTAATAATCTCTAGAAATAGACTTATTATCCCTCCGCTGCTTTATGGAAGCATTCCTTATGATCAAAATTAGCAAGACACTTGCATAAAAGAGAACAATAATTGCTCAACGAGCATCTCGTTTGTAATTTATTAGTTTCTATTATTGTGCATTGCCATGGCAACAGCTCACATCCCGGGTGATGAGAGAGATGTTAGATATGAGCCGACAAAGCTCCCGGTCCCAGCAAATGGAGATGCACGTTTTTTATCAGTAATTTTCATGAAAATAATAAGTGAGGGAGTTAATGAGATGGAAAGCCGTCCTGTGGCTATTGTGAATTTTTTTTTTCCCCTCCTTCCTTCCTTCCTTTCCTTTTTTTTTTTTTTTTTTAAAGTGTTGATCTAATTAGAATGCATCGGTCAGGAAAAGTAATGAGGATTTAGTGCCTCACAAAGAGGTGGGGATCATATCAGAAAATTAGCACAAGTCTTTGGAAAATAATCAGGCCCATGGAGAGGCACCAAGCACTTCTGATTCCTGGAAACCCAGAGCTGCTGACATTTTCCTTCTGGGCAAGACTTGGAAGTTGAGGAATTCAAGTGAGGATTTGGAGGCAGCTGGGAAATAAATGGGAGCACACCCAGGAAAGACCCAACTGGAGGGGAAGTGTTGGCTCAGGCACTGAGGGATTTTCAGCAGGTGGAGCTGAAATATTCACAGACCATGAAAGAGCCACCATCTCTTGTGGTCATGGGATGAGGATGAGGATTACAGACTGGTGACAATACAATGACAAATATTTTCTGTGTCCAACTAAGCCAAGTCAAGTGCCCAAGCACTCCAGCTCACTGAATATCCTTGAGTTTCCATGGGTAAGGCTTAAATAAAAAGAGTGGAAATACTCTCTATCCATCAGTTGAATTTTAGAGGCCAAGGATGCTCCAGAGAGCTGAAAAATCACAGGATCAGTGTTTAAAAAATGGCAAGTGGGGTGATTTCTCTAATTTTCAGTCAATTGGTTTCATGCTGAGGGGAGGTGCAAGAGCAAATGGGCCATTAATTTAGGATTTCAAAAAAATCTGAATAATGAAATATAATTTGTATCAATGAAGGAGGTTTATCAGCAAATAGGTTTTCTTAGGGTTTGGAAGGAGTGTCAATCATTTTGTGAGGAGATCCACCAAGTTTGTCATGAAAGTGAAAAATTTCAGGTTTTGGCAAAGTTTTTTACCACAGGACATGTTAAAAAAATTATTGATACACAATAACAAGGATATCAACCAAAACTGGGAAAACAATGGCTGGACCTGTCAAAGTGTCACCACTGAAGAATCACCTTTGGATTTCCCTGGTGCATCCAGAAAGGATGGTCCTTCATCTGTTATTTCTGCTTTCTAAGATGGAAAACACAAGAATTTTTGGAGATGCAAAATGCCCGAGATGATGGGAAGATGAGCGAATGCTCAAATGAGGTGTTTTGGCTGTGGCTGAAATGACTCCTGGTGTTGGCCAAGTTTGGGTGACAAGTTTGGGTTTTTCCCATGTGCTGAGTCTTCCCTGAACCTTCATCACCTTACAAAGATTTTTGTACCCTCTTTTTTTCATTGCTTCCTCATTTTGTGCTTTGCTTTGTCTCGTGATTGAGTCGTAGCCTCTTGGTCCTGCAAGTTCCCCAAGCAATTAATCTTCTATTTTTGTTGGTTGCTTTTCACTTGGCTTCATTCTTCTACCTTGATCCTCACTGGGCCTTTTTTAGCCCCCTCCCTTTATTGAATTAATATTTTTTTAGCTTTTTCCAACCAGGATGGGAGAGGGGAGGTCCTTCTTTCATGGCAGAGGGAGGAAAACAAATCAATGTTTAACTTCAACTTTTCTTCGACATCTAAAGGTCCTCACTGCTCTCCACTTGCAAGGAAGAAAACATTTGCAAAGCCAATCACATTGGGAACCTCAGCACTTCCAGGGACATTTAAATGGAATCAAATTTTGCATTTTTGAGCTCTCCTTTCAGATTGGCAGTGTTTAAATGGGCATTTTTGGGACAGCATTTCTTCTTCTCAGGTTACTTCTCCCCAGAGTCACAGAATGGTGTGGGTTGGAAGGGACCTTGGAGCCCATCCTGTTCCAACACCCTGCCCTGGGCAGGGACGCCTTCCACTGGCCCAGGCTGCTGGAGGCTGGAGGTGGACACTTGGTTGGGTGGAACTCAGTGCAGTGCTTCTCTCTTAGATCTTAATTTATCCAGGTTTGCCCTGTGAACAAGCCTGGAGTTCTCTGTTATTCAAAGCCAGCTTTTTTCTCATCCCCATCCACCCATCCATTCACGAAGGAGCCTTATGAATTATCCTACAAGAGTTTGGGTTTGGCCAGCTCTTTCTGGGCAAACCCATGAGGTTTTCTTTTTCTCCAACTAATCCAGATTTCCCCCAGCACAAGTAATTTTCAGAGTTAGGGTGAGACAGACATTTTTACACATTGTGTACCCCCCAGAAATGAATGTCTGTGTCATAAAGCACAAGGGGAAGGACAGCAGCTCACATAGCATTGAATGTTAGCACTTTATTACATTTTGGCACCTGGACATTTTCCTTATTGTAAGAAAGGGGGGTTTTGTGCCATGTCCCAGATCTTTTTCTTCATTAAAGTGACTTTTAATTCGGAGAAGTCACGTTTTGCTGTTGATCAGTGCTGAGCTGTGGATCTGCAGAGACACCTAGTGATGCACTTTTTTTCACACTCAGATTTCAAAATTGCCATTGGTGCAGCACCAGCACCAGCTCTGGGTGCCCAGAGAAGCTGTGGCCGCTCCTGTATCCCTGGCAGTGCCCAAGGCCAGGCTGGACAGGGCTTGGAACAAACTGGGACAGTGGAAAATGTCCCTGCCCATGGCAGGGGGTGGAACAAATGAGCTTTGAGGATCCCTCCAACCCAAACCATTCTGTGAGTCTGTGAACTTCCTTGAGTCTCAAAATATAAAATATAAAAGATATAAAATATTTTTCACTGCAGCAAAACTGCCAAGCCTAACTGCCTAATTTGGCTGACATTTGCAATCTGAGGCAATTGGTGTGCAAAATATATATATTTAAAATCTTCTTGGAGATATCTCTCTATATTTATTTGAAGGCGGAGCCTCCACTTCCATTGAGTCACTTTGGTTTCACAGTTCTGGTGCAGAAAGACCATTCATTCCTTTAATAGGATTATTAATTACCATTAATTACCAATAATTACCAATATTTTGCCTTTTTTTGGACACCAATGAGATGGTGTTTTGGGAGAGTTTTCCTCTACACCACAAAAACAAAGGCAATTTTTTCATCATGAAATACTGTTGAAAATGGCTTTGACCACTGTACCTGGAAGCAGAAATTTCTTGTTCCCATTTTCTGATATTCCAACTTGCTCCTTCCCAATGGACTTCCAAAAATGGTGTTCTGGGTGCCCTTCTTTGGGAAGAATTGTGGAAAAACAAGGAAGGGGAGGAAAGCTCGAGGTCTGCAAGCTGCTCCAAACCTGCACCTGGCGGTATCTGGCTGCTTTTTGGCTTTCTCCTGAACCTCATTTGGTTTTTTATGAATGTTTCCACCGTGTTTGTTGGCTGGATGCTTCACCAGGGCCAAATCCAAGAGCTTGCAAAAGAGGCTGATTTTTGCTCTCTATATCCTGAGAAATCCTCATTTCTCAAACTGAAAACCACATCCCCCAGAAGACTGGAGGTGGGGAAGGAATACTAAAAAAAAAAGTACAAGTGTTTTACGGTCGTATTTGCATTTTTAAAATTAATTCAGCTATGGAAAGGAATGTCTGGGAAGCGAATGAAAAATTCACAGCAATTGCATCAAAATTTCCAGATGACAGAAATAACAAAAGTAACACGTGGCAGAGGCACTGGGAGCAACATTTTGGATTTGGCATCACAGGAGGGGAAAGTGCAATAACAGCATGAAATTTATTGAGAATGATGGCACAGGCAGAGCAGTGGGGATTGGTGGGGAAAAAGTTGCATGAATGGGATGGGGAGAAGGGGAAAAAAGACCTCAGGTTTCCTCCCCCAGCAATGGGAGATGCACTGATGGGGACACAGAGCACCCAACTCCCCATGGAGCAGCACAGCCACACCTTGATGTGACATGGATGGATCTGGTGATTCCCATCTCTGGAGTTCTGTCACCTGCAAAAAGGGAGCTGCAGCTTTTCCCACCCTGGTCACATTTGCATGGTTGCCTTTCCCAGTGTCACTGCACGTCACTGAGCCAAGGAAATTCTCTTTCTTAACCCAAATAATAGGGTTCTTGAAGAATTGCATCAAAATGTAGGAAAAACGAATAAAAAGGTGGAAAAAAATCCCCTTTATTGACATTATGTTCAACACTTGAGAACCAGCTGGATAATTCGATGTATTAATTTAATGTATTAATTTAATGTATTAATTTCATTAAATACTCAGACAGGGAAGTGATACAGAATGGGAAAGTCACTAGAAAAGGGAGAAGAAAATAAGTGCAGTTTTAGTTCCATTCCAGTTGGGTGAATTAGGGAGATATAATTATTTTGGGTTCATTTTAAAATGATCATTTTATCAATATTACCAATATTATTTGCAAAATCCTGCCCACGTGGAAGCTTGGGGTACATTGTCCCCTATTCCCCCTGTAGCCTCAATTGTGCCACTCCTCCCTTCCCAAAAAATTACATTAAATACTCAGACAGTCATTTAAATCTTAAAATAAATAATCAAATAATAATCTAATTTGGGTTCTTTTGGTGGTTGCTCCAGAGATGGGCCTTAAAGTAAAATTACAGCTTTTGGCTAAAAATTGCCCATTTTTGCAAGAAATTTGCTTAAAGCTGTAAGGAATGATATCAATGGGGTTATATTATTATCAACTTCATTATTTTAGTTCTATTTTGGCAAAGGGAAACTGTAGTGCTCGCCTTGAATTTTAGCATCATGGAGTGCCAGTCAAAGCACCAAAAAAAATAGAAATGTTTAGTAAGAAAAAGATTAAAGAAATTCCTTTTGGTCCCTCATGATCTTTTTTTTTTCCTTTTCATTTTTTTTTAATGGAAAGGAGTGACAGCACAAAGAAAGGAAGTTTGGGGAAGGTGCAGAGCATAAATCCTTATTTTTCCATCTTTCTTCCCAATTGCAACAAACTGAGAAATCATGATTTTTCCCCGATTTTTCCTGTTGAACCACCAAAAAAAAAATTGCAATGGGGCAAATTCATCGTAAATATATAAAATAAAACTTCCATGCTAAAATGAATGGGTTTGGTATTTCTTTTCCTGCAGGAGATGCTGCAGAGCTCCCCGGCAGCGCTGCCGCCCGCGTCCAACCCCCCGCCGGGGATCGTGGTGCCCGCGGCCTCGCTGCCCCCGGGCAACCTGGCCATGAGCACTGGCAGCAGCTCCCCCGCCGTGCCAGGTAGGGCAGGAGGTGGGCAGCTGGAAATCTGGGGGGTTTTGGGGGGTTTGGGTACCCCCACGTGTCTGTTTTCCCCCAGGTGGAGCCCTGTACCAGCCCGTGACGATGGTGACGTCGCAGGGCCAGGTCCTCGCCCAAGCCATCACCCCTGGAGCCCTGCAGATCCCCAATGCCCAGGTGAGGCCACCTCCAGTGGTACCCGAAACTTGGCACTGCAGCAGGCAGAGAATCCTCCCACTTCTCCATAAATTCAGCCCTTGGAGTGTCTTAAATCTTTAATTAGCAAGAAACGTTGATGAAACCCATCTGCCAGGTGCCTTTGGGGTGCCTCACAAATTACAGCAATGCCCTGAGAAGTTGTAACAATGCTTATATTATTGTTATAAAATATTACAGCATTTAATAATAATACTGTCCATAATATTATTTCGTGCAATATATAATGTATAACAAAGTCTGTTATTTATAATGTATAATAGAACATATTTAATTTTATTCCATATGCTTTTATATACTGTGTATTGTACATATTGCATATTCTATATTAATTATTTATAATATGTAGGATTGGATAAGATTAGGATAGGATGAGATAGGATGAGATTAGGATAGGATAGGATGGGATAGGATAGGACAGGACAGATATTATTACTGATATTTTATAGATCTGGGATCACTGTCCAGTACAGCAGTCTTGTGGGAAAGGCTCATTTTTAGGTCTTTTTTTCTGAATTTGGGGATATTTTTCAATTTTTCAGCCATTTGCTCTGCTTTTATTCTTTTTTTCCCCCTGACATTGCAATGAGTTTTGCAATGATCCCTGCATTCTTGCAGTGAGACAATGATTTGGAGCAGAACTGGATTTATTAGCACAACTTGTCCATGAGCTCTTCCCAACCCCTATTCTCCAGGAATTTGGAAAAAAAAAAATCTCATCAGTTTCTGTTCCCAGCTTCCCGGGGGCACGGCAGCAAAAATTCACCCCCATTATTTCTGAAATGCCCCATTTAAATTGCAGGAGCCTCTTACAAAACAATCAATAAACAGCATTTTGGAAAGGAGTGGCACCTTCCCTGCAGGTTTTTTTGTCTGTGCAATGCTTAAAATTTTTTCTTTCTATAATATCTCTCCATTGCAGGTTTAAATCCTGCAGCAAAACCCTCTGTGGTGGGAAAAACATGAGCACAGGGAATATTGGGGCAGGGAGAGAGCCTGGACAAGCACCTTTGGATGGTCTTCCTGTGCCACTGGCATGATTTATTCAGCTGGAGCCCAGGGGAATCACAGGGACCTGCTGGCCTGATGTTTAATTCATCCAGGAGAAGTGTTTTGATGAAGACTTGGGGAAAAAAAAAATCCCTTTTTAACTCAAGTGCTTAGATTTCCGTTTGGTTCCTGAATCCTCATTAAAACTTCTCTTGCAGCAAGATGCTTCTTGTGAATTTCTAGGGGGCAAAAAGCAAATTTTGGCTCAATGGGCATCTCCCTCCTTGTGGTGGAAATCAGCTGGGTGAGGAATGTGGGTTAGCAAGGGGTTGGTGAGTGGCAGGGTTTTAACTTTCAGTTGAGAAAATCATCTTTTTGTGATGTTTGGGGTTTTTTTACTTTATTTTTTCAGGTAAAAGTGTTCTCCTCCTAAACCACACATTGAAATTGGTCATAGTGTCATCACCACAGTCCCCAGCAGTGCCATTACCCCTTGCAAAGCACTGACAAAAAATTGGGATAAAATATACAGATCCTGGGAGAAAATCTGCATTTATACAGATTTGGTGGAGCAGGAAATGGGTTTTGGATTCTCCTATAAGTGCCAGGTTTTTTCCACTCATCCCACTCCCATTTTGGGTTGGTTTTGCTCATTTTTTGGGTTGCCCATCACCATTTTCAACCGATTCTCTCCCCATTCCTCTCCCCTGCCAGGTGAACCTGGATCTCACCTCCCTCCTTGATGGTGAGGACAAGAAGTCCAAGAACAAGCGGGGGGTCCTGCCCAAACACGCCACCAACATCATGCGCTCATGGCTCTTCCAGCACCTCATGGTGAGCACCACAGCCACCAAAACACCCTGGAAGACAGGCAAAAAGGGACAAAAAGGCCAGGAATTCTCAAATCCAGGTGGTGGTTTGTCTGAATTTGTGATTGGAGGTGCAAAGTGGTTTGTATTTTGTTTTGGGAATGGCCATTGTCATTGCAGGTGGGAGAAAATATTCCCTTAAGGCAAGAAGAAGCGAACAAATCTAGAAGGGGACTCTCATGATTTTTTGGAGATGGATAATTGAGCATTTTTTTGCAGTTGACAGCTCCAAAATACCCTTTTCCAGCAAGCTGGAATGTGAGAGCTGCTCACAGGTGGGGTTGGAGCACATCAGCCATCAGTCAAAACCCAGAACTGCAAAATGACCCCGTTTTGGGGGATTGGAGATGGAAGGTGGAGGGAGCTGAGATGCAAACTGGGTATTCATGTGCATGAAGAGTTCTGTCTCATCAGCAGGGCTGGGAGAAGGGCAAAAAACCAAAATTCCCACATTTTTTCCTGCATAATTCAGCCAAGAAATCGCTTGGAAACTGATTGCAAAGACCTGCTCTCCAGGAGGACAGAGTGGTGGGAGATCCCCAAGGCATCAGGAACACAGAAGGGAACAGCTCCGAGGAGCAACTTGTGGCAAAACCAGCCAGGACATGAAACAGCAGCAGGTTGGGAACTTCCCAGCCTTTTTTTTTTTTAATGGAAAAGTCTAGATTTATTGCAATGAGGACAAGAGTGTTGGGCTGCAATCTCTGGCTGTGTTGTGTTTCTGGAGGGCACAATTGCAGATTTGCAGGCACAAAAAAGACTTAAAAGCCCAGAAACTGCAAAGCAATTTTCTGCCAGGTGCCAGAAGAACCCCACAGTTCAAGATTTCCAAAACAGAACTGAAAAACCAAAAGAAATTCTTCTGGATGATTGGAACTTTGCTCTCAGCCTGGTCCTCATGGTCAGAAGAAACTTTGGCTTCCCCATGAGGTTTCTCCATCTGGTGTCAGAGATGATGTGGTTTCTAACCAAAAATACTCATCATTTTATTGGAAGTTTTGGAGAGCACCAGCAGGAAGAAAGAATGCTGTCAATAATATACCAAAAATGGGATATTTCTGCCCCCAAAAAAGTGTTGTTTTTAACCACTGAGGCCCCAGTGGGAACTGAGTCTCCAGTGTGCATTGACTTGGGGTGGTTTGGTCAAGGAAATCACATTGTTTGGGGGGCTAACAGCTGAAAAACTGGTAATTGTCACTGGCTTGGGGCTCCAAAACATGGCACGTTGGGCTGGTTTGATAATAATTTCATTTTTGGGGGTGGAAAAGAGCTTTTTAGCACAGTTGGAAGGAGGCTGCTAAAGGTTTGAGTGCTGGTGGTTCCCAGTGCAGATGTTGTGGGGTGTTTTATTGATGCCTCTGACAATAAACATTGTGAATCACAGTGGGTTTGGAAGCCCAAATCCCAACAACCATCACTGGAAAATTGCTGGAGTTAAAAAAGCCCACCAAAATCATTTTTCTTCAAGGCAAAGCAGTTGATGGAAAGCTTTGGAAAAGCCCTAAAGGTACCCAGGGAAATCCTGATGCTCTTGGATGCCACCCTTCAATCTTGCATTCTGTAAATGCAAGAAACCACCAAATGTTGGGTGTGAAAAAAAAAAAGGCAGGTTTTTGTTATTTTTCACTCAGGGATGATGTCTTGCATGCAGGGATTTAATTTTGCTACCCCAACTCTCCTTTTTTCCAGCACCCCTACCCCACAGAGGATGAGAAGAGGCAAATTGCTGCCCAAACCAACCTGACCCTCCTGCAAGTCAACAACTGGTGAGGATATTGGTGGCCTAGCAGTCATTTTGCTGCCTTTAGGACTTTTTGCAGCCTATTTTGGTGCTGTGTAATGCTTTGTGGGGGGTAACTTGGGTGGTTAAGGCTGATTCTTGGGGTGTCCTGCACAGGGCCAGGAGTTGGATGATCCTGGTGAGTCCTTCCAACTGAGCCTATTCTGTGATTTTGTGACTCGGATTTCTGGGAGATGAGCTCTGTTGTGTTCAATCCTGGCACTGGTTTGCAAGGTCTCAGTGCCCTCTCCTGGCAAATCCAATGTGCAGCATTCTCCCACTCAGCAGGAAAAATGAATGCAGAGCTATAATGTGCCACAGGCAAATAAAATAAAAAAAACCCAGCTTTTTGAGCCATGAAGCTGCTTTCTTAAAGAATTATTGTTATATTGCAACTCACTGATTTGATATAATGTTGTTTTAACTCAGTATTGGCGATGCCTTAAGTTTTAGCTTTTATATTTTTCAGATCCTGTACTGCATTAGTGCATAATTCTGAGTTTCATAGAGTGTTAGTGAGCTCTCTTCACATTTTGGTCAGACAAAACAATCCTTTACCAGATGGGAACCAAGGTCACCATCACAGCCTCAGGCCCCAGAAAGTACAACAAAAGTGGATTGAGGGGGGAGCAAACTGGAGGAATGTGACTTCATTACCTGAAGCTTTAATTGGACAATTAACCTCTGATAGGCAAATAGACCAAACTTATAATTGTCTGAAAAACTCATGGCTGGGGTCCATCCTGGGTGTAGCTCCTGCACTGCCCAAGGTGAACCCTTTGAAGGCCTTTAACAAATCCCCACTTTATCCTCCTAACTCTGCCCAGCCTCTGTTCCAGGCAGCCTCTCCAGGCACCACTGGTGTAACAACTCCCAGTTCTTGCAGTGTTCTCTCTTTTCCATGGAAGGTTCATCAACGCCCGGCGGCGCATCCTGCAGCCCATGCTCGACGCCAGCAACCCGGACCCAGCCCCCAAAGCCAAGAAAATCAAATCCCAGCACCGGCCCACGCAGAGGTTCTGGCCCAACTCCATCGCCGCCGGCGTCCTGCAGCAGCAGGGGGGCAATTCAGGGACAAATCCTGACGGTGAGGACAAACCCCAGTGCCCCTGCCCTCCCAGGAAGGAGTGGCCATGCGTTAATTATGGCCTTAATTGGTAATTTCTAGAGTCCTTTACTGTGCTGTGGGTGGCCCATGCAAGAAGGTCCTTCCAGTTGGCCATCACAATGATGATCACCCAACATGGGGCGTGGATTGGGATAGCCCCTGAGGAGCTGGGGAGGGGAGGGGAGACATGGAAAGATGGAGATGAGAAGACAAAATGGGAAGAGAGGAGATGAAGAGAAAATAGAGGATGAAAATGAAAAGGAGAATAGATGAAGATCAGATGACAGATGATCAGATCAGGTAAGGTGGGAAGAGAGATGATGAACAGAGAACAGATGAGGAAAATGAAGGAAGAAGATGAAGAGAAAATAGATGATGAAAATGAAGAGAAGAATGGAGAAGATGATGACGATGAAGAGAGATGATGAACAAAGAACAATGAGGAAAATGAAGAGAGAAGACAAAGAGAAGGTGAAGAGAGCAGAAATGAACATACACCAGATGAGATGAAGAGAGGGAAAGGTAGCACTTGAGAGAAGATGAAGAGAAGAACTGCCCAACCAGTTTGGGCATCTGCTTGCTCAGGTTTCTTTTTATTTAATGAGGCATTAGCTAGAAAAATTAAGGGTTGGACCTTGGGGTAGGTGGGACACCCTCTGGGGTGCTCTCCAAGCTTTTCACTTGAGTTACTCTTGGTTTATGCACTTCTTTTGTCCTTTCTGTATCAGCTGGGGAACCCTGATTTCTGTCCTGTGTTTGATTCCAGGCTCGCTCAGCATGGACAACCTCCAACCCCTCTCATCAGCCACGGCCACCATGGCCATGCAGCAGGCAATGCTGGCAGCCCACGACGACTCCCTGGATGGCACTGAGGAAGAGGAGGAGGATGAGGAGGACGAGGACGAGATGGAGGAGGAGGAGGAAGAGGAGGAAGAGCTGGAGGAGGAGCCTGGTGGCCTCCCAGCAGCACCTGGTGCTGACCTTGGTTTGGACCACAGTGACTCACTGGAATAGCTCCTCCTGCACCCTCCCAAATCATTGACAGCACCAGATACAAAATTCCCCCCGAAATGCAAAAAACATAAAAGGCAAGAAGAAGAAATTAGTGAGAAAAAGGCAAACTGGCAGTGCAGGCAGAGGCCCCGGCTGCCCCCGGGAGTGCGGGGACTGAGACGGCAGCGCACGAAGTGAAGGACACACGTTTACAAGGCACATATTGTGGCCAGATTAATCTTTGATTTCAGGTTTTATTTTTCTTTTTCCCTTCATTTTTTTGGTAAGCAAAAGCATTTTCAGGGGAAGTTGCTTTCCCCACGTGACGCTCGGATGCTGTTGGGAAGTGTTGGGTTTGCACTGCGTCCATCCCGTGGATTTCTTGGTGCAAAGAAAAGCCAAACCAATCCCAGGACTTGATGCTTTTTGGATTTTTCCCCCAGAAAGGTCATTCACAGGCATAAATACTGACGTGGAGGAGGAAGAAAAATCATCAGCGAGTGCAAATTCTGCTGTGTCTGAGGAGGGTTTGGTGCTCTGCTCATGGGATTGCCCAAACCTCCCAACTTTGGCCCCGATGCTGCGGCTGTTTGGTGACTCTGGACACAACTTTCTGGAAAAGGGAGGAAATTCCTCCAAATCCTTTAATTTATGTGCTAAAACCTCTGCTGAATCTGGAAAAAAACCAACTCACCCCATTCTTGTCCTTAAGGGCCGAGACCGGACGCGGAGTTGGGGCAAAGGCTGCCGAGAGTAAAACTTTTCCAAGGCATTTTGGCACAGAGTTAGTTCAAAATGGGGAAAAAAAATTGGTTTAAAAAATGCAAGATTTCACCCAAAACTGAATGGCGAGCCCCGAGACTCGCCTGGGTGGAAGGAAACTCAGTATTGTTGCTTAAAAGATGATTTCTCCCTGGTATTGTCCCTCCACATGGGAAGATGGTGGAGCTTTAGCCCCATGGGGGAGGGCAACTGCCAAAAACCCTGTATTTTGGGTTTTTTTATTTTCAATGCTAGCACAAGGGTGTATTTCGCCTTAAAATGTGGCATGGGAGGAAATGCAAAAGCAAACCAGGGCAAAAATAAAGGAATTGTCTTCTGCAGGTTCCTGCTCTAAATGTGAGATTCTAGGAGAAGGATCATTTTCTTGGTGGCTTTTTGCCCATATTGTCCTTTTTTTTTTTCCTGGCTCTTAAAGAGTTGAGAAAAGAACCTGAACAAGAGCTGGGATAAAAAAACACAAGTGATGCAATGGGCAGAAATGCCTGTTTTTGGATACTGATCTGGCGTGAATGTAATCTGTAATTTCATAAAGGATTCATTGTAATTTAGCATTAATTCCTGGCCATTTATTATAAAGTGCTACAAGATGAGGGGTCGCACCTGTATTTTCTTGGCAGCTTCTTCCTTTGAGTGGAGAAGACCCAAAATGCAGGAATAACCCCCCAAAATGGGTAAAACTCCCCTCAGAAAAGCAATTTACCTCCAAAATGGGTGAATGGGCCCAAATTGGTAATTGAGTGATGTGCAGAAAATTAGATTTGTACTTGCAAAACTGATGGTCCACCAAAAACGAAAATTTTCCCTCCCTCAAATAAGCCCCAATGGGATTTTGCCCACAAATACACCCCCAAACCAGTGATGCACACCCCAAAATGAGCTGTGTTCTCCAAAAATGAGTGATTCTCCCCAAAATGAGTGATGATTCCCCAAAGTGTTACACACAACCCCCAAAATGGGTGATGCTCACCCCAAAATGAGTGATGTCTCCATAAATAAGGGATGCTCCTCAGAATCAAATGATGACCCAAAAGGGGCTGATATCTCCCTGAAATGAGTGATTCTCCCCCAAAATGGTTGCTCACCCCAAAATGAGTTGTATTCTCCAAGATTTCTCCCCCAAAATGAGTGATGTGCCCCCAAAGGATGCTGGCCCAAACTGGTGGCCCTTCTGGAAATGTGACTCTCCTCAAAGTAAGTGACATCCCTCCCAAAATGACCGAATTTGCCCCAAAATGAGCAACATGCTCCAAAAACGAGCAACAACCCCCAAATTAGGCACTTTTTCCCAAAATGAGTGACAAACCCCAAAAACAGAGCAATTCTCCCCCAAATGGAAGTGATGGAAGCCCCCCTGTCCCCTAAGAACCTTAATAATGGGTTGATTTTCTGGAGGGAAAAAGGTGATGTTTGCACAATTTTTAGCAGAAAATCAGGCTGCAGAAAAGTGAAAAAAAGAGGGAAAAATCCATGACAATGGAATTTACATCCGAATTTTGCCCCTCCAGTGGTGGCAGCTGCCTCTGAGCATCCAGCAGCTCGTTAGCCAGAAATTTGTGTTTTTCATAGATCCCAGAATATTGGTGAGCGCTGCAGCCAAGTCTGTGTTGGGATTTTTGGCTGAAAAACTGCATTTTCCCATCAAAAAGTTGCAAAGCACCTCCATGAGTGGGGGGATGGACACAGACACTGGACACCAGCTGCCTAATTAATGTAAGGAATTCTTTATTCCCAGCTGTGCAAAGGGGGGAGTGCGGGGTGGGGCAGCCACGGGTGGGTGACCCTTTTTCCTTGGGTTTGGCCCCATTTTGGGGGCGTCAGGGCAGGAGTGTGGGGGCAGCACCGCGTCAGGTTGGGCAGAGCACTGCAGAGAGAGAGAGAGAGAGAGAGAGGGTGGGGACACTGTACGGGGGCACCGGGGATGCAGTGAGGCAGGGGCATGCACAGGGATGCAGGAGGAAGCAGGAGGAGGTACTGGGATGCAGGAGGATGCATTGGAATGCAGGAGGATGCACAGGGATGCACAGGGATGCATGGGGAAGCAGGAGGATGCATGGAATGCATGAAGATGCACAGGTGTGTACAAGGGTGCAGGAGGATACACAGGGATGCACAAAGATGCATTAGGAGGCACTGGAATGCATGAGGATGCACAGGGATGCAGGAGGATGCAGGAGGATGCATTGGAATGCAGGAGGATGCACAGGGATGCAGGAGGATGCACAGGGATGTACAAGGATGCAGGAGGATGCACAGAGATGTACAAGGATGCAGGAAGATGCACACGGATGCAGGAGGGTGCACAGGTGTGCATGGGGATGCACAAGAATGCACCATGCAATGCTGCACGAGGGTGCCCAGTGACCCACAGGCCTGCACTGGGCTGCACATGGATGGACAGTGGTGGCCAAGGGTGCCCGGGGGTTGCACAAGGACACACGAGTGTGCACAGGGACACCTGGGTGTGCCTGAGGGTGCTCCACGTGCACAAAAGTGCAGGAGCAGAAAGGCTGCACACGTGTGAGCAAAGCACCTGGGCACACAAAGATGCAGCAGCACACAAGTCCTGCATGAGGCTGCACACGGGATGCTCACAGGATGCTCACAGGATGCTCACAGGATGCAGGAGGAACGTAGCAGGGATGCACAAGGAATGCACACACACAACAGTGCACGGACAGAGCATGAAGGACACACGAGAACTCCTGAGGATGCACAGGAGATGGACAAGAGGGGTGTGGGAGGTGCACAGGGATGCACAAGGATGCCCAGGAGATGCAAGGAAGATGGATGGGGATGCCCAAGGGAGGCAGAGGAGGGTGCCTGACGGGGTGTGGGGGGTGAAAGGGGGCGCACAGAGGGTGATGAGGCTGTGGGGATGAAGCAGATGGGCCCCAGGATGGGGCAGGAAGCTGCACAGGGACCTGTGGAAGTGTGGCAGGACAGGAGAGCTGTACAAAGAACATCTGAGGGATGTGCAGGAGATGCTCCTGGGACTCCTGAAGGGTGTGTGGGGGATGCACAAAGGATGCACTGGAGCTGCACGAGGGATGCAGGAAGAATGACACAGGATGGATCTGGGATTCCCTGAGGATCCATGGAGGATCCACTGGAGATGCAAAAGGGACGAATGAGGTTGCAAGAGGGGTGGGCAGGGGATGCACAAAGGATGCAAGGGAGAGGCAGGAGGATGCAGGAAGATGCAGGAGGGATCTGAGGGGGAAGCACAGAGCTGCAGGGAAGCTGTGTGAAGGATGCCTGGGGCAGGCAGGAGGGGAGGGCAGGTACCTTTGAGGATGTAATCCGTGAGCAGAGTGGGCACCTTCTCATTCCCCTCCTTCATGGCAAACAGGACTGAGGGGGAACAAAGCTGTGAGCCTGGCCCTGCTGCCCCCAAATGCCCCTTTATCCCCCCAAACCAGCCCCACTATTCCCATACAATTTCTGCAGCAGGCCTGGGAACATCCAGACAAAAAGGACTTTCATCCCCAATTTCCCATCTGTGGCAGTGCAGAATGGGTGATTAACCCCCAAATCAACACTGGTGTAAGGAGCATGAACTGGGGGGAGGTGTTGGCTGCAAACCAGCTGTGCTGCAGTGCTGCAAACCAGGGATTTTCCCCACCAAGTGGCTTTGTTGCAATGTGGGTGGTAGCACCTCAAATTCCCCATGCTGCAACGATGCAAGAAATCCCCCAAACTGGCTGTGCTGCAATGATACCCCAAAGCAAAATGTGCCTTTGTGTCCCCAAAACATCTGATGCTGACCCAAAAGAGCAGCTTGAATGAACACTCACTGTTGGTGAGCATCTGCAGGTCCTCAACGGAGGGTGGTGAGCCCTTCTTCTCGTAGGGAATCACCGTGTTCAGGTACTGCAAGAACAAAAGCCACCCCAAAACCCACCCAGATGGCACAAACTCGCTTGGTTTTTGCATTACCTTGAGACAAATCGCCCCAAATTTGTGCAAAAATAGAGCATTTCTGCAAAATCCCTGCAATCATTTTGGGGAGTACTGAACTAACTGCAAAATCCACCTAAATCCATCCCTCCTCAGGGAGGACTTTCTGGGGTGAAAACAGGTAGTTCTTCCAAGAGGGATTAGCAGGGTGTAGGGGATAGAGCAGTGCTGTAAAACTAAAAGACATTTTAAAAGAGGGTTGGGGAATGCAGGGTAATGGGGAGTGCAGGGAGGAGGAGTGAAAAGAAACAGATTTGGGTAATTTTTAGGGGGAAAAAGGGCACCTGCTTCTCGTTGGTGGTAGGACCAAAGGTCTGGCGCAGGCCGGACTGCAGGATGTTGGAGATGCCCTCCATGCTGAAGCGCTGGGGGTGGGGGGGGAGGACACGTGTCACCCTGTCACCTCCCGGGGACAGTGACATCACCCGTGGCACCGCCTCTGGCACCAGTGTCCCCCACAGTTCCCTGCCTCCCACACCCTGCCCATATCCCTATTCCATTTCCCTCCCATCCCCCTGCTCCATACCCCCATCCCATAGCCCTTTATCCCTGTCCCACATCCCCCCTGTCCCTGCTCCATGACCTCCTGTCCTGTGTCCTCCCCATGCCCTGTCCCTGCCCCTCTGCCCCATCCTGTCACTCTTCCCATCCCATCTCAACTCTCAGCCCCTTGACCCTCAGCCCC
>VZTZ01010932.1:30918-47182 GCA_013400955.1 Drymodes brunneopygia | reverse complement strand
CTGCAGCTGCCAGGCCGAGAGCCCTCCCGTCCCCCGGCGGAACGGCACCCGGCCTCCGGTCCCCGCGCCCACCCCCGCGCCCGCCGCGCCCGACTGCTGCCCCACCGAGCTGCATTCTGAGAATGCCAACGAGCTCGACCTGCCCGAGGTGCCACACGGTGAGTGGGGATCGGGGGTGGAGCCCCTGAGTGGTGCGGGACCTCCCAGGGGTGCTGCACCTGGAGCGGGGTGGCCGTGGGATGGGATTTTGCCTGGGCATGGTCAATGAGNCCTCCGGTCCCCGCGCCCACCCCCGCGCCCGCCGCGCCCGACTGCTGCCCCACCGAGCTGCATTCTGAGAATGCCAACGAGCTCGACCTGCCCGAGGTGCCACACGGTGAGTGGGGATCGGGGGTGGAGCCCCTGAGTGGTGCGGGACCTCCCAGGGGTGCTGCACCTGGAGCGGGGTGGCCGTGGGATGGGATTTTGCCTGGGCATGGTCAATGAGTGGGAATGGGGATGTTGGGAATGGTGCGTGGAGCAGGGAATTGTGCAGTGGGTGGATCCTGATTGCGCGAGCTCTGTGGGGTTGGAAAGTGCCAGTTGGGAAATGTGCATGGATCAGGGTGGATCCTGGGGTTGGAAGGTGCCAAGGGGGCGCTGGGCATGGAGCAGGGAATCTGTGATGTGGATGAATCCCGCCCGTGCACAGTCCTGGAGTAGGCTTGGTGCCAGTTGGATGCTGGGCATGGAGCAGAGAAACCTTTTCGTGAAGAAGGGAATCCCATGCAATGGATGAATCCTGTCTGAACGCACTGCCACGATAGGATGGTGCCACTTGGGCACTGGGCATGGAGCAGAGAATCCATGGAATTGGTGAATCCCCCTTGAACATGCCCCCAGAGTAGGATGGTGCCACTTGGGCACTGGGCATGGAGCAGGGAATCCGCGGAATAGGTGAATCCTGTCTGAACCCACTCCCACGACAGGATGGTGCCCCTTGGGCACTGGGAATGGAGCAGGAAATCCATGGGATGGTGAATCCTGCCTGTGGGCTGGAAGTTTCCAACGGGACAGAATTCACGGAGCAGGGAATCCGTAAAAAGTTCAGATCCCTGGAGCTGCAGCCCGTTCTGCCCTTGCCACGGCCCAGCCATCCCCGGGAATGCCACGGTGACACCACCGCTGCCAGGGCTGATGCCACGGCTGCTCTGGCACGTCCCACGTGGCTCCCTGGCCTCGCTCGCCGCCTCCCTGGCACGGGGGGCAGGAGCAGGAGCGGGAGCCAACGCGCTCCGCCTTGGTGGAGACGCGGAAAACAATTTGCAGGTAAAATGACCCTTTCCCATGGCAAATTACCCTTGACTGCTGCAGCCCGGGCGCTTGTTATTCCAGGCAGGATGTCACGGCACGGCGGCCGGGCTATTAACCAGGCGGAATGAGGCCATTTGCTCGTTCCGGGATTGTGGGAACGTTGGCTGAGGATAAAGCAGCAGGCACCCGGGATCGGGTTGCCCGCGGTGGGATCGCCTCGCCCCCGGCGCTGCCCGTGCCCGCCGTGCCAAGCCCGGCGAGGTGCTACGGGGATTTTGGGACACATCTGGCCAGCTGTTCCCGTCAGCAGCCTCAGGGTGATGCGCGGGGAGGAGAAATCCCCAACTGGGCTGCGCGGGGTCTTAATCCGGCAGATTAGGTGGCGGGGCCGGGCCGGGGGTGTAGAGATAATTTCATTGGGCTTTAGCGTTTATTTCAGGAGCTAAATGTCATTACGGGCAGATCCCCCCGCTAAATCCCCGGTCCGTTACAGCTGCAGGGCTCTAAATCGTCTCATCCCAAGGGGAGCTGCTTGAGCTGATTTCATTCTATGGGGCTTTTTTTCCGTTTTGTTTTTTCCCCTTTAAACGCAACTCCCCGTGGGTGATTAAGAGATGAGTGCCAGGGTCAGGTGCCAGCCCCAAGGTCAGTCTGGCTGGCCCTGTGCCCGAGGGGTGACACCTGTCATGGCCAGGGGAAAAACAGGATCTGGCATGGGATGGAGAAGAGAGATCCAGGATGGGATGGAGAAGGGAGATCCAGGATGGAATGGAGAAGCGGGATCAGGATGGGATGGAGAAGCAGGATCCAGGATGGGATGGAGAAGCGGGATGTAGGATGGGATGGAGAAGTGGGATCCAGGGCGGGATGGAGAAGGGAGATCCAGGATGGCATGGAGAAGAGAGATCCAGGATGGAGAAATGGGATCAGGATGGGATGGGGAAGCAGGATCTGGGATAGGACGGAGAAGTGGGATCTGGGATGGAGAAGCAGGATCAGGATGGGATGGAGAAGCGGGATGTAGGATGGGATGGAGAAGTGGGATCCAGGATGGGATAGAGAAGTGGGATCAGGATGGGATGGAGAAGCGGGATGTAGGATGGGATGGAGAAGCAGGATCCGGGATGGAGAAGTGGGATCCAGGATGGGATGGAGAAGTGGGATCCAGGACAGAATGGAGAAGCGAGATCAGGATGGGAAGGAGAAGAGAGATCCAGCATGGGATGAAGAGAGATCCAGGATGGGATGGAAAAGCAGGATCCAGGATGGGATGGAGAAGCGGGATGCAGGATAAAAAGGAGAAGCAGGATGAGGATGGGAAGGAGAAGAGAGATCCAGCATGGGATGAAGAGAGATCCAGGATGGGATGGAAAAGCACGATCCAGGATGGGATGGGGAAGTGGGATCAGGATGGGATGGAGAAGAGGGATGTAGGATGGGATGGAGAAGTGGGATCTAGGATGGAATGGAGAAGCGGGATCAGGATGGGACTGGGGAAGCCGGATGCTCCTCCGGAGGGGATCCAGCACATCTCCAGCAGTGGCTCGGTGGGGTTATTTCCCCCGAGCCTGGCACAGGGCGCTGCAGGACTCAGTGCCACATTCCGCCTCTCCGGCTGCGACGGCCGCAGCGCAAACTCCGGCTCCTTCTCCAAATTACATTTGACATTCAATTAAAGGCCGGAGCGCCCGGAGGTTCAGTGTTACTGCGGTGCCAGAGCCACGGGGGTGACGCGCTGCCTCGGCCACCCCTGGTGCCACGCCACTGCCACCGTCCCCCCCGGGCGTCACCGCGCCGGAGCCGCGGGACCGCAGCACAGAGCGCCCTTCATGCAGCAAGGGGGGGGTCCCCGGGCTCCCACCTGGCCTCCCCCCGGCCCCCAGGGGTGGAGAATGGTCCCCTTTCAGGGGGATGGTGGCACGCGGGGCCGGGGGGCTGAATGGCGCCTGTGAGCCGAGGCTTGGCGGGCGCCCAGAGCTGATCTCAGCGGCTCCTCCGCAGCAGCGACGTGGGGCTGGCGCCCGCCCAGAGCCTCCCCAAGCGGTGACCCCGGGGTCCCCGGCGCCCGCGTCATCCCCGCCGTGGGGAGGCTCTCCCGGGGGGATCGGGGATGTGGCTGAAGGCACGTGGGCGGAAAGCGCTGATGGGTTGGAGTTTTGTGGGGTGGCTTTGGGTGTGTTCAACCCTGTAGTTCCAGACTCTGGTGGGGTTTTGTGCCCTTCACAGACCCCCCCCAAAGGGGTGACTCCCCTCTTTTTGGTGGCCTCTGGGTGACCCTGCTGTGCTGAGGCCAAGCAGTTCCAACATTTGGGCTCCCCTCGCCCCAAACCCATCCTTGTTCAGAAACCAACACCCAGTGAGCTACTGAGGGGACAGGGACACAACCAACCTTGGGGTCCCCAAAAGAACACCCCTGATGACCCCAAAATCACCCCCTGTGCTGTAGTGGGGTGCTGGGGGACCTCCGGGCAGGATGGGGTGCAGTGCTGGGGTTGGCCGCAGCCTTTCCCTGTGGTGACAGCCAAGGATTTAGTGCTCTCCGAAGGAAATTGAATTTGGTGTCTCTGTCGAACACAGGCAGGGAGAACGCCCTCGTATATCCTGGGGATTTATGGTTTTCCCCAGGCTCTTGCTGTGCTGTAATTCTGCCGTGGTGCTCCCAGAGGGTGGGGGTGGCCCTGTGGGGAATTCAGCCCCACAGACCCCCCTCAGTGTCCCCAGGGCCCCCTGTGTGTCCCATGCCACCGGCAGTTCCGTGCCCTGGAGTGGGATGCCCAAGGACAGAATTGGAGGGTGCCAGCGGGGAGCCCTGAAGGGTTACCCCGAGTTTAGGCAAAACTCAGTAAATTTTGGGCTTTTTGACAGCACAGTCAGTGCCAGAGCAGGCTGAGTGTCCCCACTCTGTGTCCCAACAGGAGCCACCATGTGCCCAAATCACCAGTGCCAGTGCCAGGTGTCCCCATGCCACCTCCCCTCCATCCCTTGGGGACATCGCTGCGTTTGTCTGGCAGCTCGACAAGGTGCTTGTGCCACCCCTGGCTGTCACAGCAGCGGGGTGACCACGGCGTTTTTGAGGTGACATTTATGGGGTGGCACTGACAGTGTTGTGGCGCTGTCCCCCATGGCACATCCTGGGATGAATCCATGGGAATTCAGGGCCCTGATTTGGGGACAAGGGCCCTGCTGGAGGACAGGGAGGTGGCCCTGGGGGTGCGGGGGAGGCCAAGGGAGGTGTCCCCCCGCGCCGGCAGCCGCGTCCCCCGCCGAGCCCCGCACATGCCAGTTAATTTCACGCCAAGTGCTCTTGATGGATCACTTGTTATTTTTGGTGAGCCGAGCCATAAATTTGTGCCACCTCACTGCAGCGAGCTGATAAGTGGGGACGGGAGAGCACCTCCGCCTGGCACGGTGGGGACACGGGCACCCTGCCTGCACCAGGGACGTGGCACCCCCGGCTGGGGTCCAGCTGCCACCCCTGCGACACTTTTGGGGTGGCCGTGACACACGTTTGAGGGGCTGGGAGTGTGCTCGGTGATGCTCAACCAGGTCTTGCCCTCAGGGTGCTCAACGTGGGGCCAGGCATCCCTGTGTCCCCCTGAAATGTCACACGGTGTCCTGTTCCCATCCTTGTCCCCATCTCTGTCCCCATCTCTGTCCCCATCCCTGTCCCCTGCCCACTCTCATTTGGGCATTTCCCTCTTTCAGGCAATGCGGTCGAGGAGAACCAGAAGGTGAAGACCCAGTGGCCACGGTCAGCGGATGAACCCGGGGTCTACATGGCCCAGACAGGTACCAGGAACAGCCAGGGGGACACTGGTGACACCGGGCTCGTGCACCTGGGCAGGGGTGATGGAGATGGAGCGACTCCCTTTTGCTTCCTGCCCACGGACTGCCTTAATTTGCTCCATTTATATATTTTTTCCTCAGCGCTTTCCTCCGAGGGTTGTAAAGCAGAAAAAAAAAAAACGAAAAAAAAAATCTATTAATTGTTTCGTTCAAATGTATTTATTTGGCAAATCCATCTGGGTAATTTGAGCGTGCTGCTCCCCCCCTCCCCGGCCTCTCTGATTTATGGGCGGAGGGCTCGGAGGCGAGCGGGAGATGGATGAACCCCGGCTCCGCTCCATGTGCCTGGCGTGCAGAATTCCCGGCCACATTTGGCCACTCACGGGGACTCTGCCCCGCTGGGAGGTGACCCCAGCGGTGACCCTGTCCAGTCTCGGGGTCCCCCTGTGACACGGAGCAGCCCCAGCACGTTGTCACCGCCGCGGGTGACACGGAGCCGGCGTCCTGCCTGTCTGCAGGACAAATGGTCCCCTTTGGAGCCCTCCCCTAGATATCCATGTTTAATTTAAACGGATGGGCTCTGCTGCCGGGCTGTCCAAGAGCCTCAGAGACATCATCAACCTTAATAAGAGCCGGTGGTTGTAAATGTCAGCGTGTGACGGGCTGGGGAGAGGGAGCCGTGGAGGGNTGCTGCTCGTGCTACTCACCCTGCCTGTGCTGCTCACCGTGCCCGTGTTGCCTGTGCTGCCCGTGCTGCCTGTGCTGCCCATTGCCCACCCTGTCCACTCTGCCCACCCTGTCCGTTCTGCCTATGTTGTCCATGTTGTCCGTACTGTCTGTCCTCCCCATGGGGCCTGCCCTGCCCGTGCTGCCCGTGCTACCCGTACTGCCCACCCTGCCTGTGCTGTCCACCCTGCCTGCCCTGTCCGTGCTGCCCAGGCTGCCCCTCCTGCCTGCGCTGCCTCTACTGCCCATCCTTCTTGCCCTGCCCACCCTGCCCATGCTGCCCATCCTGTCTGTGCTGCCCACTGCCCACCCTGCCCATCCTACCTGCCCTGCCCACCCTGCCAGCACCTCCCGGGATGGATCCTGTCCCTCACGCCAGCTGCGATCCCATTCCCCAGTCCCTTCTCCAGCTGTATCTGCTGCTAAGCCCAGAGAGCCGCTGGCCTCACCTCACTGCCACCCTCAGTGCCACGCCTGTCACCCACACCACCTCATCCTCACCACTGCCACCCACCCAGGTGGCATGTCCCCTGTCCCCTCGGGCTCTCAGGCTCCCTGTCTCCCGCAGGGGACCCGGCGGCGGAGGAGTGGTCGCAGTGGAGCGTGTGCTCGCTGACGTGCGGCCAGGGCTCCCAGGTGCGGACGCGCTCCTGCGTCTCCTCTCCGTACGGGACGCTGTGCAGCGGGCTGCTCCGCGAGACCCGCACCTGCAACAACACCGCCACCTGCCCAGGTACGGGGGACACCGGCGACACCGCGGGGCTGAGCGGGCGGGTGGGCACAGAGGGAATGCCCACCCTCTCTGGGGTCTCCACGCGGTGCTGTGGTGGATGAGGAAGGTGACTTGGTGTGGTTGTGCCCACCCCGTGCTGGGATGCTCAGAGTCGTGTTGGTGTCTCTCCATCCTCTGGAGTCCGTCTTGGAAAAAAACACAGGGGAGGCGTGGAATGGGTGCCCTGCACCCTGTGCCTCGTACGCGGTGATTTTCCTCCTTTCCATCCTCTCTCCTGGCAAACTCTTGGATGTCCCCGAGGTTTTGTGCTGGAGCCTGGGGGATTTGGAGTTCGGCATTCCCCCCTGACACGGGGCAGGATGGGACCGAGCTGCTCAGGTCCTCGAGGCTGGTGACAGGTGACAGGCAGGATGCCGAGGGTCTCCTGTCTGTCTGTGGTGGTGTCCGTGCATCCGGTATGAGACACAGGAATCGGAGTGACCTCAGGGTACCCCAGTGGCAGCCACGCTGCCCTGTCCGAATCTGGGGTGTTTCAAGGGATTTGCAGTGTCCACTCCCCTCTGGACCGGCGAGTGCAGCCCTGTCCTGGCACTCCAAGAACATCGCAGCTCATGGAGGAGCATCCTTTAGGATGTTCCCTGATCCTTTCCCGGCAGCGCTGATCTCCCGCGGGTGCGAGGGGCGGATCGTGCTCGGTGTGGTGACACAGACTGGGGTGACCCGCGTGTGACTTTGGGGGGACGTGCGCCGCCAGTGCCAGGACCCCAAAGGGGAGGCTGGAGCAGCACAGGGAGCAGCAGCGGCACCGCTGCCAGCTCAGGGATTTGGGATGACGACGGGGCAGGTGACACCAGGGATTGTACCCTGGGCAGGGCACCAGGGGTTTGCCATGCCAGGACCCCTTGGTGCCAGGAGGAGGAGGAGGAGGAGGCTGGAGCCCCTCGGCTGTGCTGTGTTGCAGTGCCCGGCGCGTGGGAGGAGTGGTCCCCGTGGAGCCTGTGCTCGGTGACCTGCGGGCGAGGGGCCAGGACCAGGACGCGGCGCTGCGCGGCCTCGCGGCGCGGAGGGAAGGCCTGCGAGGGCCCCGAGCTGCAGGCCAAGCCCTGCAATATCGCGACCTGCCAGGGTCAGTACCTCCCTCTCCCCACGCTCCTTCTTCCTGCCAGGAATGCCAGGAGATGGCACTCGCGGTGCTGCGAGGGATGGGTGGCACCGCCACGGGGACCTGCGACACAGGGGTGCTGTGACACCCATCCTGTCCCTGCTGGAAATCCAAGTGACAAACCCGTGCTGGGGTCTCAAGACCCCCAGCTTGGGGACCACAGAGGAGGTGGCTCCTTCCCTCCCCATCCGCTGTGCCTGGCACTAGGGTGGCACAGGGACATTGAGATGACAAAGGGGGTCAGCTGCAGGGTCTGCACATGGGTGGCAGTGCCACACTTGTCCCTTCCTCCAGCGTGCCAGGAGTGGCCGTGGTGGTGGCTGTGGGGTTTCTGCGGTGATGGGCAGGGATGCCATGCCTTGGATGGTGTCCCCTGCAGCTGGCAGGGAGTTCAGAGCAGGAGGGAGTGCGGGAGCTGCTCCTGCAGCAGCTCCGACAGGGACGTGGCACCCACGGCACACGGCTTTGGCCATGGCAGTGCCATGGAGATGCTGCTGGAGCTCTTGAGCTTGGCAGGAAACGATGCCAGGGATGCTGGATTTGGACAAAAGCAATGCCAGGGATGCTGGATTTGGCAGGACTGATGCCAGGGATGCTGGGTTTGGCAGAGCATGTTGCTGGGGCTTCAGGATTTGGCAGGGCTGATGCCAGGGATGCTGGATTTGGCCAGAAGTGATGCCATAGATTCTGGGTTTTGTTGGAAGTGATGCTCAGGATGCTGGATTTGGTTGAAAGTGATGCCAGAGTTGCTGGATTTGGCAGGACCAATGCCAGGGATGCTGGATTTGGTTGAAAGTGATGCCAGAGTTGCTGGATTTGGCAGGACCAATGCCAGGGATACTGTATTTGGTTGGCATTGATGCCAGAAATGCTGGATTTGGTTTTTGGATTTTGGATTTGGAAAGTGATGCCAGGGATGCTGGATTTGATTTACAGCAATGTCAAGGATACCAGAAATGCTAAGTTTAGTGGGAACACCACCTGTGTCCCCACTGTGAGCGTGTCCCTTGTGTTGCAGCCGGTGTGGGGACCAGTCCCAGTGACCATTCCCATGCCCAGGACAGGCCCCAGCACCGCCTGTCCAGCCTGGCACAGGACGAGCGGGCACACCCATAGGTCGAATCTGTTGCCTGGCAAGGCCGGCTCAGATCACGGCGAGCTGGGAGCCGCGCGGCCGAGCGGCCGCTGTCCGGTGGGAGCTGACGGCGCTCTCCTTGTCCCCGCAGTGGAAGGGCAGTGGCTGGAGTGGGGCCCCTGGAGCCGCTGCTCCGTCACCTGCGCCACCGGCACCCAGCAGCGCACACGCAAGTGCAGCGTCTCGGCCCACGGCTGGGCCGAGTGCCGGGGGGCCCACGCCGACGCCCGGGAGTGCTCCAACCCCACCTGTCCCAGTAAGGCCCCGCGCGCTGATGGGGGGGAGCGGGGGGACGGTGGCGCGTCGGGGCGCGGCACCCAGCACGGCCCGGCCGTCGCGCCGCTGCGGTGTCACCGCCGGTGACACCCCGAGTGCTGGCAGCCCCCTCCACTGCGGGGGAGCAGGAGGCTGAGGGTGATGGCAGGGATCACCGGGCACGGCTCAGCTGGCGGAACCAGGGGTTGGCACTGTCCTCGTCCCGGGTGGCGCCGGGGACCCGTCGGTGCCAGGTGGCTGCGGGTCCCGCCGTGCTTTGGGCGTACAAGCACGAGGGAGCTCTGGTGTGTGCACACGGGGCTGGGCACGGCTCTGGGCATGGGGGACATCGGGCAAAGGATGAGCCACGGGGTCCTCATCCTGTCCTTCGAGCCGCTCCTTGTTTCGTGGGAGAGGTGGTGGCGTCGGTGGCAGCCGCGGAGGGAGGTGGTGGCTGTGTCACGGTGCCCGTGGATGGTGGCAGAGAATGAGGGGCATCCGCACCACGATGGGCATCTGCACCAGGATGCCAGCCTGCTCTAAAAGAGATTTAAATCTCTTTTAATCCACGGATTTCACACCCTGCGGGATTTCGGCTCACAGCGCGTGGGGCAGCACCGATGCTGCCCCGTCCCCATTCCCGTCCCCGCGGGTGCCACCCTCCATGCGTGGAGCAGGGTGTCCCACAGTGTCCCCATCCCCACAGCAGACAGCAAGTGGGGTCCCTGGAACCACTGGAGCCTCTGCTCCAAGACCTGCGACACCGGCTGGCAGCGGCGCTTCCGCATGTGCGAGGGCACGGGCATGCAGGGCTACCCCTGCGAGGGCACCGGCGAGGAGGTGAAGACCTGCAACGAGAAGAAGTGCCCAGGTATGGGGTGCCCCACCCCCCAGCGCCCCTCACCCCACACCTGGGCGGTGCTGATGTCCCCTTTACCCCCCTCAAAGCCTACCATGAGATGTGCAAGGATGAGTACGTGATGCTGATGACCTGGAAGAAGACGGCGGCTGGGGAGATCATCTACAACAAATGTCCCCCCAATGCCACAGGTGACACCAGATGGCCCCCGGGCTGGAGTAGGGCAGGGGGTGGTGGGTGACATTGGGGACGAGCACCTCCAAATGCCGGGGGCAGAGGGTGGCATTGGGGTCAAGCCACCTGGAGCAGAGCAGGGGGTGGTAGGTGACATTGGGGTCGAGCACCTCCAAACCCCAGGGGCAGTGGGTGGCATGAGGGACAAGTGGCCCAAACCCCCCTGGCCTGGAGCAGAGTAGGGGGTCGTGGGTGGCATTTGGGTTGAGCCACCCCAAAGCCCCAGGGACAGAGGGTGGCATTGGGTTTGAGCCACCTGGAGCAGGGGCAGGGGGTGGTGGGTGACATTGGGGTCAAGCAACCCTAAACCCCCCCAGCCCTGGAGCTCTACAGGGGCCTGGGGGTGGCATTGGCGTGCCAGGAAGTGATTCCAGTGCCAGCCCCAATCCCAAATCTCCGCCACAGGGACTGCCAGCCGCCGGTGCCTGCTGAGCCCCCACGGGGTCGCCTATTGGGGTGTGCCCAGCTTCGCCCGCTGCGTCTCCCACGAGTACCGATACTTGCATCTCTCAGTAGGTGCCCGCTCTGGCACGGCCCCTTCTGTCCCCTGTCCCTGTCCCTGGAGCTCTGTCCCATTCCTGGCACCCCAAAAGCCACCTCAGCTCTCCGGCATGGAGAAACTGAGGCAGGGCTCCCTGGGTGGGCTGGGAAAGGGGATCCCGTCCAAGCTGTGTCCTTGGGATGGGAAGGTTCCCTCAGATCCCCGTGGAATCCCCTGTGGGGTGGGAATAGGGATCCCATTCCAGAGCTTGTGTTCCCATGTCCATGGGAAAAGGTTTTTGGGATGGGGAGGATGCTCCCAGACCCTCATGAATGTCCCAGATCCCCGTGGATGTCCCCAGACCCCCATGGAAGTCCCCAGGTTCCTGTGACCACCCACAGACCTCCATGAGCTTGGAAAAATGTCTCAGTCCTAGAGCTGAAGTGTTTGTGTTCCCATGTGTTTGGGAAAAGGCTTTTGGGATGGGGACGATGCCCCCAGAACCCACTGGATGTCCCCAAATCCCTGTGAATGTCCCTAGACCCCCCTGGATGTCCCCAAACCCCTATGGACTCCCTCATCCCGCATGTCCCACTGCTGCCTTAATGACCCCAATTAGCTCAGCAGTGTCCCTGAGTTTTGGGGGTGACGAGGGACACTCAGCACTGCCGGGGGGTGCTGGCGGCCGAGTGACACCACTGTCCCCACCCCATGTCAGCTGCGGGAGCACCTGGCGAAGGGCCAGCGGGTGCTGGCAGGCGAGGGCATGTCCCAAGTGGTGCGGAGCCTGCTGGAGCTGGTGGCCCGCAAGACCTACTACAGCGGGGACCTGCTCTTCTCCGTGGACATCCTGCGCAACGTCACCGACACCTTCAAGAGGGCCACCTACATCCCGTCCTCCGAGGACGTGCAGGTAGCGGGCAGGGGGACAGCGAGGGTCCCCTCCCCGGGGAGGTGGCGGCCGCTCGGTCGGTCCCCAGCCCCGCTGAGCCCCGTCCCCGCAGCGCTTCTTCCAGGTGGTGAGCTACATGGTGGACGCG
The DNA here is from genome assembly GCA_013400955.1 of Drymodes brunneopygia. NCBI lineage: Eukaryota > Metazoa > Chordata > Aves > Passeriformes > Petroicidae > Drymodes > Drymodes brunneopygia. The sequence goes on along the minus strand of VZTZ01010932.1, from coordinate 35,478 downwards.
GAGAACCGCGACAAGTGGGAGGATGCCCAGCAGGTGGGTGGCGCAGGGGAGGGTGGTGGCATCAGCCGGGATGTCCCCACCGTGGCGGTGTCCCCACTGTGGTGCCACATCTGAGTGGTTCCAGAGCTGCTCCCGTCTCCCGCAGGTCTCTCCGGGCTCCGTGCACCTGATGAAGGTGGTGGAGGACTTCATCCACCTGGTGGGGAACGCGCTGAAGGCTTTCCAGAGCTCCCTCATCGTCACTGACAACCTGGGTGAGCGGCAGGGCGGCCATGGGGACCTGAGGGGACACGCGGCAGCAGGAGGTGACCCCCGTGTCCCCCGGCAGTGACCAGCATCCAGCGGGAGCCCGTGTCCGCCGTGTCCAGCGATATCAACTTCCCCATGAAGGGGCGGCGGGGGATGAAGGACTGGGCCCGCAGCTCCGAGGACAAGCTCTTCATCCCCAGGGAGGTGCTGAGCCTCGCCTCGGCAGGTGAGCGGGGACGGCCAGGTGTGGGCACATCTGGTGGTGTGGGTACATCTGGTGGTTTGGGCACATCTGGTGCTGTGGGCACATCTGGAGGCGTGCAGGTGTCTGCTCGAATGTTCCTGCACATCTGGTGCAGGTGTGAGCTCACACACCTGTGAGCTGCATCCCCAGGCATGTGCAGGTGAATGCGTGTGCTTTGAGGCTGTGCCAGGGCACATCTGGGCACACATCTGTGCCCTGTGTGTCCCCTCCCGCGTGTCACCGTGTCACTGAGCACATGTGTGTGGCTCTCTCTGCAGAAGCCGAGGAGTCGTCGCACTTCGTCATCGGGGCGGTGCTGTACCGCACGCTGGGGCTCATCCTGCCCCCGCCCAGGTGAGTGGCACCGCCCGCGGTGTCCCCCCGCTGTCCCCCGGCCTGTCACAGTCCGTGTCCCTCCCTGCAGGAGCCCCCTGGCTGTCACCTCCAAGGTGCTGACGGTGACGGTGCGCCCGCCGACCCGGCCCGCGGAGCCGCTCGTGCTGGTGGAGCTGTCCCACATCATCAATGTGAGTGTCCCCTCCCTGGTCATTAGGAATGTCCCTTCACACATCATCAACGTGAGTGTCCCCTCCCTGGTCATTAGGAATGTCCCTTCACACATCATCAACGTGAGTGTCCCCTCCCTGGTCATTAGGAATGTCCCTTCACACATCATCAACGTGAGTGTCCCCTCCCTGGTCATTAGGAATGTCCCTTCACACATCATCAACGTGAGTGTCCCCTCCCTGGTCATCAGGAATGTCCCCTCCAATGTCATCAATGTGAGTGTCCCTTCCCTTGGCATTGGGAATGTCCCCTCCAATGTCATCAATGTGAGTGTCCCCTCCCTGGTCATCAGGAATGTCCTTTCCAATGTCATTGATGTGAGTGTCCCCTCCCTGGTCATTAGGAATGTCCCTTCACACATCATCAACGTGAGTGTCCCCTCCCTGGGCATTAGGAATGTCCCTTCCAATGTCATTAGTGTGTGTCCTCTCCCTTGACATCAGGAATGTCCCTTCCAATGGCATCAATGTGAGTGTCCCCTCCTTGGGCATTGGGAGTGTCCCCTCTCCATATCACTGACATGAATGTCCCCCTTCCCATGTCACCAGCGTGAGTGTCCCTCTCCCATGTCACTGTGAATGTCCCTTCCCGTATCACCAAGGTGAGTGGCCTCCTCCCACCAACATGTGTGTCCCCTTCCAATGTCATCAATGAGTGTCCCCTCTCCATGTCACCAGCCTATGTCCCCCTTTCCACATCGTGACTGTTCGTGTTCCTCCTCATCACTGAAAGTGTCCCTGTCCCACATCATCGTGAGTGTCCCCTCCCACGATGTGTTGCCCTTCCTCATCACCAACCCTCCAGTGTCATCAGTGAGTTCCTTCATCACCACCATGAGTGTCCCCTTCCCCTCCCACGCCATCGATGTGTCACCCTGCTGTCCCATCCCTGTGTCACCTCCCAGTCCCGTGTGGGTCCCTGTCACCTGCAGGCACTGAGAGTCGGTCCCTGTGCCAGCTCTGGGATACCCAGAGAATGTCCCCAAGGGCCACATTCCCTGGAGGGCTGGGAACAAGTCGGGGGGGGAGCTCTAACCTGTCCCTGTGTCCACAGGGCACGTCCCACCCGCAGTGTGTCACCTGGGACTACTCGAGGACGTGAGTGAGGGGCACAGGGACACCCTGGTGACAGGGCGGTGCCAGGGGGCTGCTGGGAGGAAGGGAGGGAGGGGGACTGGGAGTGGGAACAGGGATTGGGGACAGGGATGGGGACAGGGATGGGGGAACAGGGATGGGGACAGGGATGGGAGCAGGAATATGAGCAGGGATGGGGGAACAGGAATGGGGACAGGGATGGGGACAGGAATGTGAGCAGGGATCGGGGAACTGGGATGGGGACAGGAATGTGAGCAGGGATCGGGGAACTGGGATGGGGACAGGGATGAGAGCNCCCTCCAGTGTCATCAGTGAGTTCCTTCATCACCACCACCAGTGTCCCCTTCCCCTCCCACGCCATCGATGTGTCACCCTGCTGTCCCATCCCTGTGTCACCTCCCAGTCCCGTGTGGGTCCCTGTCACCTGCAGGCACTGAGAGTCGGTCCCTGTGCCAGCTCTGGGATACCCAGAGAATGTCCCCAAGGGCCACATTCCCTGGAGGGCTGGGAACAAGTCGGGGGGGGAGCTCTAACCTGTCCCTGTGTCCACAGGGCACGTCCCACCCGCAGTGTGTCACCTGGGACTACTCGAGGACGTGAGTGAGGGGCACAGGGACACCCTGGTGACAGGGCGGTGCCAGGGGGCTGCTGGGAGGAAGGGAGGGAGGGGGACTGGGAGTGGGAACAGGGATTGGGGACAGGGATGGGGACAGGGATGGGGACAAGGATAGCAGCAGGGATTGGAGCAGGGATGGGAACGGGAAAGGGAAAGCAGGGATGAGGAACAGGGACGGGGACAAGGCCAGGGAGCAGGAATGGGGAGCAGGTTTGGGAACAGGGATGGGAGCAGGGACGGGGAACAGGGACCATCCCTCCCCGCATCCCAGCCCCACCGGCACGGNGGAATGTGAGCAGGGATCGGGGAACTGGGATGGGGACAGGGATGAGAGCAGGAATGGGGGAAAAAGGATGGAAGTAGGGATGGGGGAACAAGGATNGGGAACAGGGATGGGAGCAGGGACGGGGAACAGGGACCATCCCTTCCCGCATCTCAGCCCCACCGGCACGGGCGAATTGAGCTCCCACGGGATCGATGCGGCCCCGGAGCCGCGGGGCCGCCCGCGCCAGGCTGCCAGATGTGATTTGTTAGCGCTGGCAGGAATGAGGGAAAGTAGGGCAGGGAGGGGGGCGGGCAGCGCTGCGGGCTGGGGGAGGGCACTGCCAGCCCCCCTGCCCAGGTACCCGCGGGTGCGCCGCGGTTCGGGGTCACTGGGTCCGGTTCATCCCCCCCAAACCCCTAGGGAGGTGTTGGCTGCGATGAACGTGGCAGGTCTCAGCCCGGCCCCAGGGACAGTCCCCAGCTGTCCCACAGACCCAGTTCCTGGTTTTCCCGACGTGCTGGGAGCTGTGGCTGCTCTCTCTGAGCATGGCAGGGTCACCCCCATCTCTGCCCCCTCACTGGGGGTGTCCCCCTGGGCAGAGGGGTCCCTATAACAGGAAGGGTGCTCATGGCAGGAGGGCTCCCAAGGGTGGGACGTGTCCCCTTGGCAGAGCGGTGCCTGTAGGAGGGGTGTCCCCATAATGGGGGATCCCCATGGTGGGAGTGGACCCCATGAAAGGAGGGTCCTCATGGAGAGAGAGTCCCCATGAAAGGACGGTCCCCATGGAAGGAGGGGTCCCCATGGAGCGAGAGATTCGTCACCCCCTGGGGAGGTGACAGGGGTGACAGGAGGCTCTTGGGGCTGTTCTTGCCTGTCCTGGCACTGCCCCCACCCCTCTCCCTCTCCCCTGCCCCCCAAAAAACCTGTGTGTGTGATGATTAAACCCGAAGCCTTCTCGCTGCACCGCTCCCAGCAGGATCAGCCGGGTCAGGGATGGTTTCACCCCCTCCCCGAGCTCGGGGGGGGTCCCCTGGCAGTGCCCCCACATGGGGAGGGCCAGGAACGGGTTAAGCCCGGGAGAGGCGCGAGGGGCCGCGTGTGTTTGATCATTTCAAATTGCTCTCCGTCGCTCTCTGCCCATTAATCAGGGATGCTGGCTTGGGAAACTGGGACACGGAGAGCTGCCAAACCCTGGAGACCCTCCCGGCGCACACCAAATGCCAGTGCCGCCAGCTCGCCACCTTCGCCGTCCTCGCCCAGCNGGCGTGAGGGAGGGTGGGGATGGGCAGTGAGCGTTTCCTGCTGGGGCGAGGTGGGCACTGGGGGTGGGGGTGTCTCCCACCGGGCAGGGGAAGGGTCCCAACACTCCCAGCACCCCCAGCAGGGTGGGTTTATGTGGGCAGGGGGCTGCCACGGTCCCTAGGGCTCAATCCAGGGCACTGCCGTGTGCCAGGAGGGGAGGGGGCAGCCCTGGCCCCCCACCCCATTGTTATTCCGCCCGCGTCCCCCGTTGGCATGGAAATGG
>VZTZ01010932.1:8825-23817 GCA_013400955.1 Drymodes brunneopygia | reverse complement strand
TGGTGCCGTGGGGCCGCGGCCGCCGCCTCGTGCTTCGCCTGGGGGTGGCTGTCACCCCTTGGGGACCCCCCGGTTCTGTCTGCACCCCACGACCCAAAAAAATCCCCCCTCGAGCAGGGCTGAGCGTGCACCCACGCGCTGCAAACGAGCATCTGATCACGGGAATTGGGACCGGTAATTACATAGTAATTAATCTGTGAGCAAATTAGAAATTTCGGAGGCGATCGCGGCACGGAGCCGCTCCAGGTGGAGCATCCCGGCATCCGGAGCGGGGCGGGGATGCGGCCCCCGAGGATGGGGCTGGGGCAGCAGGACCAGCAGCTGTGGGAGGGAATGCCCGGAGCAGGATTTGTGTGGGGAAAGTGGTGCTGGAGGAGAGGACATCCCTGCCTGGTGGCTCTCGGCACATCTGGGATGAGAGATTTTGGTCCATGGTGGAGATCCTGGCACCAAAACCCTCTCACCGTGAGTGCCATGGTGGGAGCAGATCCTGGTCCTGGCTATTCCTTCCCTCTGGGAAAAGCCTCCCGAGCTTCCCGAGGGCTTCCCTTGGACAGGACAGGCTTGGAAAGGGCAAAGGGCTCTGCCCAGTTCGGGCTGGGGGCCGCTGCCCAGTTTGGGCCATGGGACAGGACAGGAGATGCTGCTCCCAGCCCCCCCACTCCTCCTGTGCTGTGCCACTGGGGCAGGATGTGACCCTTGGAGTGGGGTGGTCTCTCCCCAGCCCCCAGAACGCCCCAGTTCAGATGGAAGCACCAATTTCACAACCCAGTTCATCCCAGCAGCGCCCAGTCCGGGTTTGGGGTGCGGGAAGAAGCCGACTGGGGGTTCCAGCGTGGGAATGGGAGTGAAGATGAGGGGATGGATGAAGCCAAATTATTCCACTGCCACCCTAAGGGACATCCAGTTGTGCTGGGAGGGGGCTGGCATGAGCACCAGGACTTTGGCTGCCCATGCCAGGGGGACAGGATGTGGGTGACAGGTCCTGGCACAGGCGTGGGGCTCGGCCATGGCTCCCAGCCCCACGGAGGGTGCGGGTAAGGGCCACCACCCCCTCCCTGGTCCCAAATTCTGCTGATAAAGGCAGCCACATCCTCTTGCTCATCGTCGTCACGCACTGGGATCCCCCCCGCCCCCCGCTTTGGGGGATCCGGGGCCTGCTCCAGCTCCCCTCCTCTCCTTCCCAGCCAAACACATCCGCGAGAGGCAGCGTCAGGGTTTCCTGGGGCATCTGTTGGCAATTAGCAGCTTTTATTACTCATGGAGACGCCAGATGGGGCGAGGGAACAGAGCCCGGGCGAGAGGCACAGACTCGCGGTGTGTCCCAGCATTTGGGGACAAGGGACATCCCCCAAACCTGCGGGACGGGGGGGGTACGGGGTGGGTCAGAGCAGATCCCAGAGCTCTGGAGCCATTTTCCATCTGCAGCTCCCATCGGAGCCTGGCCGTGTCCCCCCAGCGCCAAAAATGTGCGTTTTATAGGGGGCGGAAATGATGGAGAAGCGGCTCTGAGGCTGCGCGGCCGCGGGGGGACGGGAGCTCCCCCGGAGCTTCGCCCTCCGCTCTCCGGGCAAGAGATTTCTCCAAAAAGAGGCAAAAGTGCTGTTCTAGCACCGCGGAGACAAACGGCCCAGCGGAGCTGGAAAGAATTCCTGCAGGCGCTTTCCTTCCTGGCTGGAATTAGGTGGAGGGGGGAGGAATTGCGCCTGGGTTGGTGCAGAAATTAATGCTGAACCGCTGAAATCCTCGCCGCAGGAATTCCCTCCTGCGCCTTGTCCAGGCCGGCAGCTGCTTCTTCTGAGCCAACGTGGTCCGGACGGCGTCATCCCAACCCTGATTCCCTGGATTTGGGGAGCCTTTGGGGGAAGGCTGAGCTCGGTGCGGGAAGTGGGGAGCCCCAGGGTAACTCAACCGCCGCGGTGACGCTTCGGGCTCGGAGGCAAAATTATCTCCAGCCCGAAAATTGTCGGGCTCTGCTCCGGCTCGTGTTTCTTGGCAGGCGGCGCGGCAGTTTCTTGGAAGCACAGCGCGCCTCTGCCTTTTTCCATGCTGGGATGGTGGGCAGGGGCTGCAGGATCCTGCTTTCCATCCCCCCGCTCGGCGCCGCTCCAAGCCGGAGTTCTGGGGAGGCGGGATCCAGCTGCTTTTTCCCTCTGGAAACGCCGATCCCGTGCACTGGAACAGCGACGGGAAGCTGGAGCTGCGCGGAGATGAGTTTTCCACGCCGCTGCCACCCCTGGGGCTGGCGGGGTCGCTTTGTGCCACTGGGTTGGGGACAATCAACCCCGGGGAGTGAGGGAAACTGAGGCACGGGAAGGGCGATCCCTCCGAAGTGTTTTGCAGATGAATTGAGCATCTTGGGAGCTGAAGAGGATGGGATGAGGCTGCCCTTCATCCCTACTCTGCTGTGGGGTTGGGGTGGGATGTGGGGCCGGTTTTGGGGTCGTGCCCCCAGCCACAGGACACACAAACCCCCACGGGTTCTCCTTCACCGCTGCTGAGTGGCCCCAAACAACAGCTCGGGGTGAACAATCATCCCGAACGCCGGAACGAGACAAAGTTTCGCTGAGTTTTCGTTCCCACTTGTTTTAATTACCCTTAATTACCGCAGCAGGCACCTCGCGGGAGCGTTGTCACCACGTCGCCGGGGCTGGCGGAGCCGAGCCGCTGGGGTTGCCCACGACAGCTTATTTACTGCCTGTGCCGAACCAGCAGTTGTTAATTAGCGAGTTTATGGAGATCCGTGCGTCCCTCACGCGTCTGCAAAGCTGCAGCCTAAATAGATCCATCACAATTTGGGAGAAAACGCAGCTGTGCCATCCTGTGGGTCCTGTGCCATCCCAGCACTGGCAGCAGCGATGGAGATGCCAGAGGATGTTTTACACCCCCCCCCACCCCAGACCCAAATTTGCGTGGGCTGACCTCGTTCCCGGCTTATTTTTGGGGGGGATCAGGGAGGCCTGGCACGCACGGGGATGGGAGGATGGAGCGGAGCCGGGCAGCCGGGCCCTGGGGCAGCATTCCAGGCTGGCACGTCCCGGCGGCGCGGGGCTGGATGCTGCGCGGGGGCGCTGGGAGCTGGGCTGGGCGCCGGATCCCTCCGGGGCTTGGCAGAGTTCTGGGAAATCAGCAGCGCTGCTGCTGTTGGGGACGTGGGAGCAGCAGCGGTGCCAGCGGCAGGGATGGTGGCAGCGATCCCGCTCAGCGCTCTGACCCCGGGCACCTCACCCTGATCCAGGCTGTCCCCAAGCCACCCCAAGGCGCAGGGAGGGGACAGCAGCTCCGTGTCACACAGCGGGGCTGCCCGGAGCCGCTCCTGGGGTCGTGCCAGTGGAGGAGCATCCTTGAGGGACACCCTCCGCCTGCAGGGACAGACAGACGTTCTGGCCAGCCATGCCACAGGCGGTGCCAGCAGCCGGGTGCCCTCAGTTCCCTGTAGGGAGGGAGAGCCTCTCCACGGGGATGGCAGCCAGGGAACGGGCTACACCCCACCCCCGGGATTGGGGTTCCCCTCTTCTGGGCGGGGGTGCAGGCAAGGCGGGTGGGGAGGGAGGGAAGGCGCTGCCGGGGGAGGCGCCCGGGGGTGGAGGANCCAGGCCAGGGGAGCCGGGTGGCACCACAGGGGACAACCGGTGAAGGAGTTGTGGTTCGGGACAGAGGGGCTGGGACTCTGGGAGGAGCTGGGGGTGCGGGAGAGCCCCGAGAAGGGAGGGCAGAGGTGGCCCCGCTGCCGGGGGTCCCGGGTGCTGTGTGTGGGATGAGGAACAGGGATGCACGTCCCGCTCTGGCAGCCACCCTGGAGCCCAGAGAGTCCGGTCTGTCCCGGCCCCGCTCCCCGCCTGCAGCCCGAGCTTGCCTCGTGGCAGGAAGCAGGAGGGAGGCCAGGTCGGGGTGACCTGCAGGGACACCCCGGAATCCACGCGGGACCGGGAGATAAAGCGGGAGGCAGTGAGACCACCCTGGGTGGGTGCACGCAGGAGGTGCCCGGTTCCACTCCGGGGAACTTCGGCCGTCGCATTTCCGGATGTTTGGAGCAAATCCGCGTGCAGGGGTTTGACACCCAGGAATGCCGGGATGCTGAGCCTTGGGGTGGGTGTGGAGCAGAGGGATGGAGGCCACGCTGACCCCCAAAACATCACCGAGCCATGGCCAGAAGGGTCAGAGTCGCTTCATTCTGGTGGTTTTGCTGGTGTGGGCAACCTCATGGGCCACTGCCCACCACGTGCTGGTGGCCACCAGGTGCCCAACACGCTGCTGCCCGGGGTCTCTCCCTTGCAGGCAGCCGTGAGGGTCCTGACCCTCACCACGGGCACCATGAGGGGTCTCTGGGCCCTGGCGCTCGCCGGGCTCGTCAGCGCCTGCCAGGGGAAGGAGTCGCCTCCAGCGGAAGGTAAGGACCACCGGGAGCGAGGGCTTGGGAGCCACCTCCCTCCTTGCCTGTCCCTTGGGAGAGGAAGCAGCAGCTGGGTCAGCCCCAGGGATGACAGTACAGAGGTGGCCGGAGTCACCGTGAGCTGTGCCGTGTCCCCACGTGCCAGGACAGGAGCGGTGGCTGCGCACTGAGCTCAGCATCCCGTGAGGGCGGGGGGCCAGGCAGAGCCGAGCCGAGCGAGCCCGGCTGCGGGGAGCCAGCCAGGGACACCCCGACACCGCCCCCACAGCCCGGGCCATCAGGGAGAGATGGGGCTTGGCCACTCTCCGGCCAAGGGACACTCGGTGCCAGCTGGCAGCCGAGGCAGCGGCGTCCGGCAGCGCGGGTGGAGCCGGGGCCGGGCGGGAGCGGGCGGGACAGGTGAGCCAGGACCACTCCGGGCAGCGGTGAGGATGCACAGAATTCCCGAGGGAGGTTCGGCCTCCAGCTGCGAGTCGGGAAGAGCTTTGGCCACGATCCACACGATGGTGGCGGGCTGGGGAGTGTCCACGTGGAGCTGGGGACAGGGCGACAATGGCTGAGCCAGCTCTGCCGGGGTGTCCCCGGCCTGCGTGCGGGTCCCGGTGTGCGATGAGCCCCGGGCTCGATGGGAGGAGTCGCTGGAAGCGACGCCGTGGTTGCATCAGGCTCGGTGGGGGTGGAGCGGTGGCTCTGCCCGGGGGGAGGCCCGGGTTTGCCCCTTGTCGCTGTCACCCGCTCCTGCTGCCCCGGCGCGGCGTGGCCTCGTGTGTCCCGGCCTTTCCTTAGGGACAGAGCGTTGGACAGGCGAGATTTTCCCTTGGGATCAGTAGCGGGGCCAGCAGAGGCTTCGGGGGGATCGCACTGGGGTGATTTATGCTCCGCTTTGTGTCCCCTGCCCTGCTGAGGGTGATGTCAGCGCCGGCGGGAGGCGACTCTGCCCACGGCTGTGACATTCACAACCCTCAACTGCTGTGGCTGTGTCTGAGGTCCCCAGGGCCAGGACATGTCCCCACACCACTGCTGGCCCTGTGGTCAGTCTGGGGCACAGGCCACGCTGGTGCCAGGCTCTGGGACAGAGGTGGGCAGGGCTGGGGGGCTCAGAGACCCCCCAGGAACATCCAAGGAAGAGGAGGGAGAATCGCTGGTGCCCATCCCCGCTCCAGAATCCCAGACAGACAAAACAAATCCCTCTCTCTCCCTGCCCCGTTGTTTACTCCTTTATCTCGCACCTCCCAACATCTGGCGCATCTGGAGGTGGCTCGGTGCTGCCGGAGCGGTGATTTATCCCCGCAAAAAGCAGCAGCTCCCCCGTGACCGCGCCTGACACGGCATTTCCTGCGCCTCAGCCTCCGGCTGGACCCTCCCGCCTGTCCCCGAGGGTCGCCAGCTCGGAGCTGTCACCGGGATGGGACAGTTCTCGGTGGCACTGTGGGTGTCCCTGGCACCCGTCCGAGCCTCCTGACGCTGATTCCGGCCGCGGGGCCTTTTCCCGATGGAGCTGGGAAAAGCGTTTCACCTGTGGGAGGCAGCAGCGCCAGGCATGTCCCCTCCAAGCTGCTCCCGGAGCGTTCCAGCTCCGCTTCTCCCGGCTCCCGGGAGCCAGCGCTGCCGTGGGAGCGGGGTTTGTGCTGCCTCGGGGGGCTGGGGACAGCTCCTGGCAACTCCCCGAGACCCTCCTGGACTTGGGGACACTGCAGTGACGGTGATGTGCTGGTTTGTCTCACAGGAGAGCTGTGCCCGCAGCTCTGGGACGAGGATCTGCTTGGGGACAAGTACGAGAATGTCACGGGTAAGGAAAGACCTTCTTGCCGTACAGAGGGAGTTCCGTGGTCCCCGGCATGGGCTCTGTGCCCTGCCTGGGGGCTGTCACCTGTCCCAGGGCCAGCTCTGATGTCCCCTGCTCTGTCCCGCAGGTTTTAACCTGATTAAAAGGTTCGACCTGCTGAAGATCTCGTCCATCAAGAAGATCCGCAACCCCCGGGGGCCGGCGGTGCTGCGCCTGGGCACCGTGCCCCTGGTCCAGCCCACGCAGTGAGTGGCCCTGGGTGACCATGAGGTGGCCTTGGGTGACCCGCGGGGTGACCCTGGGTGACCCTCAGGTGACCCAAAGCTCCTCCAGGCACCGTCCCCGTGTGTTACAAAGTTGGGGTCCGGGTGAAGCTGGATGTGCTTTGCCCTTAGCTCGTGCCAGGGATGCCAGGCAGCTCCGTGTCACCCGTGGGGACACAGGGGACCCCGGGGCTGCCCCAACACCTTCCTCCTCGAAAGTAAAGCCCGGGCTGCCACGGCTCCGCTGGGTGATGGCCAAACCTTGCGCAAACAGGGCTCTGTGGCTGCTCTGCGGTTGCTCTTGGCAGGGGCCCGCGGGGTCCCGACGAGCTCCAGAGGCTGCTCAGCCCCGGGCAGGCACCGCTGGGTGTTTGGGGGGCTGCTGGGAGGGCACAGAGGGTCTGGCCCTTGTCCCCTGCGTCTCCAGTGCCCGCGGTGCCAGGGCTGGCAGGGACGCTGCAGCGTGGCAGAGCGGGAGCCGATCCATCGGGAGCTGTTCCTCTGCAGGAAACGGCTGCGGTTTGTTCCCACATCGCCCCGGGGCTGGCACGGAGCTGTGCCGGGCATGGGGCTCTCCCGAGGGTGAGGAGATCCAGCCTGGGCAGCCAAATCCTTCAGGATGGCTCTGGGATGGATCCTGGATGCTCCAGGCTGGTGTTGCTGTTGGCCGGGGGCTCGTGGCATCCCAGATCCAGCCCTGGTACCCAGGTTGTGAACTCCTATGGGTGCCCACCTACCTCAGTGCCCGGTCAGGGTGTCCCCGTGCCCCACGGAGAGCAGAGGGCACTGCTGGCCTTGTCCCAGTCCCCATCCCTTGGTCCAGCTCCAGAGCGGTGGCTTGGAAAGCCGCGGGTGCGGAGCCAAGGCCGGGAGCAGAGCAGAACCCGGAGCAAATATTTCCAGTGGTTTAATTTGCTGTGGGCGAGCTGGGGAAAGGCTGCCACGGCTGCCTGGGGGATGATGGATGCATTTCCTGACTTCCCACGGGCAAACTTTTGGGATACGAGCACAGCCCTGGGCGCTGCAGCCACCCCAGAAAGGGGCATTTTGGGGTGTACAGTGTGAATCCACCACGGTGTCATCTGGGGTGCCACCAGTGGGGACAGACCATGGCAGGACACACAGGGAGCTGTTGGGGTGATGCTGCCACCCGACAGTGCCCTACGGATGAGTGCCACCAGCCTTGGTGCCAGCTCTGTCCCCAGAGTGCCCTGACACCTGTCCCCACAGGCAGGTGTTCCCCCGGGGGCTGCCCCCCTCCTTCACCCTGGTCCTCACCTTGCTGCTGAAGAAGAACAGCACCGGGGAGCACTGGTACCTCTTCCAGGTCACCGACCGCCAGGGATACCCCCAGGTACACCCCAGGAATGCAGCGGGACACACCAGGGGACAGCCAGGAGCCATCCCTGAGCTGGCACTGTCCCCTCTGTGCCCAGCTCTCCCTGTCCGTGCACGGCCCCGAGAAAAGCCTGGAGTTCCAGGCCAGGGCGCCCGGTGTCACCTTCGTCAGCGCCGTCTTCACGGGCAAGGCCGTGGCGTCCCTGTTCGACGGGAGGTGGCACAAGGTGGCGGTGGCCGTGCAGAGCCACGCCGTGTCCGTGCACCTGGACTGTGCCTCCATCTCTTCCAAGCCGCTGGCACCGCGCCGGGCGCTGGCCCCGGAGGGCAACACCTTCCTGGGGCTGGACGCCGTGCGCGGCACCCCGGTCCGGGTGAGTGCCCGCTGGGTGAGGGCGGGTCCGCCCGAGGTGTCGGGGCCACCCCTGACCTGTCACCCGCGTCCCGCCGCAGTTTGACATCCAGCAAGCCCAGATCTACTGTGACGCCGAGCTGGCCAGGCAGGAGGGGTGCTGCGAGATCTCGGCCAGCGGGGTGAGTGCCCCCGAGTGTCCCTGAGTGCCCCCGAGTGTCCCTGAGTGTCCCCGAGTGTCCCTGAGTGCCCCTGAGGGTCCCTGAGTGCCCCTGAGTGTCCCCGAGTGTCCCTGAGTGCCCCCGAGTGTCCCTGAGTGTCCCCGAGTGTCCCTGAGTGCACACCCCAGTCCCGGCCGGACCCTGGATCTGCCCTGTGCACGCTCAGTGTTTCCCCCACAAGGGAGGCACGATGAGGGCAGGTTTGTCCCCTGTGTGTCACCTCCTCTCGCTGCCTGTCCCCACGGCCCCGGCTGTTCCTCGGAAGCCCCCCCGAGATCCCGCTGTGTCCCTGCAGTGCCAGACGGAAGCGCCCAAGACCCGCCGGCAAGCGGAGCTGATGCAGAGCAGCAACCTCATCGAGATGGTGCCGCAGCCCGAGGGCCGGGTGTTCACCCGCTGCTTCTGCCTGGAGGAGCCGCTGGGCACCGTGAGCTCCGGCAGCGCCACCACGGCCCCATCCCGGTCCCATCCCGGTCCCATTCTGGTCCCCATTCCGGTCCCATCCCAGTCCCATTCTGGTCCCCACCCCGGCCCCATTCCGGTCTCCGGCCCCGGCTCCGACCCCATCCCCACACCCATTTTCCATCCCCATCCCGGTCCCCATCCCCGTTTCCATTTCCATCCCCATCCCGGTCCCATCCCAGTCCCATCCCGGTCCCATCCCCGTTTCCATTTCCATCCCCATCCCGGTCCCCATCCCCACCCCCATCCCAGTCCCATCCCGGTCCCCATCCCTGTCCCCATCCCGGCACAGGGTGGGCAGCAGCTCAGCGGCCCCGCCGGGTGCCCGGCTCAGCCACGTTGATCCCTGGAAAATCCCTGCCTCATTTTTTCCGCCCGGTGCGAGGCTCGGGAGGGAGGTGCCGGTGACCGGAGGGAAGGAGGGACGGGAGGTCTCCTGTGATGCCACCGCTGCCTCACCCGTGGGTGCCCGGGCAGGATAACCCGGGATTCGTGGGGAGGGAGCACCCAGGGGTGGGGTAATCCCGGCAGGTACCACCCACCTGCTTTTCCCTCCCCGCAGGAGCCGGGGAAAAGCCCGGGCAGGACCAGCCTGAGGGACGATCCCAAGGAGAAGGTGAGGATGTCCCAGCCCGGCTGTCCCCGTAGCGGCACGCCCAGCCCCACTCCCCTTCCAGTGCCATCCCAGGGTGCCACCCGCTGTCCCAACCCCAGGCTGGCTCCGCCCTTGCCACATTTGGGAACTTCCAGCGCTGCAGGGACGCCGGGAAAAGCGGCTGCCCTGCTCCCCCGAGCAAGAATTGAGGCCCCACTCGCTCCGTGCTGCTGCTGGAGCGATCCCAGCTATGGCCAAGGGCCTCTTTGTTCCCTCCGAGCATCTTCGGAGCGTTGCCAGAGCTGGGAAACGTCTCCAGCGCTCCTGTTCCTCATCCCCGAGCGTCTCTGGGATCCCTCATCCCACCCCGGGCATTCATTGCTGTGTCCCAGGACTGGGATCCTGCCCAGGGTGCAGATCAGGGGCTGCAGGCCATGGGGACACAGCCACATCCCGTCTGTCCCCAATCCCGTGGGAGCAGCCAGGTTTGGCTCGGCAGAGCCGTGGTCAAACCTCAAATCCGCAGGGAAAGCCAGGCCAGCCCCTCGTCACCTCCCCGGGGAGGAAACACGGCGGCTTTTCCCTTCTCCATCCAGGAATTCCCCGTGCCCAGGGTCCTCCAGGGCTGGGGTTTTGGGTGCTGTGGGGTTTCTGGGGTACTATGGGGTTTTTGGGGTGCTGTGGGGGTTTTGGGGCGCTGTGGGGTTTTTGGGGCGCTGTGGGTTTTTTGGGTGCTGTGAGGTTTTTGGGTGCTGTGGGGTTTTTGGGGTGCTGTGGGGGTTTTGGGGCGCTGTGGGGTTTTTGGGGCGCTGTGGGTTTTTTGGGTGCTGTGAGGTTTTTGGGTGCTGTGGGGTTTTTGGGGTGCTGTGGGGTTTTTGGCGTGCCACAGGCAGTGCATGGAGCTGCTCCAAACTTCCATCCCCGTCTCTTCCAGTGCCCTCCCTGCTCGCCGCAGATGGCGTCGGGAAATGTGAGTGTGGCACTGGGCATGGGGACCTCGAGCTGGGCCATGAGCTGGGGGTGGCAAAAGCCACCGGGGTGCCGTCACCAGCCCCCCACGACCCCACAGCTCCTCCTGGCTCAGGGCCCTGCAACATCTGGAAGGCCCCTGATCCTTTCCAGATGTGACCCCATTCCTGCAGCAACCGCTGGCTGGGGGTGTGGGGGGGATGGCAGGGGAGTGGCGGCTGTTTGGGACCACTCATGGCCCATGGTGGCACTTGGGGACAGGGTGTTGGGAGGATGGGGACTGTGGTGGGCTCAGGGTTGTTTGAAGCCACCATGCCCTTGGGGGGACACTTTTCTCCTGTCCCCACAGGTCACCCTCAGTCCCCCAGGTCCAAAGGTAGGTTTGTCACCCCCCAGGACACCCAGAGCTCCAGCAGGAATGTGGGAGTGCCGTGCTGGAGCTGTGGGCCCTGCTGGGGACACACTTGGGGACACTTTGTGCCTGTTTGTCGCCCACCCTGGGCCCGTTTGTCACCCACCCTGTGCCCGTTTGTCACCCACCCTGTGCCCATTTGTCACCCACCCTCCCTCTCTTGCAGGGCACCAAGGGTGAGCGTGGCCTCCCTGGCACCGCCGGTGGCAAAGGGGAGAAGGGTGACCGTGTGAGTGTCCCTGCTGTCCCTGTCCCTGATGTCCCTGTCCCTGGTGTCTCACCGCTCCCTGTGAGGTCCCTGCCACACAGGAGTCCCTCTGCCCTGGGGGTGCTCCTGTCCCCCAAACCCTTGTCCCTGAGCCACCTCCCCCTCCGCAGGGCATGGACTGTGTGCGCACCCACCCCGGCGGCCCCGTGCAGGTGAGACCCCCCAAACCCTCCCCAAAAACCCCTCCCCATCTCTGCCTCCCCTCTCACCTCCTCCTCTTCCTCCTCCTCCTCCTCCCAGTGCGCTGAGGGACCGCGGGGCGAGAAGGGACAGCGTGGGCAGGCGGTGAGTGACACTCGGCTGAGGGGACATGGTGTGGGGACACTGTGGGGGTCCCCCTGGCCTGGACTGGAGTCCAGATCTGCGAGTCCTGCTCACTGTGGGCATGAAAGGAGCAGGAGGTGACCCTGGACGAGCCCACCTGGGCACCCACTTTGTCCCATTGTTCCCACACAGGGACTCCCGGGGCCATCTGGCACTGACGGGCAGAAGGTGAGTCCAGCCCACCTGTGGGTCCTGGCATCGCAGCAGGGACACCTGGGATGGTGTGCCAGTGCCAACCTGGGTAGCTTGTCACCATGGGTGACACCTCAGGTGACTTCATGGATGATTTCCATCTGTCCTGCAGGGCCAGAAGGGCGAGAAGGGTGACGGGGGACTGCAGGGCAAGCCAGGGCGCCCGGGGCGTGATGTGAGTAGTGCTGGGTGGTACCTGGGCACCCCCCTGGCATACCTGGGCACCCCCATGGCACACCTGGGCACCCCCTGGGCACCCCCTGGACAGGGGGGTCCAGCCACAGGAGCCTCCACATCCCACTCCCCTCCTGGCAGGGCCGGCCTGGAGAGATCTGCGTGGTGGGACCCATCTTCCAGAAGGTACCTGGGGCTTTGGGGCTGAGGGGTGGCAGATGGGGCACCTGGTGGCACTGCCATCACTGACAACCCCTCATTGTCCTCCAGGGTGACCCCGGCCTCGTGGGACCCGAGGGCTTGGCCGGTGAACCGGGACCCCCAGGCAAGCCAGGCTCTCCAGGGATCGGCTTTCCAGGGAAGCCGGTGAGGACCCCTGTGCCAAGGTGGCATCCCCATGGTGGGCACTGCCATGGGAGGGGGGAGGTGCCACCTCCAGCCAGAGCTGCATGACCAAGGCACCCCAGCAGGGCTAATGCCACCCTTTGTCCCTTTCAGGGTGACCCTGGTGGCCCTCCAGGCGCAAAGGGAGAGAAGGTGAGTGGAGCATAAGGGGTCCCTGGTGCCCCCCGTGGCCAGAGCTGAGCTGGCAGGGCACGGGGGGATTGCTGGGAATCCCATCCGGAGCCAAGGACCCGGCTTGGGGGGGCAGAGAACCCTGCCGGGGGGGACAGGGGTGTCACAGCGAGCTCTGGGCTGCGGTGTTTTCCCTTGCTGAGCTCAGGTTTTCCCATCTCTGGCTCCAGGGCAGCCCGGGAGCTCCTGGACCCGGAGGATCGCCTGGGACACCCGTGAGTAGCGGCAGGCGGGAGCCAAAGCCCGGGGTCAGGGCCGGGTTTCTTGGCTCGGGGTCGGGGCTGTTTGGCCGGAGAGGTGACGGGAGCCGAGCCCGGGAGCCAAGAGGGATTTGGGAAAAGCGGCTGCTGGGATCATCCCGTGACGCGGCCGGTGGCCAGCTGAGGGGTGCTGGGTGGCACTGATGGGGCACATCTCGGCCTCTCTGATGCCACCCCGGCCCCACTTTCCTCCCGCAGGGTCCCCCCGGCGTCGTGGGACGGAAAGGAGACAAGGTGGGTGCGGTGACAAAGTGGCACATTTGTCACAAGGTCACATTTCCCGGCCTTGGGGCCGCTCGGGCATCACGGGGGTCACCCCACAGACCCCCAGCCTGGGCTCTGTGTCACTGCTCCCCCTCCCCGAGCAGGGCGAGCCGTGCGAGGTGTGTCCCACTGTCCCCGAGGGGACGCTCGGTGCCATCGGAATTCCCGGCAAGCCGGGACCCCGCGGAGAGCCCGGAGCGCCCGGCAGGGACGGGATCTCGGTGAGTCTGAACCCAGGGATTAATGGGGTGGAGGGCAGAGCGGTGTCACCTCAGCATCCCTGATGTCCCCTCTGTTTCCCCCTTCCCAGGACACACCCGGCCCCGCGGGACCCAAAGGGGACAGGGTAGGTGACACGGGGTGAGCTGGCTTGTCCCCAGCTGGAGCCGGGGGACACCGAGCACTGCCCAGCTCGCCCTTTTCCTTCCCAGGGAGATCCCGGCATCCAGGGGATGAAAGGGGAGAAGGTGAGTGTGTGACCTCCATCCCACCCCCCGCTCGGCCACTGTCCACCCTCCGAGCTGTCCCCTCCTGTCACCTCAGGGGGACTCGTGCCTGTCCTGCGATCTCCGCCTGCTCGCCGCGCTGCGCCGCGGCCCCGCCGAGGAGCTCGAGGGGGAGCCGGGGCTGCCGGTGAGTCCCGGGGCTCGACCCTCCCTCTTCCGTGCCGGGGGAACACCCGGGGGTGCTGTGGGTGGCCGGGGAGTGACCGTGTGCGTGTCCAGCAGGGGGAAACGGGGCTGTCCGAGCTGGCTGGGATCAAGGGCGAGAAGGTGAGTGACCCCTACCCCTTTTCACACCCCTGGAATGGCTGGATCATCCCATGGGGTCGGGTCAGGCTTGGCTGATCCTGACCCTAATCCTGATCGTGGCCCTGTCCCTGCTCCGTTCCAGGGTGACAGTGGCCATGTGGGACCCATGGGCAGACCGGTGAGTGGGGACACTGGGGGGGCTCAGGGTGGGGACCCCGGGGTGCTGGAGGGCTCTGGGGGCTCAGGAGTGCCTGAGCCGGGTTTTGGGGGTCGTGGCCTCACCTCTGCTGTGGATTCTCGGTGCAGGGGCTCCGGGGAGAGAAGGGAGATCCGGGTGTGCGGGGGCTCAAGGGAGAGAAGGTGAGTGCAGCATTGGGGACACCTCTGTCCCTGTCCCTGTCCTGTCCCTGTCACCTCCCCAGCTGAGACCTGGGCGTGGGACAGCGCTGAGATGGGGAGGGACCCCGCAGTGGTCCCGCAGCGGTCCCCAAAGCCACCTCCCAGCCGGGATGTCCCTCCGCAGGGCGAGCAATGCGAGCAGTGCCCTCCCACCCCGCAAGCCCTCCAAGGGACAGCGACAGTGGTGGCAGTGCCGGGGCCACCGGGAGAAAGGGGCCCGGGTGGCCCCCCGGGCAGAGCGGTGAGTGCCCCTCGTGCCCGCCGTGCCCGTTTTTGGGGGGGCTGCCCCAGCCTGACCCATCCCTGCGTTTCCCCAGGGCAGACCCGGCGACGCCGGCGAGAAGGGACAGAAGGTGAGAGGGGCTCGGGGTGGCTCCTGGTGGGGTTGGTGGTGACAGAGGGCGCTGTCACCTCTGTGTGCCGTGTCCCCTCCCTCCCCGTGCCAGCCTTGTCCCCTCTCTTTGTCAGGGCGACGCTGGCAGCCCCGGGGACCCGGGCACGCCGGGCATGGCCGGTGTCCCCGGGCTGTCGGGTGAGCCTGGCATCAGGGGACCAGCCGGCCCCAAAGGCGACAAGGTGAGACCCGCCACATTTTGGGGACCTGTGCCCCGCCACCGCGGTGTCACCCACCCCTCCACCCCTCTCCTGTCCCCTCCCCGCAGGGAGACGCCTGCGAGCCGGGCCCCGCCGTGCTCGGGGACCTCTCGGACGTGGTTGGCATCCCGGGAAAACGCGGGCTCAAAGGGGACCAGGGCCCGCCGGGCATCGGCCAGCCGGGCAGACCCGTGAGTGTCCCCTCCCCTCCCCGCGGCCACAGCGCCCGGTGGTGGCATCGTGCCCTCGGGGTGACCCTGCTGTGTTTTAGGGGAAGCCGGGGCTGCCGGGGGTGCAGGGCCCAGCTGGGCCGAAGGGGCTGCAGGTGAGTGGGGTGTGGGGGCCTGGGGACACCTCCCTGCCCCTCTGTGTCATTTGTGGGGTCCTGGGGACACCTC
>VZTZ01010930.1:695259-795583 GCA_013400955.1 Drymodes brunneopygia | reverse complement strand
GGGCTGAGGGCTGAGGGTTGAGGGCTGAGGGGCGGCCGCCGGCCCCAAAAACAGCGCCCAGGGTCCGGTGGTGCCCCGTGCAGCCCTGGGACCACACCCGGGGTCATCACCGCCCCGAAGCTCGGGCTCATCGAAATGCTGTCCTGCACAGCGCAAATCTTGTATCCCTCACTGGGAGGCCATGGATGAATGGATGGATGGATGGATGGACGGACTGAGCATGTTGTGCACTCCTCAGAGAGCATTTTCTGTACTTTATCCAGTGCACTTGAACGCCCCATCCCACTGTCCCTTAGTGGGACGTGCTGCAGGATTAGGAGCTGGAGGGACAAGGTCCATCCTGGGAGCGGCAGCAGCGTCGCTCTCCATGGAGAAGGGTAACTGTGAATTATAGAGCTACTTATGTTGGAAACAAGATCACCGAGTCCAGGCTTTGCCCCAGCACCTCCAAGGGCACCAACGAACCCCATCCCCAAATGCCACATTCACACATCTTTTAAAGCCCTCCAGGGATGGTGACTCCATTGCCTCCCTTGGCAGCTTGTTCCAGTGCTTGACAACTTTTGGTGAACAAATTTATCCTTATATCCAATCAAAACCTCCTCTGGTGTAACTTGAGGCCATTTCCCCTTGTCCTATCACTTTTTAATTTGGAGAAGTAGTGTTGTTGGTGAAGTTGTTCAATCTATAATGACTTAAATTAAGGAAGAGAAAGAAAGCATCCCACAAAATAAAACACAGCTGAATGCAAGCATTTATGGAAATCACCTGAAGGTGCCCGTGACTTCAGTGGAAGGTCTCAGAAACAGGGAAGCAGAAGAAGAAACAAGCAGGCATGTTCTGGTTTAATAACTCTGTGAGATTGGTCCTTTGTGGTAATATAAATTAGGACTTTGTCATTTAAGGAATCTTTTCAGACATAATTAAGATACAAAATGAGAATAGACCACTGCAATAAAAGTTCTCTTATCTGATCAAAAGCACGCACTTAATAGCAAAAAAAATTAATATTATGCCATAGGTTTTTAATGTCTTTTCAGTCGCCTGTCCTTAATCTATTCTTCTTTCATTATATGCAAAGCACTTACAATATTTTGAATAAAATCAAAAAGGAAAAAATAATCTAAAAATCCAAATGCACTTGCTAATTAAATAGCAATGCCCTTACTTCCATTCAGGCAATCTCGATAAATTACAGTCTTCCCATACTAATTAACTTCAAGTTTAATGGATTTCTCTCACCACCGCAAGCTATGTAACAAAACACAACATGCTCAACTTTACAAAAACAAGTCAATATTGAAACTGGTTGCTTGATTCTGCTCCAGCAGAGCACTCAAACACATGTGTAAGTACAAACACGGGAGGAACAGCTCCTGGTGGTGGTGGTGGTGGTGGTGGTGCAGTGAGCTCCTGCACCTGGAGAGCTCATGTCTAATGCAGAAAAGCTCTTTTTAGCCACTATCAGATTTTTCCCACCCTCAATGAATTCACTTGCAATGAATCCAGAGTATTTTCGTGGGTCACAGGGGACTGGTTTATGACAGACAGCATGGCCTGTTCTCTGCCATCCCAGGCAAGTGTCCCATGCAGGAACACTGCAGCCACAAACATAGAGAAAGCTGCAATCTGAACTGAACCCCATCAATGCAGAACAGTCTCTGGGAGGCTCCATATTTGCATTCCAGACTGGTTTTTTGTATTTAGTCAGACCACTAAAGTAAGATATTTATGTTACTAAATTATCTGCTTATTGGCGAGTTCATAAAAATTACCAGAAAGTAAGTTTGAGTTAAAACATTGTAAGGAAACATGAGAGCAGTCACCCAAGATGGTATCAGAAAATGACTGCCAGCCCCTGATCCTGGGGAAGAGAGATGGGTCAGTACAGTCTCCCTGAGCCACCAGGGAAACACTTGGAGGGAAACAGCTGGAGTTTTTTATGTGAAATTACTCCAGGTAGCTCTTCTTGTGGAATTTTCAGTTGAGTGATTTTTTTTTTCCCCTCTAAAAGCAGTAGGATATTAATGCTCTACCCGGTCAAACAACTGCAAGATTCCACTTATGGATAAAATTATTCATTCTTGGTAAATGAGTGTTTCATATCACAGGTCCACCTCCACAGAAGAAGTGAGGCGTCTGTTAGATCCCATAGATACCTCAGATAGGACCTGCATTCTGAAGGATCCCCAAGACCAATTCAGACCATACAGCTTGGATGGGGAGGCGGGAAACTTACACAGCAAAGTGATTTGAAAATAGCCATTATTTTATTCACGTACTGTGATCTCTTCTGTTCAGTTCTTTCCTTCTCTTTGGCGTGGTAATAAGTAGTGAGGAAAACCTGCTTGCAGACAGGAAGACACTATAATTAAAGGTAAAGTATTCTATTTAATTCTGTTGGAACAACATCAATTTTCCTAATACAGTGTGTGAAATGTGAAAAATCAGGTAAGCAGTGCATACATTTTTTATTAACATGAGGACCCTGAACTATTACTAATGAAGTACAGAAAGAAAAGACAGTACTCTCAGTAGGAAAATACCATCCATTAAATGTCTCCCTGGGGATCAAATGACACTTACAATTGAAAGACATTAACTACCTCCTACATTTCAATTGGCTACCAGCAGGAGGCCTATTTGTAGAGATTTGTGCTGCCTGTACTCTGTTAGTGCAAGATGCCACATTAATATTTTCTGACCTTTGCAGTAGATATTGCCCTTTTTCACAGACCAGCAGCCTGATTTTACCTTTTAAAACCGTTGATCCTGTTAAAGAATGAGCACAAGAGCAGCTCTGTGAGTGTGCATGGCCTGTTGAAGCCAATAGACCTGCTGAACATGTTCTGAATGTTTTCTGATACACGTTACCCTTTACAACAAGACTTGCAGGGTTCTTTTCATAAAAGCGTACCTGCCTTTTTACTAAATGCCTATCACCAAAGATCAAAAGACTTTTGAAATATTTCCCCGAAGAAAAGCAGAAAATGAGAACTTAGAAATTCATTCATTTCAAAACTGATTAATGAAAGGCAGCTCTTTGATCAGTAAAGGAAGTCCTCGGTTCCAAAACAGTGAACACTTTCATAGGGAGTGATTCCACCTCTGTGTGTGCTGTCCTTGAGGCATGTGTTGGGCTCTCGTGTGTGTCACCACCAGGACACCAAGGCACATCTACTTTTCATTATTGTACCACCTGAAAACTCAACACCTCCTTCTTACGTCTCCATATCTGTTGCCTCCATTTAGCTTCACAGTATGTGGCAATGTTTGCATTAGAGCTCCCT
This sequence comes from Drymodes brunneopygia, assembly GCA_013400955.1. Classification (NCBI taxonomy): domain Eukaryota; kingdom Metazoa; phylum Chordata; class Aves; order Passeriformes; family Petroicidae; genus Drymodes; species Drymodes brunneopygia. The sequence goes on along the minus strand of VZTZ01010930.1, from coordinate 792,293 downwards.
GTGGTTTTATTTACATATATATATGTGTGTCTGTGTGTATGTGTGTATAGATACACACATACAGGCATATACCTATATTCTTGCAATACCTACTGCCATTCAAATGAGAAATGTGCAGTGGTTTCTTCCTGCAGTGGATTTTATGTGACCCCTATAAAAAAAAATAAAAACAAAACTGTAATCACAAATAGCAGAGATTAAACAGCAATGTCAAGGTCTGAGGGGAGAGATTACAGATCCCATAGCCACAGATGTTCGCAGCTGCTGACAGCCCTGTGATTGAAGGAGCTGTTCTCCCATCTCATTGCAGGACAGGCAAACATCTGCCACAAATAGTCATCAACAGATTCCACCCTTAGAGCTTATTTTTGATCAGATGGAGCCTGTTCAATACTTGCCATGCCCATTGCAGAGCTGGTCACAGTTTGGTGACAGATAAACTGAAACTGTCCTCTAGAGTCCAGAACTCTTCAGGACATAAGGGGAAATGGGGACACTTAACAGCCACACTGAACCATCAGGAATTCACCCCCTGCACACTGCTCATTAGAAGTTCCTACAAGATGATGAATTGACAATGACTTTGGGGAGGGTCACAGGGGCAATAGGAAAGCAGTGGATACCTGGCTGTTATTAACAGCCAGTATTCTGCTGGTTTTCACACCACAGACAGAACACAGATGTGCACATTATGTAAAAGTGAAATAATTCCTGGAGACTGGCTGTCATGGAAGGTGAAACAACTCCCAAAGCAAGCTTTTAAATTAAAAAACAAAAAGAAGAAGAAACAAAATTCTGCAGTATAAGGACATCACAAAGGGACTTTCTGTCCAGAAAGAGATGTAAGAAGGCATTGCATCCTTTGGGGAAATATCAAAGTGAAGCTAAAAGCATTATAAGTATGAGGCAATTCTACAACTTCGGAATTTTCTGGGTAACATCTGTGCTTCTGTAAAACATTCATACTCCTGAGAGTCAGTGAGGAAGACAATGATAATCAAGGCCTGTGTATAACATAACAGGGAGTTTTTAGAAAAGGTGGGTGGGTGCCTTCGTTCACTGGCAGCGACACAGCAACCTAATCACCCTCTGGAAGCGACAAAGCCAATGCACAGCGAGAGGGGTGTGAATTCACAGATCATCTGTTCCTCGGCACTCGTTTTTCAGGTAGATGCTCCTCCATTCTACGTGCTGTTGGCCCCTGCCTCTGCACTGGATCTGCCAGACTGAGCAGCCCACAGGAGCATTCCCTAATTGACATCAGCAATCCCCTGGGACCAGCTCACACTCACCACAGGGCCAGTTTTTGCCGGCTGTGCTGATGCTGCCTGATCAAAGGTGTCCATGCTCGGGCAAACCCCTTCTGCCAGCAAAGAGGAAGGGGCAGCAGCCTCTGGCACAGGAGCACTGAGGAACACCTGCCTCTATAGCATCTTCTATCTGTTAAGCTGAACCTGCAGAGGTGCATCTGTCCAGGGCCTCACTGCACCTTCTGAGTGCAGTCAGCTGCTTCACACAGAGGAATTCAGGGTGTTAGCTGATGTGCTCTCAGTTCATACCCTGGTTTGCTTGCTACTAATTGTTTACAGGAGCTTTGAGTCACCTTTTCTGTTTTCTTCCTTCTCTCCCTAGAGCAGCAAATCTACTATCAGTAATTCAGGCAACCGTGTCTCCTGGATACAATGAAAGTACAGATGTCCCCCTGCAAACCCCAGATGAGTGGCCACTATTCTGCTGTTTATTACAATAACACATTGCAGTGTTTGAGCCAGCAGAGATACTTGAAAGAAAACACAGCCGGGCAGGCCTGTTAAACTCAGTCAATAAATGCACAACAGGTTTGTCATTTTACAGAGCTGCATCTCCTGTTATGTCCCAGACTCTTTGGGAGACTTGAAATACCAAATCCCAGGCTAATATATGTAGGTCTGACTCTCCTGTGGTCAGCTCTGGTTTACATCACCTGCAAGCCTAAAAAACATTCAATCCCAAATGTTAAGCTCTCAGAGGATCACACAGGGTAATTCAGGTTGGAGGGCAGCCCAGGAAATCTCCATGTGCAACCTGCTGCTCAAAGCAGTGCCAGCCTGAGGTCAGACCAGGTGGCTCAGAGCTTTGTCCAGTCAGGTCCTAAAAGCTTCCAAGAATGGAAACTTCACAGCCCTTCTGGCAGCCTGCTCTACTGCTTGAGTGTCATCCTGGGGAAAACGGTTTTTCTCACACTCAATATGAATCTCTTGTACAGTTTGTCTGCTGTCTCTGATCCTTCCACCACTTTCAGTGAAGAGTCTGGCTCTGCCTTTTGGAGCCTTTACTGTTACAGGGCTTTTTCTTCCCAGATGAAGAGTTTGTATGGATCCTTATTGAATTTTGTATGGCTCTTGCTGGCCTTTCAAGGTCCCTCTGAATGGCTGGTCTACCCTCAAGCTACAGACAGATAGCACCTGGCAATTGGTGTGACCTGAAAACTTGACAAAAGCATGCTCCATCCCCTCCTCCAGGTCATTGGTAAAGGTCACAAACAGGACAGGTCCCAGGACTGGTGCTGAAGTACTGCACTTGTTACATCCCTGTGGGTGTGCCTGCGATCAACGAGCCAGGTCATCCAACTCCTTGAGTTCTCTGTCCGTCCATTGAGTTCTCTGTCCTTGCAGAATATAATGTCCCACACTAAACAGAAGATAGTCTAGGAGACTGATGAAGGTCTTGCTGAAGTCAAGGTAAATGACAGGAAGGTTCCTCACGCACCCATAAATGCTGTTGGTTCATCACTGAAGGCAATCAGGTCAGGCAGGCCTGTTTCCTCAGTGTGTGCTGACTGCTCCTGACCACCTTCTCCTCCTTGTGTCCACAAGTGTGTCCCAGAAAGAACAGTTACGTGATGCACAGACTGTGGAAAACACACATATCACTGGAAATTCCCATTAAACACCAACCATGAGTTGGCTGGTGCCAGAGAGAGCCGTCTCCCGGCTGAGCAGGACGTACCAGCTAATACAGCTCAGCCATAAGGCATGGTGGAACACTTCCATCAGAGAATCAGACTTGGGAACAGTTCACAATTAACATGAAAAACCTAGTATACTGTTTCAGGCAATGAGTGCATTTAATCAACTGCTTCAAGAAGAGACATACAAAATCATTTTTTGTAAATCTTCTTTCTACCCTAGAAATTGCTGTTTCTTATACAACATCCCAAATTTTGATGTATACTGTGGCTGGTTCATAGTGCTGTATAATTTTTAAAACAGATGGGGCTTGTTTAGTTCCAAAGCTCTTGAGTATGCTGGTTTTAAATACAAATCTGGAAAATTTCCACCTAATTTGTGCTGCAAATTTAGTCTGATTTCACAGCAGCTGGATATGTTTCTCTAACTCATGTACTTTCCAAACACGGCCTGTACCTGCATATGCACATTGATCTTCAAGACAGATACAGAACCGTGGAATGCAAATGTTTTCTCAGTGTACATGTGGGACAACATTACTACTTTCATGAGATTTTACTTGGGTTTCTAAGGCAGGCATGGCATTAAGGATTCACATTCACTCCTTTATCTATGCGGCACATAGCACACTTGTGAAACTGTTGTAGAATTTTCTGAGAATTTACTTTCTTATTTTAAACAAGACAATTTTTTACATTCCTTAACATTATAACCAAGTGCCTTTGTACCATCTGTCGAATTACTCACATGGAGCCATAAAAACATTCTAAGATAATCTAATATATTTTTTATATGCCAGTGAGTGCCACAATTTAAAATATTTCTAATTCAGATTTGACATGGCTACTAATCAGTGTTCGATATCAGAGGACAAATAAGTATTTTCTCTTTCCAATGATATACAACACTGCAACATTTCAAAAAATACGACATATAAGTTACCAACCCAGCACTGAATCTTACAAGTCATGAAGTTTTGGAGCATGACACTGCATTGTTCAGATGTGGGAAAGCCTGCAGAGCCAAAGCCACAACAGTTTAAATGTGATATATTTTTTAGCCTAGAAATGCTGGGGATATATGTGGCTATATATTTTTTTAAATTGCTTCCTTTCTCTTGAAAGGGAAGAAAGATTGTTAAGTTTTATTGTGGCACAGAGGGAATCACATCAGCTCTGAGAGGAAATAACACTGCAATCAAAGAGCCTTCAAGTGTTCATGAAGGATCCAGGAAGGTGCACTGAAACAACTCCTCGCCTTCCCTCCATGGATTTGAGGAGGATGAGCTCCAGTGCTCTGGAGGAGTCAGAGACAGCATGAGAGGAGGGAAGAAAACAAGGGTCCTCACATTCCAACATCTTGAATTCAGTTTGCCTGAGAACCCTCAAAACATTCTAAAAGCTACAGTACAGATAGCAACCGTTGACATCCTCCTCTCTCTAATACCTGAATACAGCATTTAATGTCACAACCTGAAAGACGACTGTCACACAGACAATCTGACAAGAAAACAAAACAAAAAAGGGGCTTTGTTTTAGTGGATTGAGAGAAAAATGACATAATAAAGCATTTCTATCTTTTATAACAAAACTGTGTCATTTTCAGAAGCCCAGAGAGGAGGTAAGGCCACAGACAGTCCTGAAAGCCAACAAAGCAGGAGGGCTCCTGCCAGGAACAGCCTTACCACTGCTTTGGAAAGTTGTCCTTCTACTTTCCTGCCTATCAAGATGGCTTCTATGAAATAAACAACACAGAACTGCAGATTTTCACTTATTTTTGAATGCACCTTTGCAGTTCTTTGTCCTTTTTGTGACTTTTATAACAAGTTATCAGAAATGTTTGTCAAAGTGACATGCTAGCTGAACAATCTCAGGTACTGGGAAGCACTGCAGATCTGACAGTGACTCAGGGCAAGCAGAAAAGATGCTTTTAGAATACAAAGCTCTACAGACACACAGTAAACATGTATGTGCATCCAAACATATGATAAGGGGCATGTTCCACCTGTCTCTGGCTACTCCATGAGCACTGCAGACGAACTCTCCCAGTGTTCTAATATTCTAAAGAACACAGATTTTTCAGCAATACCATAAATAGCACAGACCTCTAAGCATGAATATGAATTTCCTGTTTTCTGTACATTCTGTGCAAGGTCTCCATTAACAGCATCTCAGGTGCCACTGTCTTGTCCCTGGAAAACTCAGCTATGCTCCTACCTCAGAAACCTGTGGGAGGGATAGATCCAGACACTGCAGTTGGAAGTGGCAGCTAAGTTAAGCACTTCACTTCCAAACCTACCTCTCTGCACAGGAAACTCCCGCATAGACAATCCTTAGTCATTGTTTAAAACCGAGTCAAGGATTTTCATACACTTCCTCCTCGCTCCTTCATATGTACTTTCCTTCAAAGCCCCAGACAACATTCACAGATGTGACACATAGTCACACAATTGTAGTGACACAATCTCTAAATAGTCTAAATAATGTTTCAGACAAAGTTAGATTTTTCAGAACTCACACTGATGTCAAAGGACTCCAAGGGCAGGAGACCGGGGGTCAGAAAGGTAAACCAGGGATGAGAAAGAGGATAAATCTGGTATTTTGAACAGTGAGCTGCAGGGCTGGTGCAGAAACTGCAGCAGCTTGAGAGGCACATGAGTCAACAAGTAATGGTCCCTAACACCCGATTCCTTTATCTGTCATCTCATGAGAGCCAGGTACTTCAACATGCTGCCTGCCCAAGGGCAAGATACTGCCAAGAGCTGGATCAGCAGCATGCTGACTTTTGATTGGAAACATCTCCCATTTGTACCAGGATTGTGCTAACACACTTAGTGTCCAATTTGCAAAAATATATGTGCATACTTTAAGACTATCCTTGACAGGCTGCCAGCTCTTGTGTTGAGAAATGCAATCCAGAAATCCAGAGTTGCTAGGCTCTGTGTGGCTTGCTCACTCACTCACTCTCTCTCACAAAGAAAGAGTATTTCTCTTCAGAATAGAAGGTTCCTACTGAAACTGGATCTTTTATGGAAACCTGACATGCCTCCTAAGGGTGCTACCTTATAGAAAGCCACAGCCTAGATCTGTATGTGACCAGGTCACATCCTGCAGGCATATGTGCACCACATCCAAGGGGTGTGGGTGTTGCTGCCCTAGAGGAGGGCCCTGACTATTTCTCAGTCCATGTCAAAGCACTGGGCCCTGGGGCTCTGTGTGCTGAAGGATGTGCCTGTGCTATTTGAGCTCCTAGAGAAACCCCAGCAGTTCAAACATGGGAGTGTGTTTTGTCTTTGTGTTAGGGTGCTGACACTGGGCTGGGGTATGGTAACCAGTCTTATACTAGATAGGACAAGTAATAAGCCGGATGAACATTGAGTAAACAGGAACAGGTTGCAAAGCCCTCCCTCATCTGTTACTAAGAGGCCTTGCACACTCCACACTTTAAACAAAGGTGAGATTTTCCATTGTTTGAAACCAGTCATTAAGATGCTCCTCCGCCCTAAATCTCTACCTATTACCAATACACCACAAACTTCTGTTTTCAGGCTTGAAATAGCATGAGTTCTGCGTGCCTTTGCACTCCTGAGCTCCAGGGGGTACCTGACAAGTGTGTCCTCACAGGGGTTTCAGCCCAGGTTTGACGACCCTATGGCATTCAAATGGATGAGAGAGGCTTCAGAGAAGTGTCTGAACTTCAGGCTACTCCTCTGAACTGCACTCAGATGTTAGCCCCTGAGGAGTCCAGCCATCATTTTTCAAACCTTATTAACTAGAGCTTAAGGGAAATAGCTATAGATTTTATTCAGCAGGGACATTCTGCCATGTGGAGCGATGCTCTCTGCATTCATTTCCTTTTTTGTAACGTTTCAGTATTGTACATTATTTAGGCATCAGACCTGAGCTCAAATAATTGTACAATAAAAAGTGGTGACTCAACAGGTTATTGCCACAATAACTCGTACATCCCACTGTGTGCAGAGTTAGCTTGGTTGCTTACCCCAAAGATGAAGGTAGTCCCATTCCTAATCACTAAGAGCCATTTATCATCCCCAAGGCAGAAGTGCACATCTCTCAGTCAGTGTTATTGAGACCATAAGGCATGCTCCAAACTGAAGGAGGAGAGAAGGAAACCTCTGCTTACACCTATTAGCACATCATTCATACACATCTCTCTAATGTTGTTTCTCTCATTCATAGTTTGCAATTAGATGCAGAGCTTATGCAGGGAAGGTAGAGCAGGGGGAAGCACTTCCATCTCCTCATACTCTTCACTGTTCTGTTTTCTCCTTTGGTGCCCTCTTCCGTTTGACATTGTATTCCACAGACAGAGGGATGGGGCAATTTCTTAGTCTTTATTACTAATTTATAACAGACTCATGAAACTAAACAGGAGAAAAGGAAGAAGGAAACCATGGGTTCATTGATAAAAACACACACTACACCTACAAGTTTGCCACAATACAGTGGGGAGAACACAGACACAGAACCCCACTAAGAGATTGTGCTTCTAAAAGCTGGCAGAATTACAGAGCCTCACAACCCTCCCAGGTTGACACAACATGATGGAAAATCCCCTGTCTCTGCATTACAGCCTCAGCCACAGCTACAGCAGACTGGAAAAGATAGCTGCAAAACTAGGAAATATCTAACAGCTTTTCAGAGGAGTACAGGCACCTCAGTCTCCTCTTCTGTTACAGTATCAAAGTCTCTGCAGTTTACACTTAAAGACAAAGAAAAGAACTGAACAAACAGTGAGATAGGAAGGTGGCCAAAATGCAGAGCAAACCTATGTGGTGCAGTAATTCTCCCTTTCTCCCTTTCTTTCCAGACACCTCAGAGCCCCCCCACCCAAGCCCCATGGAATTACAGAGCCATACAAAGGAGCAGGACTGAAGGCACCATGTGCACAGGCAGCCCTGGCACTGCTGGAATCACCCTGCACACAGTCGTTCCTGTTCATTTGACTTTTTAGTGCTTGTGACTCCCCTTACAGGAACTCATTACAGCTCAGTGCAGCAGCAGCCGCTCTCCCTGTCACATCTCATCGCACGCCAGAGGAGGCTGCCCTTTCATCTCTCTGTTTTTTTAAGCTAAGCTTTAGCACATCAGGGGGAACATCTTTGAAATCCTTACTGATTCCCACTGGAAACGGTGCCAAGCGAGAGAATCATTTCCCACAGACATTTTCTTTCCCCAGGGCCACAGGCAGGCTCAGTTCAGCCCTGTCCACAGTGTCATCTAGAAACAAAACAAGCCCAAACCCAGCTTACCCTCTCTTCCAACAGCGTTTTCTGCGTCTGTCTGGAACCATAAAACTCTCCCACCCCAGCCCAGCTGAAAGCATGATGGTGGCAGAGGGCAGCAGCACAGCTCCCAAGACAGCTCTGACAGCTTTTTGAAGCTCATTTAGCCTCAGCTTGGGCACTTTAGCCCAAATTCTGTGCCAGAGCCGAGCAGGAGAGGTTTATGGTTTGGTGCTTTGCACTGAAACATCCCTGGACTGGGGGACAAATAGTGTTCCCAGACACGAGTGCAGCTCTGGGCACTGCCCCTGTCTGGGGCACTCCAGACCCCGGGGCTGGAGCAAAGCTTCCTCACACCCACTGCTTTGGTACTTTTTGTTTTGAAGCAGCATCGGGAAGAAATATTTAGCTACAGCGAGGAACCTTGTCTCATTATCTGTGTGGCCTTTTTGATGAATTATAAAGAGCTCCTGCTGCTTGCTAAGCATGTTGCAGATGCCACGCCACAGGCAGAGTTTTTTGGGATTTTTAAGTGAAAGAAATTTTTTTCCAGAGGTTTGCTGTAAATTATAGAATGAGCTTTGTGCACTGTGGGCTGGGTGCTCTTGCCAGCATGGAAACACTTGTACAACATTCATTCCAAGTATGTATTCCAGGATTTTTTTAGGGAATACATGATCACTCTCTCTGTCACATCTACATAGCCTCATAGTAATTTTTTTTTGTTGTTTTTTCACAATCTTTAATTTCTTCTCAAAACACCCCTGTGAGACAAGATAACTTATGATTCCCTTTTTTTCCAAAGAGAATCTTTAAGATTTCTATGGTTCACAAAAAGATTTAGGTACTTAAGTAGAAAGTGGAACCCTAAATCCCACTGAAATGAGCCAGAGATAAGCCCTCAATAGCACCTAAATGCTTTAATACTTCACTAAACTTCTGCCTAAGTGCTTTGCCCAAGGTCATGAAAGACTTCTGGAAAAACAGTTCCCAACTGCATAACTTGCCCAGTAATTGCTCTCCCTCTGAAAGGTGGAAATTTAGCAATTTTGCAAGGTCATTTGGAAAAACAAGATAACACCTGTTGTGTTAGCTAAGCCCCAGTGGACAGCAGGTATCTGTGCCTGAACACAACGTATCAATGCCACTATTCTGCTTCCCAGCTTGTTTGGAAGTAGCCTGGAAATCTCAGCACAGGAGTGTGTTGTGTCTGGCCAACATCACCCAGAGCAGAACAGAGGTTTGAGCCAAAATCCCAGGAGTTCCACCCAGCTCCTCAACCACAAGGCCAGTTCTTCTCACGTCATCCCTCTCCCATCTGGGGGGTCAGGATGAATGAGCAGTGCTTTTTCAAACACCACAGAAAGTATTTGATGTGTTGGGGCCTGAATTGACTCTTTCAAAGTCCCTGAACCTCTTCCATCCTCACAGAAAAACAAAAATCTTCAGATTTTTTGTTTTAAATTCAGATCTAGTTACTGCTGAGCTCTGGAAGCAACATGCACACACAGAAAGCTTTATGCCTCCCTGACTGGTGTCAGGCAGAAAGTAAATTATTTATGAAAGCACTCCATGCAATATTTTATTTTGGATTTAAAGGGGCAGGAGTGATGGGAAGGATAGTTAAAATGCATTCAAACCTGAGTCTCTTAGCTCTGTTCAGGAACCACTCCCTGCTAAGACTGGTTGCTCAGAAGCATAAATATGATCTCATCTCTATTTACATGAATAATCCCATTCAATTCACTGGAGTTGCTCCTAATTGCCACAGATTTATAGAGGATAAGATTCAGGATTTGCCGAAAAACTTCTCTGGTGCCAGTGCTTTGGGGCTGAGTGGGTGTTTGCAAACACAAACCCACTTTTCCTCCCACTGTCTGGTCCACTTGTAGCTTTTCAATTTCCGTGCACAAAGTTCCTCAATTCATTGCTTAAATTAGCAGTAGCCACACAGCCCCAAGCAGCCTTTGCTACACAAAGCAAAATGACTTGAAGTGCTGCTGCAGAAGGACCAAAATCCCAAATAATAGAGTAAAGCTGCCAGTAATTTCCCAAGGTTTGCTAGGGTCATATACAATCAAATATTCCTAAGTGATTGTGGCTTAGGACAAAGTCCATCACAAAAGGTTTAACTTCAAAAAGCACACTAAAGATGGGGTTTAAAGATGCAAAGGACAGAGCAGAAGTCATTCCTTGAGATGAAGGCCTCTACTTGTTTGGTACTTGCATACATACAGTAAGGCTGGCTGGAATTTCAGAGAAGTTAAATGATAAAACACCTCAATAACTTTTTAACATATCAGGTTCAGGCCACTGAACCAAGGCTGAGGCTCACAAGATCTGAAGTTGTGTGTCAGCTTGCCCAAACGCTCCAGGAAACGCTCCAAGAGAACAATCTAGGGAGCAGACTGCAGTTTGCCTCTCTCCCCATTGCCATGATAAATCTCTATCTCAAACCTGCATTTAGATCCTTAAACCATGTGCCTTTGCAGGGCTTTTCCCAAGTCCATGGTTAAGCAGCAGGACTGTGCTCACACTGACCACAGTTAGAGCTGCCCTCAGATCTCATGAGATTGTTGTGTATTCAATAACATCTTCCTGACATTGTCCTAATCAAAAAATACCAGTAAAAAATAAGGAAAGCAAAGAAGTTGAACTGTCATTACACTGCACATGGCAGGTTTTACACTCCCACAGCAGCTGTGCATGTGATAACAAAGCCTGGAGATGCACTGAAAGGGTTTCATGTAGTCCCAAATTCTGGAGGTCCAAGGCTGGTACCACGTAGACAATGCTCCTGGTTGGTATCACCTGCAGCATTTGGACTGGCCTCATCTTTGAGTTTTAAAACCCAGAGACTGTGATGTTCCACCTTGTTCAGATGCATGAGTTTGTTCCCTGCAATACAATATATAATAATTCAAGTGTCCGGGAGAAAACCTAAGAGACTGGCACCTTCTTTTGGTCATGAGCACCAGCATCAGCAATCTCTGGGCTAAAAAGAGCTCCTGCCCTTGACTTAGATTCGACTTCTCTTTCAGAATGAGCAGTGAAAACCTCTGTGCAGAGCTTGCAATGTACCCAGCACAGTGGGTACATTTTTTCATTACAAAGCTTCTCTAACCTCACATGGAAAAACAGCTCCATATTTCTCAAGCTACGTCGATAATTGAGTTGGTGCTTAATTTTCCTGAGCCCAGAGGATGTACACAAGTGCAGGCTCTACTTCACAGCAGATAAATGAACTGGCTTGGCAAGGTTCCTTTCACCCCTACAACAGGCTGAGTTGCCAGGGCTGGGGTGTCTATCAGTGATGGACAATACATCTGGATGTTGAAGACAGCCCATTTACTTCTTTGTGTCCACCTCCACTGTCAACCAGTGGTGACTCTTCAATGTCCTCATCATTTACATGCCAGAACGGAATGAGGAAACCCTTTCCTCTCACTTAAGAAAGGCTGTAATAAACTTCTATTCACTTTTGTTTTGAACTTCCACACTTCATGTCCTTTAGTGTCCACTATGATAACTAAATTGAGGCTTCTGTACTCAGAGGCCCAGAGTTTATACTCTGTGGCTTGTGTGGTCATGCAGACATTTACACCTTTGATAATTTAGGGCCATTTATTCCAGCAAGGGTGATGTGACATTTTGTGCCAAATCAGCCCCCGGATGTGCAGGCAGAACATTCAGCTCTTCTTTCTCTAGTGCTTACCCACAGACCAAACAGCAGATTTGGCCCTGCTGGGAAAAAGATGAAAATTCTACTGTAAAGGCAATTTATTTTGCAGCTCAAGCACAGCTATAACTGTAGAATTGGGATATCAATCCAGTATGAAATAATACTTTAATTTAAAAAATCACTAGCATTTAAAATAAGATTCCTCCAGTCGATGCACTGGAGGAAAGATCCTTCTTTCCCATTTCTTAGTTTATTTAGGTAGGAGGGTGTTTATTTCTGCTGCTGCTCAGATCCTGAATACAAAGATTTTGACAAGCTTGCTCCTTTCCCTTTTTTTGAGCTGCATAATGAATATGCCACCATCTTGGCAATAAGGCCACAAGATTTCATGTCAACATAAAAACAAAAAACAGGAAAAGTATAGCTAAACTTTCCTGTAACATTTCAGCAGCTGTTACCATAGTAATAATTCGTTTCACAAAGCCAGCAAACATCATTTCAAGGATTTCTCCAAGTGCCCGTGGAAGAAGTAGCAGCCATCAATAACCTCCTTCTATAAAGCTTCCTAAAATTGTCACAGACCTTTCTCTTATGTTATTTGCTGAAAGCAGAAACAAAACAATGAAGGCCAGAAATAACAGCACTGTTAAGATGGATAGACGTGAGGAGAAGTAGACATGAAAAACAAAAGTGCTGCATCTTTGTGTACCCAAGGCCTAAGTTTCTCAAATAGTCATTGACGCCAGCTGTCAGCTTGAGATGAGTTGGTGCTCAGGCACCCAGGATCCTAAATAGGAAGAGTTTTATGTAACAAAGCCAACTCTTCTAATTGCCTGGAGGGTGTCACCCATGGGGCAGTACCTTGTAAAACCAAGCAATGCTATAATAGCATTTCCCACTGCTGGAAGTTTCTGGGTGGATTTTGGGGCATGTTATGAAGATCACAGGGCAGAGGAGATCTGCTACTGACCTTGTTCTCCAGTGCTGTAGAGGTGCAGATGTAATTGCAAATAGGATCACAGTCCTGGTGGCAGAAGGATTGACATCAAGTTATGCCATTTCATCTGCAGACACAGAAAGCTGAATCATCTACCCAATGGGTTTTTTCCTAAATTCACTGGGATTGCAGGGGTAGAGAAACAATGAGGTGAGCAGCATTAGGATCTGCAGCACCTAACAGCACTTGGGGAATACAGAAGAGAAATTCCTTCCCAGTTTGAAAGTGGTGATTGTTTTAACTTTATTTGTCTGCAAGAATGACCACAGTTTCCCCTGTCAGTCTCTCCAGCACACCAGAAAGTCTCACTGAAGTCCCAGCACCTCAGTCCGGGTTTCTCAAACCCCTGTAACTCAGTTTCTGTGAGTGCCTCCTGGGACAAAATTACGAAGAGGAGTTCTACCTCTTCAGTTTAAAAAAATGCCATAAATACACGCCCAAATATTGGCTTTGTATGCTCAGAAAAGTTCATTTCCCATAAAAGTTTACTTCATGCAAGTTCCAGGGCAGAGATATTGCAGGGTTAAGTACACTCCTAGTACATTCCTCAAATATACTCTCATTTTTTCTCTCATGTTCAAACACCACCACCACAACAGATCCTGTACTACAACTGCAGTACATAGCAACAAGCAAGACACAAATAATAAATAGAAATATTCAACAAAGCTCTGACCTTACAAGAACTTAAACATGCTTAAGGAAAAACATTGCTGAATCCAAGCCACACTCAGAACCAATATTCTCCTGACCTCTTCGTCAGAAAGGTTTTTTTTTTTAGCACTCCTGTTATCTCTGGAGTTTGTATTCTGGAACTTGCAGCATTAGTCATTTCCCTACATCATTAGAGGCAGAGCTTGCAGCGAGCTGTCTCAGTGATCATCATCTGCTTGTCCAGGTCTCCTTTTGCATCACTCCAGACTCACCCTTGTGGCGGTGTGGGAGGGCAGAGCTCGCAGCCGCCGGGATCCTGCACACGGGGAAGGTCGGCAGTGAGCAAGAGCCTGATTCCACCATATGTGCCTGGAGTTACCTGCTGGGAATGAGCAATCCCGGAAACCGAGCGCACAATTCGCCCTCCTGTTGCATGTCAGCCTCTGCTCAAAATCTATAATTAAACTGATACAATGATAGCGAACTGGAGATTTACAAAGCTCATCCAGGAGCTGCAGAGACATAAAGATGTGATTAATAATTGGAGTTTTCCCACTGGGTGTTACAATGCAGCTTCCACTGGCTCTGTCTAAATCAGCAGAGCTGAGGAGGCTTCCAAACCTGCACGGTGGGGGCTCCTGGCCACAATCCAGTGTCACAGTGTGGGACCAGGCTCTGCTGCCTTCCTGCCCTCTGCTGAGCTTGGGCCAGAAAGGAAAAACAGGTTCCTGTCAGCCAGTGCAGACAAAATAAACCCTAAGTTTGACCATAATTTTTCTGTAGGATCAGGGGTTTACTGTTTTCTCTATCTTCACACGGTCAAAAACTGAGTATTAAATGGGGTCATGAAAACAATGAAACAAATAAACAAAACAGAAAATTCTATTTTAGTTAGAATAAGTATCTGTTCAATTAGTACTAAAATATATTTTTTCTGGGCAGGTTTTATATTTTCACTAGAGTGCATTGACCTAACTCCTAAAAGGAAGTCTGGTTTCAAAGCAGGAAACAAAAATATTTAACATAAAATAAAATTACTCAGTTCTCAGGCAGCAGAAGCAGGTAGAAGACTGAATTTGCTTCAAACAAGTCTACGTCCAAACCAAAACTTCATTTTTCTGTAAAACAAATTTGAAGCAAAAATGATTATTGCCCCGATTATTAGACTCTTACAAAAGTCTCTAAAACTACAAGCATAGAACACCACAGCCAGGCTGTGACTGCTGCAGACTGGAACAGACTCATGATCTCTGCAGAAAGATGCAGAGGAGAAACACAGAATCCTTTTATTCAGTGGGTCACACACATGCATCCAGCACTAAGTCAAGTGTAGATCAATGGTTCCCAAGTATTTGAATGTCCATATAGCATTAATACTAGTGAGATATCACTGATTTTGTGTTACTTTAAAGATATCACATTAGACAGCAAGAAAAAATATTTGTAAACTTCAAGGCAGCTTGTATTCAATGCTATTCTGTCAATAGATCTATTTCCATGTCAATCATACAGCTTCAGGATAGGCAATAAGAAAGTGGTTTAGATATTCATTAATTAGTGCTTAGCTGTATTTGAAAAATGCATCCCTCACAATGTGCCATGTTAATATGCCATAGCATTTTGAACATTATTAGTTTTATGCTTATTAGGCATATCCTGCTAGAAGAAAGCATTTTAAATTAGATTAAATCTTATACATGTTTAATGCAGTGTTCTCACAATTTAAAATGCTACTCTATTAAAATAGCAGAGAGAGAAATTGACTCACAGAATAAGAATGTGAAAAGAATAGATCATGAGTGAAATGAATAATAGATTAACCGAATAATCATATTACTACCTATATGAAGAGTATAAATCACAACAATCTAATGCTGTCACAGCAGAAAAAGACAGAGCAGGCTTTCCACTACTTAACTATGTTCATTATCTAATATGAAAGTAAGAGGCAAGTGTGATTAGCGTTAATGAGAGGCCATTTCATTGCAGCTGATGGTGGGCATCAATTCCAAAGCATATTGGATAAGAACATTGTTCTGGAGATGCTCTTTCCAGTCTGTGGAAAGTCATTCCACACTCACTCATCCTTAAACAGCCCAGACTGCCCTCACCAAGACTGAAAGACCAATCTCACCCACCTTCCTCAATCACCAACAGACCCTCAGTTCCAAGATCATCACCCTAGCAGAGCATCCTCCAACCTGACAGCCCTGAACTACTCATGGGAAAACAGCCTCTGGATAACTTCCAGTAACAAAAACAAATCATTAAGAAGCCAAACCAAAGGCTACCAACAGTTGGAGTGGATGATCTTAGAGATCTTTTCCAATTACTATGGTTCTGTGATTGTATGACAGCAGTGGAAGTATTCCCAAATACCTAAAATAGGTTTGATTAAACCCGTGGGTCTCCATATACATCTTCACAATACAATTTTAAATCACCCTATATCTTTTATACATACATTTGGTTTATTCACTTATATAATTGCTGTGGGTCCATATCCAAAGCCAAGACTGCAGCACTAGGGTAGAGATCACTGTGATCATTAGGTGAGAAGAGACATTGATCAGGTCACAGTAAAGCAGGGCTCTTACTTCAGCCTATTATCCAACCAATACACCAGGGAGTTTATCTTCCTTCCTGTGCAGGATGCTCAGCTTTAAGGTACTCAGCTGAGTTGGAGTCCCTTGCAAACTTCAGTGGCCCTTAGGCAGTGGTGGATTAGCAGAGGATGCTGAAGGTGCAGTACAGGAAAATGGGAATTACAGAATCTGAAACCAGGACTCCTCCACACAGAGGAAGTTCCATTGTAACAACACAGCTCTGTGGACCAGTTGCAACCTGTTCATGATGCTCTCCAGCCAGATACCCTTCCCATCCTACCTTCCCTGATATCCCCTGCTCTGCCACCTCATCCCTTCTTTCTCAAAGAGCAGAGAACAGTCGGGGTCCCTTGGAAGATGGAATTCAAATACAAATTCCAGCAAAAACCACGAAGAGCTGAACACGTGCAGAGGGACCTGCTGGTGCTTACGCCACTCACCGCTCTGGCATCACCAGCTCTTCAAACACAAAGCTTGCAGAGCAGAGCTGATTGAAATGGCAACTGGCACGCACAAAACAGAAGCTGCCACCCAACAGTCTGTCTGTTAATGAGAAAGTAACATTTGTTAGAAGTTTCCAAACTTGACCTTGTCGGCATCAGACTGAAGGAAGAGGATACAAAACAGGAATAGCTGCTGGCATTAGGAGCTGATTGTCAGCTGAATTCAGCATCAGAAGGGCTCGCAGTCAATCTGCTCCGTGCTCGCTGAGTGCTCCTGGTAGGACGTGTTTAGAGATCAAGGGACTCGTGTTTTGAGGGAGGGAAAAAAGCACGGAGAGATATTGCACAAATGCCAAATAGAACACAACATCACCACGGACAGTTAGGGCCAGGTTCTACCTTTCCAGCTACAGCTGTGGGGCAGGAAAGGGGGAGAGGAGAAGCTCCGTGGCAGCAGACCTTAATCGGGGACACTCTTCAAGTCTGGGGCTCCAAAAAATTTTCTGTGAAAGTAAGAGCTCTCCCAGGCATTGGAAACCACATTGTGAATGCTCTGTAAGCCTGAGCTGGTCATCATCAGCCTCTCAGAT
This sequence comes from Drymodes brunneopygia, assembly GCA_013400955.1. Taxonomy (NCBI): domain Eukaryota; kingdom Metazoa; phylum Chordata; class Aves; order Passeriformes; family Petroicidae; genus Drymodes; species Drymodes brunneopygia. The sequence goes on along the minus strand of VZTZ01010930.1, from coordinate 775,128 downwards.
ACAACCTGGTTGTGCTTCAGAATCTCCTCTAGATAGGTGTACAGCTCATGCAACACAGCACAATGACCCCACTCACATCTTGGGAGCTACCACATGTCCCCTGTCACATGAAAAATCATGATGCCCTCTCATATCCCAGAAAAGTTCTTCAAGAAAGACATCCTGGGGAGATTGCAGCAGCAAATTACAGCATTCAATGTGACCCCACTCAGCCACTAAAGGATCCTGTAGGGTGCATGGCTGGGTGCAGTATGGGAACCTTCCCAATCAGTCCTGGAATCCAGGATCACTCGCCAGACCTCTGTGTAAGGCCTGACATCTGTTGTGTAAGAGAAAAGTTTCCATCAATTGAGTGTCAGTGATTCAGCTATGACAAGGCAGGGTGACTCAGTACAGCCCTGCTCAGGAATGCCAACTCAAACTGCCACATTCTTGCAAAACAGTGAGTGCCTGGCTTTACAGCCTGCTGCAGAGCTCACTGGACAGCCCTGCAGTAAGAACAGGATCATTCTGGCAGCTTGGGCTGACAGATATTACCCAAAATCACTGCCACAACAGGAGCATGTTATTTCATAGCAGTTGGTGCAGCAGTGGCTTTGGATGCAGGTCTATGAACAAATGCTGATTTTATGGCAACCCTCAGCCTCTCACAGTAACAGGTCTCATAACTCAGCCTCTCAAACAAGAGGTTTTATCCCTGGGATAGTGTCTCCCACTTATAAAATTACCATTGAAGAAACAGATTCCTACTGTCAGGAAACCTTGTTCAGTGCAGTCTGCTAAAAAGGATTACAACCAAATCCTATTTTCCAACAGTGTAGCTGTAGGAAAGCAAGGATGCAAGCAAGGTTTGCACAAGGAGGAATATCTTTTGTTATTCCAAGTGTTGTATGTAGAAAAGAAACACAGCTGTGGCCTGAAGAACCTGAGTGGGTACTTCTTCAGGGCTGAAATGAAAACAACACACTGGCAACAAAATTCCTTGGAGTCCAACTTCCCTGCACTAACTGAGAAAAGGTTAGAACAGAAAACAGTCTCTCCAAAGATTCTGGACCACAGAAACAAAGGTCATGATTTTCCAAGTGCTATTCAAACGTACAGGTAAGACCGTTGCTGATCTGGATATTGCAGTTCAATGTCACACTATACAAAAAGTGACAAGAAAAAGATATTAAAAAATGAGGATAAAGTGAAAGGGGAAGGGTAAATGTGACATACACAATCTAATAGCTGAGGCCTCAAAAGAACTGTTGCCCAAAACCTAAAGAACATAAAATGTGCAAAAACTGACTGAAAAAGTAGACAGGATGAGAGTAGGGAGTTGTTGCGGAAAAACCATGAGATGGACAAGAGACACAATATCACCATTTTAAAAAAACCACCAAGTTTGGCTAAAAGCAGATTCTAATTTGATGAAGAGCAAAGAAGGCAATTAGGAACAAAAAGCCAATATAAAATGACTGAGAAGGAGGAAATCAATAGGAATTGCTGTAAACAATATTAGAAAAGATGAAATATTTATTAGGAAAACTAAGAATGACAGAAGAAAAAGTCATCTCAGGCCTTGCTGAGGACAGAATTTACTCAGAGCAAAGGAACTTCAGCAGCACATCAGCTACATAGACTGCAAAGTCTTCAATAAAATGCAGAAGAGGTAAAATGTTCAGTACATATATCTATTCCATATATGAAAAGGGCAGTAGGAAAATTAATTGTTTCCCAATCCTTGAGTAACTAAAGAGGATGTTAAAGTTCTAGGGATAAACATTTTAAGCCAGTTAAGGAGAGTCTGCACAGAGGAGCTGGAGCAGAGTTAGATGAGGTCTTTTTAATTTTTAATAAACCTTGATATCCCAGTGAAATCCATTCATATTTACCAGGTGCATTTATAGCCAGATTTGTGGTTGTGTATCAAGGAACAAGAAGTGTACTTAGGCACAGCTACAGAATAGGGGGGCTGCAACCCAGACAATGATCCTTAGATGTATGAACAAGTAAGTGACAAGTAGGAAGGTAAATATACTTCCATTTGCAGCACTTGTGAGACTGGTGATGAATCTTCTATAATCCCCCAGTACCTCAATTTTAAAAGACAACATGAAAACCAGCAAAGGTGAAAGCAGAGGGTAAGAGAACATACCCGGTTTTGTAAGACTTAAAGCCCAAAGCAGAGACCAAGAGCTGCCTGGTTTGCAGTGTATGGAGACCTCAGAAGGGGAATAATTGTTAATAAAAGATTCCTTCATCTGATGAGGCAAGACATTCAAAATGGTGCCACTCAAGACATGTAAAAAAGAGAATGATTAAATGTTTGAGCAAACACCAGGGAAACAGTAGATTGTTTCAGGGTGATAGAATCTCCTTCCCTCCCATCCCTTCTCCCTCCTGTGATGGAGATGTTGAAGGCACCAAGTGTCAGCCCAAGAGCAGCACAAATCCTGCAGCTCAGCACAACTGCTCCCTGCCCCATGGGTGGGTGAGGAGGGGACAAGACCTGCATGGCTGAAGTGAAATGGGCTCCTGGCTGACTGATATAAACTTTATAAATGCCTGAGTATGGCACAGCCTTTGGGCAGCCCTTTCCTGATTCATGAAGGCCTCATTTTAACTGTTGGGAAAATTTTGTCAAGGGCAGCACCAAGGTACAATGAAGCCCACCAATACCTTTGTATTTGCCATGAACTATGTGTGTCTAAACAAAGCAGAGGCTGGAGACTCCCTGAGCCCTTTGCCTTATGGTTTTGTGTTTGCAGAGCAGGGAATCCTGGCCCCTTACAGTGACATTGCTATCACAAATGCCCCAAACAAAAACTAAAGGGAGGAGAATTACAGATCTTCTTTAGATGATGAGCCATGAGACAATTTGTGCATCTCTGTCAAACTCAGCCCAAGAAAGGAGCTGGAGGCAGATGATTTGAATACAGGAAAACAAATCAAAATGGATCCAAGCCACAGAAATAACAATTTTCTATCTCCTGAACAATAACTTAGCAGAGCAGGACACAAACAACCCTTCCCCGAGTGCTAGCACAGCAGTGTGCTACTCATTTATTCATTTCCTGGCTCCAGGGCCTCAACCCTTGCGTAGGTCTCTGCCTCCAGAGGTCTCTGCTTCTCACCATCACGGGGCCATAATATTGCTCTTTCTTACAGCTGTGTCATGTGGAAAAAACTGCATTAACTCTGGTGCTGTTTCCTGCAAGGCACAGGCAATAAAATCCACCTGAGCTACACAACCTTAACAACATGTGGAATTGGTAACAGGAAGGCAAAGGACCCAAATCATTTGCCCTCACAAAAGGGAAAACACGTAGGCATCACTGCCTGTCCTGGGTTAGAACGTCAGCACTCGATCCAGCGAGGCGGATCCAGCGCAGCCCGAAGACGTAATGATTGAGCTCAGGTAGCACCACTGAGCATTGGGTTGCCTGTGGTGAAACAATAAAAAGCAAGGACAAAGCATGCCCTTTGTGCATGGAAAATGATATTTCACATTTCATTATGTATAGCAAAACTTGCTCACATCCTGACAAATCTGCAGGGCATTTCTTTGTGCGGTTGGCAGGGCTGTGCTGTATTAACACTGATGCAATTACCCTTACATGGGCATCTCCCCAACACACTCAGTCCAAGGATGAAAGACATGTCAGCTTTCAAATGTTCTGCCTTGTGAAATTAAAGGTATTAGAAAATGTAATCACCCTCCATCTAGTCTGTGTCTAGTGGATATATTTACACTCCCAAGAGGGGTTAAAACAACATTTTTAGCAGCTGCCTGATAATGCAAATCAAATCTTTGTGAGATGCTACATTGATTTGCATATTTTTAAGCATGATCCTTCCTCTCCACCGCAGTTTTGCTTCACTGTTTTGCTCCTGTGTGAAGGTTGCCACTCTCTGCACGTGTGACACTGTCCCCCGTGGCTGCCTTCGCCAGCAGCGACGGTGGTGCCATGCTAATGAGTCCCAGGGAGACCCAGGGAGCTGGAGCTGCAGGCTCAGCTTCAGCACAGGGGGAAAGCATGAAAATGCTCCTGGCAACTTTTGGATCTGCCAGAATTTAGTCAGTTGGAGAGTATTTACACAATGTTAACATTGAACCGGGCAACTTCTGGCCCCAGCACGTTGGGTTTTTGTTTAATCAGTACTGCAGCATGCAGAGTCTGACAAGGCAACGCAGTGGGCCAGGCTTTAGGCATTTGCTAAGTAGGGCACTGGGCACTTTGTCTGCCTCCTCCTCCCTCCCACCCTTTTGCCATGAAATTCTGCAGTGTTTACATGTAAGACTCCGATGGGTCTGAATAACACTCAGCACAAGGCTTGGATGTCAGACTACAGCTCAGGGGTGGGCTGTCGGACACAGCACTCGCTCTTTGGATGAGAGGTTCTGGCAAGGACATGTGACAGCAAAGGGTTCCAGCTACAAGCCAGGGGCATTTTCTCCTCCTGCCAGGAAACTGAGAGCACTGAAGGGAGAACACAAAGGGCTGACAGGCTGCACACAGGCTGCTCACAATTCAGCAGTGTGTGGATGAAATGAAGGCTCACACCTGAGCAGGGGGCACGTGGCGGCTCCTGCAGAGCAGTGCAGAGCCAGCCCACACAATGCAGTGCCACAGCCCAGGTACAGGGACACACTCCTGGGACAAGTAGGGGCTTCCTGGGAACAAGAAGAGTTGTGATGCCTATCCAAAGCTGAATTAGAGTCTCGTTTTGGGGGGAAATCCAAAATAATTCCCTGGCAGACAGACCACTGTGCTACTCCAGTCTATGGAACATTTCTATTACTGTGTTGAGTTTTCCTGCTGTAACCATAGCAGAGGTCCCAGCTGTGATATTGGTCCCAATTTTCAAGCACAAAAGGTCATGCAGCAATTGAAGACTTATTCTCCTGAGCACAGATCTGGTCCCACACACTGGGCTACCCACCCAACCTGCCCCCTCACCCACCCTGATACCCTTCCACAGAAGAGGGAGCTCTGTACCCAAGCTGAAATGTCTGTTAATAGCATTTGCCTACCTTGCAAAGCTGTTGTAAAGCTTAATTAGCATTTGTACTGCAAAATGCTTCAGGAGTGTCAGATGCCAGGCACTACAGACGTGTTCCTGTGACAGACAGGATGGCTTTGCTTTGGCAAGTGGCGCTGCTGCAGCTGAACATTGACTAGTACAGTTTTGTTGCAAGTAGCAACAATGATAAACTCGGTTTATATGCACATATGACAGGACTATAAACTCAATTTTTCTTTGCTGCTTGCAGGTTGGTGCCCCATCCTTTCTTACATCTACAAGTACTTTTATGATATGGGTTCCTAAATAATGGCTTTCAACCCCTGCACTCCCTGTCATGAAGCCTCTTGCCTGGTGAATGGTGTATAGCTGAGCCTTCTTCTGCCTGGAACTCCCAAGACTGTAATGGCAACAAAAGTCAAAAGCTGCTTAACAGAGACGAGAAAGTCACAAAATTGATTGAGAGATGGAAAATTGTCTAGCTCACCCCTTTCAACGCTGCAAAGGATGGTATCTGATATTGAAAAGCACCTCCAGATGCCATTTAAGTGCCCAGTTTAAACCTCCATGGAAATAATCCCTCAGAGCACAGAAATAGAGACTCCACATATATTTCTCTTTATTTTTCCATCAAACTAGCAAAGGGGAGCACTTTTCAGCAGGAGTCCCTTCTGTGCCACCACATAACATTTTACCTGATAAAAGCAAGTACTAGCAGAGGCTCAAACTTGGAATCTCTATAAAGTCTGACATGCTAACACTTCAAACAAAAAACCGGCTTAAAAACACAGAGATGGATTCTGGTGAATCATCCATCTGTACACAGCACTGACGTGTAAAGTCGAACTTTTTTCATGTTGGAGGTTTTTAATCATCCTTTTTCCTATCAGTCTTCTGAGGGAAAAAGATGAGGACCTGAGGGAGAGAAGTGTGATTCATTTTTACTAGAGTGAACCACTAAAGCTCTTGTAAAGTGTGGTCACCCTGGTGCTCCGTTCAATAACAGCAATAACGTCTAACCTGCTGCTACTGCTGCCGTGCTCTCACCCTTCACATGCTATGCTGCTTCTTCCTAATCACAGGCTCCTGCTGCATTTATAAGGACATGGAAATTGTATTATTTCTTTTCTCTTTTTTTTTTTTTTTTCCCAATCATTTGCTATGATGAAGTGAAAAGCATTCAGTGAGTCACTGATGGATCATCGTCTCTTCCATCTGCACTAGGAAGCTGCCACTGGGAGATGTAGCCCAGCAGGAACAGCAGCCTGTCAGTTCTGCTCTAGAAAGCCCATTGCACCATTCCCTTTTTCCTATCAGCTTCTCATTTGCAGTGCAGAAAGGGGAAGTGTTCTAAGCACACAATCCCTAGATAAGTCAGTAATAATGCTGCTTCAGGGCTGCAGGTTCTGTGCAGGGGTGATAAATAACTGCAGCAGAGCACTGCACCAGGCTCCATCCTGCACCCCAGCCCTCAACCTGACCCTACAGCCAAACAAAGTCAAATAAATTAAGGGATCTGACAGTGGGCTTGTTGCAGGGCAGCCCTTTTCAGCAGGGATCCCTGGGGGAATGGAAAGTCTCTCCCCACTACAGCCAGGCTCCTACAGACCACTTTAATCACAGGGTTTAGCCATGTCTCACCCCAAAAGAGCCAACAGGGACAAGATGTAGGCTCAGAGTCTTTTAAATCACTGCATCTGCTCCACACACATCACAACTGGCCCTAGCAAACCCAAATCACTCCAGATCACCACCAGCAAGTGGCTTGTTCAACTTTTTTATTATTGCTGGAAACCACAGACGCACCAAATCCGATCTCAGCAGCATCACTGAAAGTGGGAGAAGCTCAGAAAACTGAGAACCTCTGCTGGAAAATGGTTTTACCCTTTGTCTTTGCCCTCCTCTCCGGTGTTTCAGGCACAGCCATCACTTCTGTTTCCAGAGCTGTTGGTCAAAGGGTCTGAATTATTTCTGTGGCTCACACAGGTGCTCCCAGGTATAATATTGCTCCTCTGCAAAATCCCTTTCTCAGCAATGCTCGAGCTCACACAGTCCAATATCACACACTTTGTCAAAAGCCTTGTGCAGAAGTATTAATCCTCAAGCTGATTCACTTTGAGCAAGTGCCTGGAGGAAAGGCAGTGATTATGGGAAGGAAAGCAGAGTCTCATGTTTAGAAAGCAGTTGTTTTCCAAGCCATGGGGCATCAAAAAACCATTGTCTATATCTAGGCCACTGCACTTTTATTTCCTCATATAACTTCACATAGTTCTCTTCTCTACTTTTTTAAGTTCTTTAGAAAGAAAAATTAACAGCATGGAAAAAACCTCAAACTGAAAATTTTCAATTGCATCTTGTTTTATGAGAGTTAAACACCAACAATAACATGATCTGATTTCTGGTAACAAATAGTAACTTATGAAAGTTAATTAATGGCTTTGTATCAGTATCTCCTTGGTTTCTGTTGAATCAACCCCATTGGTTCACAAGCCTGACAACTCAGTAGATCACATTCTCCTTTGGCAAAACCAGTGGATCCTCCAAGTTAAAACACCCCCAGCTCCCTCAGCTGCTCCTCACAGGATTTCCCCTCCAGACCCTTCACCAGCTTTGCTGCCCTTCTCTGGGCTTGCTCCAGCACCTCTGTGAAGGTGAGGTTCACCTTTCTTCACGTGAGGGACCCTGAACTGGACACAGCACTCGAGGTGTGACCTCACCAGTACAGGGGGACAAGAGTTGCCTTCTAGGGATTCTTCATGAAGACAACAGAAAAGCCTCTTTCTTATTGCTGTTAGTTTAGATTTATACTGTGGATTTTTCTTTCTTTTTTTTTTAATCTCAACTAATCAATTTCTCACATAAGTGATATTTATGCATTTTTCACCAGCTCTAGTCCTGCACATCCTGTTATTAATTCTACACAATGCTGGAGAGATTTCCTTCCCACTGCCACCACCACCTGTCCCCTCCAATTAATGTCAGTCAAATGAAGTGAAAATCTTTGTGATACTGAAACTATATTAAGACAAATGTACATCTGCTTAAAAAGAGAAATTTTCTTTCTGCAGGAAAAGTTGCCGTTTCAAAATCTGGTTTTATTTTGAATTGGAATATAAAATCAAAATTTTAATTTACCTGCAGAAAGATAATTCTGATATAATAATTTGTTACCAACTATAAATATTTCAAAAGTGACAAAACTTTATAAAATAACAATACGGTTATCAAAGTTTCAAAGTATATACTATATTATTTAAAATATAAATTGGGATAGAAATGCATTAAATCATGAAAATAAAAAATTTATTTATATTTATTCTGGCTTTTCCTTACCAGATATCTTGGTCAAATGTCAACATGTTCTAATTAATATTTAATCTTGATCACCACCCTTCAAGTTACATTTTGTAGTGGAAAGACTGTTCCATTAAACATTCCCAACTGGCTTTAGTTTGGGTATCCTGTTACCAGGTCCCCACTCTCCCTATTACAACTTCTAAAAAACACAAATTATATTTCATATCTTTCAACGAGAATTATGACAACTAAATGTTAGATTAAAAAAATGAAGAAAATAATTAGGTTCTAGTTCTGGCCAGTGTGAGTGAGATCCTGGTTCTTTGGAAAACCATGAACTAATAATCATCTGAAAATCTCCAGGGTTTTTTCCTCTTGTGAAGAATAGCTGATCCTTAGTCAATTATTTCTGAACCTGCATGATGAGATTTTTCTCATCAGTGGGCAGTTTCTGCACTACTAAAGGATCCACTAACCACTGGGATAAGAATTCCTGCTTTTAATTTCCTCTCCTCTGAAATGCTCATGGGTTTCAAAAGAGTAATTAAGCTGCTATGTATATCAGAAAGCAGAAACAATTGAAATACTTCATTTGACAGAACTAGAAGAGGAGCAGTTAAAATTCTACTTAGAGTATAAATCATGTAAGTGTTTCATAGATTTGTGAGAAAGTCACTACAGAGTCTCAGCACTTTGATTTGCCTATAATTTACATATAAACTGTAACAAAAGCAGTTTATATATAAAATAAGCATTTTCATTCACTTGTAGTCCTCTACAACACCTATAATGGTCCAAGGACTTGAATGCATGTGTGACACGTTGTGACACCTGTAGCATCTCTTAGTGACTTATTAAGCCCCATATAACTTCAGTGAAATATTAATAAAAAACTGATAAAAGGATCTTCAGGTAAATGTTTTGACTTCTTTCATATTAGATTTAATTCCACTGATCAGGAAATAATTTGCTTCTTCAAGGTTTGAACTGACAACTGATTGTGGTCTGAGGAATAGACATTACAGTATTTTTAATTATAAGAAATGTCTCATATTCTAGTCTTCTAAAAAGCAAGAAATTTCACACCACCCATTTTCCTAATCACAAATAACTTGCATAAGAAACAGAGTAGTCATTAATATTTCATCCACTGTATATTGCTTTCTGGATTTTCTACCAACTTTTTAGCGCCCAAAAATGCAGGTGAATGAATTCCTGTCTGTTGAGATTTATTCCTTCACTAAGAAATTAAAGTAATGTAATTAGAGAAAGTGAGAACGCTTTTTAAAAATGGTTAATTGAAAAGCTCCTCACAACCACAAGGAATTGCCTAATTAAAATATTATCATGCACAGGAATGAGGAAATCAGTTCATGCTGGCCTACAAAGACACTTTCATCTCTGATGGCTATTCCTGCTGAGAGGAAGGAAGAGGCTGCCACTGTTATCAATGTGACATGAGACACATGAATCCCTTTTGGAGAGCAGTGAGCACGGGCAAGTCCTGTTCTCACACACCAATTCCAACCCATGTATGTCCAGCTGATATTTACATTGTGTCCATATTCTCTCAATAGCTTCCTTCACCTGCTAAGCAAATCATTTCAGGTATTTTTCTCAATAATGCCTTTCTTAAGGGCCCTGCAAAGATCCCCTTACTCAGCAATGGGAAATCTAATCAAGAGGCTACTTCAGAAATATTTGCAAACTGTGCAAATTAATATAATGTGAAAACTTTTGGTTTGCTTAGAGGTACCAGGGGATGCTCACATCCTACTGATGTTTTTAAGGGGAGGGTTGACTTTTTCCTTCTAAGAATCAGACCAAATACAGTAGTAGTTTGGAGCTCAGAATCAGAACTGAAACTATTTTCTTTAAAATTTTAATGCATTGCTTAGATTTTAAAACTCATTTTTCAGAAAGATGCCTTTTAAGTGCCTGCCATTCAATTTAAACTGCCTTCTGAAGCCTCTATTCTGGAAAATGGGAGGACATAGGTATCACTTTATGGATCATTTGTTCCTTTTCTTCCCTCCTCTTATTTAAACCAGATGTTACATCTGTGCAGAGCAAGAAATGGTCCACAGCTGGTTAACTAGAAGATGTATCTATTCATAAGTGAATATCAGAGAGAAAATTACTGGAATTGTCTGCCAGATACTGCGTATGTCACATAATTATCTATCTTCAAGCCCACCTGTTCTTCCCTCCCAAACCTGAGCAAGACTTTCAGGTATTTCTGTGGCTGATGTACTCAGTAAACTTCTCTTCCACCACCAAAACCACCTAGAATCCTTGATGAGCATTTCAGAGGGTAGCGGGAAAAGAAAAGTAGTATCTGTATAATCTACAAGGAAAGTTCAGTTGTTAAAGAAACAACAACCAAACAAACTATTAAAACTATTAAAAATGTGTGAGGTGTTCAAAGGCAGCCAGTTAAGCCTCAGCATCAGAGGAATCTCAAGCAAAGAAGCTGTGGTAAGTCAGCTTGTAATGAAACCTGATAAATGCTACAGCAGTCATGCTTCAATTTGTTTTAGAACAGGTTAATTTTTTTTATATGCATCTGCCCTATTCCACAATTCTGTGCAGCCTCCTGTGATTTCCTCTGTTGTCAATTAATGCCTCTTCTTACAGACACTCTGACTGGGGAAGAAAAGCTTTACCACACCTTTCTGCCTTTTGTTTCTAGATTTTTATAGTCAGAATGAGCAGGTTATTTACACTGCCTGCATCACACCACTGAAGTCACTGATTCCAGCAGTTGTGCTTCACAGCCACAGAGCTCTGGGCAGGGGCTGAACTTGGTCCAGAGGAGCCCTGAGTGCTTCCAGCAGCAGCCAGGCTCTCTCTGCACCTGCTGACATCTACTCGAGGAACATTGACTTTGCTTTGGTTATTAACCGAGTTTTCTAAGCTTGGTCCCATCAATAAACTAAACTGCTTGTAAATTACTGAGCATCTCAGTTCTGAGCTCTTCCACTGATCTGTTGAAGATGGTATAAAAACCAAGAGGAGAAGAACCCAGCAAAAGCAGTGCACTAGAGGACACACACAGACCACACAACTACACCCAAACAACAAAACATTTCTTTTGCACAGGATAAATAGGAAAAGAAACAAAATACCTTGCTTAAAGGAGAAAAGGAGAATACTTCTGCAGCTGAATAATGCACGAAAAATCCTGAAGAAGGACTTCATCTCATTATGGATCTTGGGAAATAAGATCAGACTGGAAAGAAAAAAAAGAAGCTTTTGTGCTGCAACACAGCAGAGACTTCCATCCATGGAGAGGCTCATAAAGGAATAACTGGATCCCTCAGCTGGTCTTGGCCTTCCAGTGCAAACAGAGGCACCACATGAAAAGCTGCACTGCTCTGAGCCTCAAACACAGGTCACATCTTTCACAACAAGGATCACCAGTCCTTCATCACCCACAGATTCCAATTATCACCCGGCGTGCTGGTGCACAGCAATGTGATAGAAGGAAAGGACTGACCCCTCTGTTCTGAACAGAGAGAAAATGCTTTTTCTTGGTGCTGATGGCTGCAGCCCTGCTGTGCACGCTGCTGTAGTGTCCATATTATTCCTGCAGTAGCCAAGAAGTCAACATCTCAGCTGTTCCATGAATCTCTGCCAAGTACCTCATCCAACCCCCTATAGCAATTCATGAATATACAGCAGCCAAATCCTTTTCACTTTGACATCATCAGGCAACAGCAAAGGAAAACAATGCTCTTAACATAAGACTCTTCATAGAAAAATAGAACAAAACTAGAGATTTCTATAGACAGGGTTGAAAACTCATTAAATTCCATTTCTGTTGCAATTCATTTACTATTAAATGAAAAAGAAGTGAAAAAGAAGTTCCAGTTATGTCAAAATGGAAATTAAAAATATTCTAGTGTGATGTGTGCAAAGAAAGGTAGAAAAAGAATGATCTCAAAGTGAAGGCATTAGATTGCATCTGCAGAAAACAGAATTAATTCCCTGCCCTATAGAATACTGCATTTATCACGTTGGGTCTGATTCAGAAACCTTTGAAAACATAAGAAGCCTACATATCTAGCAGGAGAGGAGGTAACTTAGGATTTTGTCATCCCTCTTCTCTGTGCCCTCACGATAGTTCTTTTATTAGGAGGAAATGAAAGCATTAAAATCGTGAAAAAATACAGTACAAATAAAATTATGCTCCTTTTTTTCTGAGTAATTCTAAATAAACGATGAGACCATTCTCACTTGCTAATTGGTTTTTAAAAAAAATCTAATTACAGTGGACTCTCACTAATTCACATAATGTTCAGGATAAGCATTACAAATTACTTGTTAATTTGCAGAATTCAGCAAGGAAACTCATAGAAAAAAATCATCAGAAAATGTGCTTCCCTCATTTAGATCATCAACTCTAATTTATGGTTTCTTCAATTATTTACAGTGTGGTAATACCTCCTATTATAAAAACTAATGTATTACATTGCATTTGCAAGAATAATTAAATCATAATTTTGTAAGACATTTCTGCTAGAAAGGCACTGCCAGTAGGTAGAAGAAAAGGAATTTTGTGTCTGTCACAGTTTTTGAGTGAGTGTCATGTGGCCCATCCTCAAATGGTGCCTGGAGGAGCAAATTCAGAGCCCAGCAGAGCAGCCAAGCACTCAGGTATCCTCAAGCTGGAGAGAGGTCATTGGCCTCTTCATCCAGGCTTGTCTTCCCTGCTTGAACAAAGGACCAGCATGCCAGCAAAAATGGTGAGAGTCAACAAAGAGGAATTTTAGGTCATAATATGAATTTCAAATATATGTCTTATTTACATTAAGGATTTTTAGGAAGTTTTTGTAAGTAGAATGTATTTGTAGATTCTCATCATCCAAGACACAGTGTGAAATCTGACTTGAACCTGGAAAATTTAATTATTGGGCAGTAAGAAGAGCCCTAGACTCCAGAGAGAGCTGTTAACTCATGAATCTACTCTGGCTGAGAGGCTGATGGGAATCTTTTTCTCTTTTTTACACTGCACTGTCCTTATACACACAAAAAAATCCTCAAACACTTCTTGGAAAGACCCAATGGAGACTGAAGTTGTTCATACTCAAGTTGCTTAGAAACTTCATTCATTCTAAGAACTAATTATAAATGCATTGTTGAGACCACAGAAGCAAATTAAATCTCTGAAGGGTCATGAAGAAATTCCCTTTATAATATCCCCATAAAAACCTGCCAGAGTAAACCCAAGACAAAGAAACAGTTGTTTCATCTTCAGTTCCAAAAATTTATAATTATTTCAGCTGTTCCACCATTCTCACACTGATTTCATTGGGGGCATTTCTTTTACAGCTAAATCCTTACAACTCTAATCACTTGTTTACCTAGACAGAAATAAACCCAGCATTTTGAAATACCAAAAGAAAACATTTAGACTTTTCTCCTCTTTTTGTCTCGCAAGACCTATTTCCAAATAACTCAGATCCTGTATTTTGCAAGGAAACCAATATTGGTGGATAAAATTTTACCCAAAATGCTTCTCAGGTTATTTTTTATTCACCCCCTCTACCACCACTGTGAGGCTGATGAAGATGGGAATGCCAGTTTCTTCTTGGCCACCACAGCAGCACAGTGTTGGTACAACAACACAGACAGAAAATGGAACCCAAGTCTGCTCCTTTACAAGGGTCAGGACATAAAAATGAAAATTGTGCAAAAGAGCAGAACTATATTGCCTTATTTTTTTCAAGCCTTGTTTTGCATTAAGTGATAACAACTTGAAAAATGCCCACAGCAAATGTCTCACTAAGGACATTTAACCAGTGAGCAACAGTGTGATGGCTCAGTAGGAAAAGACTTAACTAAAAGTTATGGCACAGCAGAATTGTTATTTGCTTCCCTGGAGTAAGAACAGAGAACTCCAGATCTATAATATTGGAATAAAAATAATAGACCAGACAGAAACACAGTTACTGCTGATTTACTGACAAAAATGGTGCTCTAACAACAGGACTGGTTTTATTTTCCTGCTGCTCTGATGCACTCCAAGATACAGACAGTTATTTTGGGAGATGAGTGATTAGTCTGTAATTTATATCAGTGAAAAAGTGCATTAATTCAATCTGAGTATCAAGGCTTTCTTCTGAAATGACATACATACAACTTGCACCAAAACTACAACAGAAAACCCTCTGCAACTGCTTTGGTGCAAGCATGTCTGGGCACAAGTGCTGGAGGACTGTGCTGAGCCAGAAAGACTCAGCAGCCCCCAGGGAAAACATGGAAATACAGAAGTAGGGGAATATCAAGAGAGATCAAAGAGTCCCCTCACTGTCAAGAGCAGATCTGTCAAGGTGATGCAGTTACTGGACAGTCCAGGTTATCACTGCTATCTCCTCTATGAGCTTCCTCTCTCACCAGCAATCCCCCTCAGGTCATGGTATTTACAAGGAATGAAGCCACCCCTGATGACCACAAATGCTGGTGAGGGATTTTGGAGAGGGGAAATAAATCAGAACCAACAGAGTCGGGAAGAACTGATCCAGTCAGGATTCTGCTGTGGTGCCTGGACTGTGGAACCAAACCCATTGTAAATGATGAGGAAGGTAGGAACTGTTCTCTTCCATTCACAGCCAGAGCAGCTGATTCTGTAGCTTTGGCAACGGCGCTGGGGAGCAACGCGGCACCGGGGCAGCCTGAGAGTTAATGAGGGATGGAGACACTGCACGTGGGAGATGAGACACACAGGGGGAAAAGGTTGTTCTCCCTGCAGCTGGATTTTCCTTTTACTCCTCCTCCCTGTTTAGGTTAATTCATTTCTACTGACTCCAGACGGCAGCTGGGACAAGAGCTGGTGTTGCAGAATTGCGACACTGGCACACAGGGCTAGCAGCAGCCTGGTGGGTCACTCCAGAGGGGCTGCACCCACACAGACACAAAGCAAAGGCACACACCTGCCCAAGAGTCTTCTACCTGTAGCTGCTTTCTTCTGCAAAAGAAGCCACAGCTGGGAAATTGAGTGGTAAAGGTCAGCAGAGGTTGATTACATACCCAGTTAAAGAAGAGAGGGCAAAGGGTTCCTCTGCAAGCACCTCTCATTTGATTTCTGTCCTAATTTGTTTCAATACTGTCATTTTCTTCTGACGTAAATGCTTTATAAAAGATTAAATAACCCATATAAGGGCCAAATTAAGGGCAGACTGTGCACAGAAGCCTGGAGTACTCCTAAAAAGTAACTATACAGAACATTCCCTATGAGACATTTCTGCCTACAAGTCCTGCTGCACTTATGTCCTCAACCATGGGAGCACCTACTCACCCTTCTCTCCATGTTATAGCACCTCTTTGCCTAGCACCTATTTATCATAACAGGGGCCTGTGACAGATAAAGAAAACTATTCCTGTCTTTTTGGAGCCAAAAGAGACAGACCAAACCTCAGTTGTTAAAGTACTCACACAACCATGATTTTTTGCAAATCAAAAAGTAGGAGAAGTTCAGAGGTGTACACAAGTGGGTGGGCACTCCTCCTCGTGTCTGGGAGGACAGTTCCAAGCTCAGCATTACCTGGGCACTCACAGAACAAGGACAGAACCAGGCACTGCATCCAAGGAAACACAGCAAGTACATCTGTAGGGTTTCCACATGGGGACTCTGAAGACTTCTCCATTGTCTCTCATTTTTCTTTTTTTTTTGTTGCTTTGTTATTTTTGAGGTCTTTTCAGTTCCACCCAAGCTTTTGCAGAGTTGAGTAAAAACAATGCTCACTTTCATTAAACTTCTTTACTTTCCAGGCACTTCACTGTTGCAAGTTTGCAGCATGTTCCTTACTCTTTTTTCCTCTCATACACCAAACAGGAGACTGTTGAGAGTGTGACAAATATTACTCTCCAGTCCCTTTGTTCTTCGTGGATTTTTTTTATCACTTATTTCATTTTGCTGCAAACAGCACCTTTGTACCTTGGACAAATTCAATAACCATGACTCAATCTAAACCTATACTGAGCTGTCTTCTGTTTCATCTTGCCTATTAAAATCAGCACAGGGCGTTTGATGAGTGGAGAGGGGCCTGATTCCAGCTACAGGAGCTCCACCTGAGTGAGGGATGCGTGAGAGCCGTGAGAGAGCCGCGCACATCACTCCGTGCACCTTTCAACACCAGCTCTCTCTTTGTCACCTTTTTCATCTCTGGCCTTTGAGAAGCCTCTTTCAGAATTATGCATACCCTTTTTTAAGTTATCTTTCATCAGCTGGGCAGGATGACTCCTCCTGCCTGGTGCTGTCCCCCAGTGTCGCTGGTGTCACCTGCCAAAGTGACAGGAGTGATATTTCACCGTGGCTCAGGTCCTGTCCATGCAGTAAATGTCAGCACTGGGGTGGCAACAGCAGGGGGGAAAGGGCACCACGGCTTTTATTACCCAAAGCCATCATCCTTTCAACAGCACTCAGAAAAGTACCTGGGGGCTCTCATTTGCATAGAGGTGATTATTTCTGCTCGATTCAGTCCTAGACTCTTTTTTCACTTTATTTTCTTTCCTCTTCTTTTTGTTTGTTGGGGGATTTTCGGTTGGTTGGTTTTTATTTTGGGGTGGGTTTTTGTCTGGTTTTTTTGGTTGGGTTGGACTTTTTTTTTTTTGTTTGTTTTGGGGTTTTTTTGCTGTTGTTGGGTTTGGTTTGGGGTCTTTTATAGGTTTGGTTGGGTTGGTTTTGGGGGGCAGGAGTTAAACACTCCAGTCCAAACCATGCAGGTGCTGAAGAGCCCACCCCAGACCTGTGCAGGCTCCTTCAGAGAGGGTTGTATCAGCAATGCCACTTACCCACATTCTCAGCAAACATCACTGGCTCTTTCCCAAAATAATTCTTCACAGACATCCTTATATTGGAGTTGAGCATGTTTGACTCCATGGATACTGGCTGGTCTTACAGGCCTTTCCCAAGACTTCAAAACCTCAATCAGAATCAAGTGAATTTTATTTCATTATACCCTCATCAATATTTCTGCTTAGGAGGAAGAGATTTTCATTACCACCAAGGAGTATCAGATGAGTTTCAGCAGGATTTGGGCACTAACTCCTAATACCACTTTAAGTGGCTGTAAAAATGGTGCACTCAGCTCATAACCACAATGGATCATCTTGCAAAGAGTTCCAAACCCCTCATATCACAGGCAGTTAAATACAAAAATTGTATAATCTTGAATTTTCATCAGCCCCTGGGGGCACAGAGACTTTGTGCTATTCAGTTATACAGTGTTTGGTTCTACAGCTGCCAATAACCAGATCATCAATATGGTGCCAGTTTTAGGAAGAGAAATTTTCATGTTTATCCATACACAATATCAATTATTTCTGTTGTAATAACATCATCGCTTTGTGGCTTTACAATGTTCATTATAAAAACAAAATGATGGTGACAGACAAAAATTAAAGAAGCTCTTGCAAGCACAGCATTAACAGAAGCATAAAGAAAGGATAAAAACTGGACTGAAATATCAATGTATTCAAAATTCTCCCAGTCAGTGAATCTGTCAGCAAAACAATTAAAACCAAAAAACCACAAAACACCTCTACAAGCTAGAATATTCTTTTAGGTAAGCCTCATATATATTCAGATATAATAAGCATCTCTCTTGAATTATAAATACTGCTTAGAAATCCAGGAGAGGATACATCCTTTAGTGGCCTAGAAAGTTTCAGTTATAGTACCTTAACAATTACAGTAAACATTCCACAGAAGACTCATCAAATGCTACTTGATCCTCTGATTGTTATTCCTTCTAAATGTTAATGTATAAGATTTTACAGCAGACTATGGGTAAAGCTGCAGCTGGAGGATTTCTAGAGTTCTGCAAAGACTGAGGCATCAGAAAACTTACAACTTACTCATCTAATTTCTGAGACTGTGTCCAAAAACTGCTGCAGTGTGTAAAGAGAGGGGAAAAAAAACCAAAAAGAAAAACAACAAACAAAGGCACAGCTAACAAGATCCAAAATGAAACAAGCCAAGGGGCTACGTGGGTAGGAAGGGGAAGGTCAAGGAAAGTCAGTCTGCTGCTCAACAGCAAAGGATGGCTCCATAGGTGATGCTGAGCAGACCAAAGCATTTATGCTCTCTTCTGCCTCAGTCCTCACTAAAAAGGTTAATTTTGATCAGATGAATAACAAAATTGATGCTGGCATGGAGAGATTAGTGTAGCAACTATGACAAAAATCAAAAGGACTTGAAAAATACTTGGCTAAGTTGGAAGTTTTTATGTCTGTTTTTCAGGGGGAAAAAATCAAAGGGATACTGAAGGAACTAGTCCAATTTTTGGAGCATGAGTTGAGAGAGGTGAGGATGCAGAGTGCTATAAAATAAGCAGGAGAGGACCTAGGGATTTATACCTCTTTCAGTATGCAGGGAAATAATGAAATATGAAGCCTGTAGGAAACCAGGAGGTGACGTGAAGATGAGTAATAGCCAGCGTGGATTTGCGAAGAACAAATGCGTGAAGCAGAGGTAATTTCATTTTCTCTGGCATTTCTTTGCGTTGTTCTACTTGACAGTTCGTAAGCAACCCTGGGAAGCACAGCCTAGATGTATTTCCTGTAGCCTGGTCAAGAAAACTCACTGTGAGCACTATTCCACTGAACCAGAGGGTGCCTGAAAAGCTCTTTAGCACTGCTGCCATTCAAGGCTTCTGGTGCAAATGGATGCCTTGGAATAAAACCCATTTCCCAACAAAGATTCCTTGTCAGCACTCAAGAACTCAGGAACACATTAACTGGGAAATGTGCTTTCAGATTAATTGCCTGTTTGGTTTTAGTGGTTTGCCTTCTCTCAAGACCTGTGTTTGCTGTTTCACATGTGAGTTTATTGGACGTGTGGGGAAGGGTTACAGGGAGATCTATCCCTATAAAAGGCTCTGGTTCATGCAGGGAGATAATGCTCATCATCTTTAATAAACATGCAGCGTTTCACATTCGTGTTTTCAAACAAGTGATGTCACCTGTATAATTTAGCAAACATGCCCATAATTAAGCCATAATTCTGGACTCATTTTAGGAAGATTGTCTATTCACTACGTAGTATTTTACAGATCTTGATACATTTTCTATTGTTATATTGGCATTGGTTGGGTTTTTTTCCCCTCAGAAGGAAAAGGATAGCTCAGGGTGCCATTTCATCATTTCACTGTGGCTTCTTTATGCTAAACACACTCAGTTCCTTCAGTCTGTATTTGTGAGTTCTAGCCCTAATCATATTCTTCCAGATTGATGCAATTACTCTTCCTGAACTTTTGAAGACCAATTTTATCTGTCCTCAATGTCTCAGACTCCTTTTCTTTTTCACAGGTTTTCAAATAAAATGACTCAGGAGCACGGAATGAACAGAACTTCCAGGTTTCAATATAACACCTTTCAAAATATGAGCAGGTCTCCAGAACATTACTGGGGACAGAGAAACAAGTAAAGCCTGTGAGGCAAATGAAGCTTTATGGCTGGTAGACTATAATGGTTACCAAGAAGTTTGAAAGCAAAAGGTATTTTCAATACATATTAAAATAAATTCAAACCTGTTTCTGAATACTGATCTCTCTCATTTGTGCTAAGACATGCAGAAACCACTTCAATTTTATTACACAACAAGGATTTTCACATAATTAGATTAGGGGTTTTTTTCCTGTATTCATACTTCCTACTAATTGCTAGTGCTGGATATTCCTAAATGAATAGCATCAATTTTCTTTATATTTATCAGGATATGATCATATGTTTTGTGCTGAGAACATTCCTGCTGCAGAATAAATGAAGTCCCAGGCACAGGTTAATGGAAACTTCGCCACTAACTTCAAAGGAACCAGAATTTTACCCACAGATCTAATGCAAAATCCTCAGAGGTTAATGAGAGTCTTTTCACTGACATCAGTGTGGTTTGAACAAGGGTAAGAGAGTTGCTCTAATTCACTACTTAGGCCCTGATGAAAACACTTAAGCATTTCTGTAAATGCAGGCTTCAATGCTTTCCTAATTTGGCCCATATTTATCAGTGATAGGAAAGGGAACCAGATATTTTCTTTCAAACGTCTTTACTTTGCTCTCTGGGCTGAATATGAGAGTAGATCTTGGTCACATTATATTTTTGTAAGGTTAGTTAGAAAGACATCTGGGAACTTCCATTCACAAGTGCTTTAATCTAATAAAAAAATTCCCTCAACTTAGTTATCTAGTTTCTAACATGATATTTCCTGAAATGCATCATTATATATGCTAAAATAATAACTTATCCCTTGATTATTTCTTTTAGAAGGAATTTTTGCAGGAGTGTCAAGGCCATGTAAAAATTAGCATTAATTACCCCAAGGCATTTCAGACCAACACTTGTTAAGCAGATCTATTAAAACCAATGATGAGTTTTGAGTAAAACCTATGAGATTTGTGCATGACCAATTAAGTATAAAAGTTTTAAGTTTCTCTTCCTCCCCTCCCACCCAGCCTTCAATGAATACAATGTTTTCAAAATTCAAGTAGCACAGCACTGACTAGAAAACAGTGTCGTTCTTAATGACTAGTGTGCAACAAATAGATCTGAACCTCAAAATGTTTTCTTATGAAAATTACATTTGGAATATCATTACAGAAAAACTGCCTTCCTGGTACTTATTTGGAGCACAGTAGCAACCAAAAGTTCTATTCTGCATTACTGGGTGTTTATGTTCATTAAGTCCATGTCTTTATCCTATACATGCAATATACATACATTTATAAAATATAAGGGGTCTTTATCTGGTTTTCACAAAGGTGGATCAAGGCACAGGGCCTTCAAATGACCCCGTATAGCTTGCACATGAAGATCCTGGCTGAAGGAGAATGCAAATCCCCAAAACCAGTCCTTAATCCTCTTAACCCCAGCACTGTCCATCTTCAACCATTTTTTCCCCAAAAGCTTGCAAGAATTAGCCTGACCAGTAGCTTTAAAAAACCCAAATATTTGAAATACTGCTGAGGGAGCAGAGCCAGGTCATGAAATGTGCAGAGGAGGGTGCCACTCACTCTCTGGGGCAGCAGCAGCAGCTCTTAAGGCAGGCTCAATCTTTTCCTACAGTTTCTATTTATTGATAAGCCTCCCATGTTCCAGCTATCCTTTGCAACCACATGGCTTGGGCTCATCAGATCACTGACTGAGGTGGTTAAACAACACTGAAATTGGGAGCTTCGTAAAGGCACAGAAGGGCTTTGCTTTCCCAAACTGAGACAGTAAGGGCACTGGGAGGAGCTCAGCAGTGCCTGGAGAGGCAGTTTCTGTGAGGCAAAACTCTCCCTGCAGCTGGGGGATGTTGTTCTGTCCCCGAGCAAGGTCACAACTCCAGCAGAGACCAGAGACCAGCAGGGACAGTGATTTCCCAAGGCAGCAAGGCCCTTTCTGCCCTGCCTTTTCTCTCCCCACACCATCTCCCAGCAGCAGCTGAATCCTGAGACAATATTTTTCTGTTGATGATGCAGCAGAGTTAATGCAATTGTCCTTTTAATTTCCAGCAGCCAAAGGACTTAAATGGCTGCAGTGACAATCTCTTTATAGAGTGTTTCTGAAGCATATGAGATTACTGGAGATAAGACCATAGCAAACAGGTGCCTGTGAGGAGAAAAACAATGTAAAAATTTTACTGCAAGCACCATCCTTGCCATCTCTCTAGTTCTGCCATCCAGTGCCACTGGCAGCTGCTGGAGGAATGTCACTGCTAGAGAAGATAAGAGAGTTCCATCCCGGGCAACAGCAACTGAAAACTCAACACTGATTTTCCAGGGGAGTTGTTATGTCCAATCTCCATCTCAAGGGTCGTGTCTGATTGTGTGCTCTGAGACATCGACCTCTGATGGGAGTTTTTAGATGTGCCTGAGCCACAAAGGCAGAAATGCAGGTCACAGTCAGCAACTGCACAGCCCAGTGGAGCCAAAGAAGCCTCT
Organism: Drymodes brunneopygia; assembly: GCA_013400955.1. Classification (NCBI taxonomy): domain Eukaryota; kingdom Metazoa; phylum Chordata; class Aves; order Passeriformes; family Petroicidae; genus Drymodes; species Drymodes brunneopygia. The sequence continues at coordinate 752,898 of VZTZ01010930.1, read as the reverse complement.
ACTCCCCTGGCATATCTCACAAGTCACTTGGGTTACAGCATTAGTCACGCTCCCGAGTATAAGTTGTTTTGTTTTAATTTAGAAAAAACTATCACACTTATTCCGTTGAGCAGGAGGGGGAAGCATTTCTGCCCTGCTCCAACCTTATATAGTGAGAGGCAAAAAACATCACCATATGTCTGGGGGAGGCAGTTGGTAGCACGTGGGCTGGGCTGAGTGAGTATTTCACTGGATTTGTGAAGTCCTCGGGACATTAGGCTCTTTGAGCCCCATCCAGTAAGAAATAATTGGAGAAGAATCCAAGTGGAATTCAAACTATTTTTTTTTTTTTTAGCTTTGGTGGTACAGAAGAGATGTTTGGCGATTTTTTTTCATTTTTCTACATCCAGGACTTCCCATGGATCTGTGGAATACTCCAAAGGACTTGAAGACAAACAGTTCAAAACGCGAGAACAAGACAACCCAGTTTCTAAGTATAAAGCCAATTTTGATAAATGTAACAACATTTGGAACAGAGAGATGGTCACAGAATTATTTTCCAGAAGCAGGAGAAAATGTAAATTTCAGAAGAATAGTATTTATCTCTGTGCAACCAAAAATAGTGTTTTGCACTTATTGGCCTCCAGGCAGAAACCAGACACAGGGCTGTGCCTCAGCCCTGGCTAAATTAGTCCCTGATCAAGGCAGCCCAGGGCTCACTGTGAGTGCCACTGGGGGTACCACTGCCCCAGCCTCTGTGGGTGGCTCCTGGAGAGCCACATGCACCCAGTGAGGTGCTGCTGCATCCACCACTGCTGGTGGCTCCCCAGCAAATGGAGCTGGGAAGCTCAGATGTAGAAAATCAGACGCTGAGTACTCACACACTGGCAGAAGAGAGCTGCTAAGGTTGCCAACAAGCACATTTCCATTTTGAACTGATGGGATTTTGTGATTTGCAAGCACAGACTCTGTGTTATGGGGAAAGCATTATACTCATGTTCGGAGTTATTTTTCAATCATTAATGAATAAAGCTAAATTTTCTGTGTATAATGGTATGGAAGAGACATCTAAACAGATGGCTAATTGTTTTACAGTGTCCCTGGAGCTCTGGGCTTTGTGCTTTTCAGAACCGTAAACCTAGGCGTAAGCCTAACCCTGGGAGTAAGCCTAACCCTGGGCATAAGCCTAACCCTGGGTGTAAGCCTAACCCTGGGCGTAAGCCTAACCACAGGCATAAGCCTAACCCTGGGAGTAAACCTAACCCTGGGCATCAGCCTAACCCTGGGAATAAGCCTAACCCTGGGAGTAACCCTAACCCTAGGTGTAACTCTAGCCCTAGGCATAAGCCTAACGCTAGGCAGAGCATTAAAAGCCGTGTGGGGTGAGGCCAGCGCCAATGATAAAGGTGTGGAGGGAGCTACGTTGGGGCAGTCCTGTGCTCCCCTTGGCATGGCCTTTGCAGCTGCAGTGTGCCTGGAGCTCTGGGTTTTGTGGTTTACTGAACCCTAACCCTAGGCCTAACCCTAACCCTAGGCAGAGCATTAAATGCCGCACGGGGCGAGGCCGTCACCGAGGAGAAAAGCGTGGAGGGAGCAATGTTGGGGCAGCTCCACGCTGGCCTTGGCAGGCTTTTTGCTTCCTGGTTTCAGGTATATTTTCTGGTCACTGTATTTATTTATTTTTCTGGTACATAGCTCTGCAAAGATTTACATAATTGCATGAATGTTTGCTGGTAACATAAGCCCTGTGTTTCGCTGCAGTACCTCAAGCAATTTGCTGACAGTATTTTTCTGCAAAATTAGATATGGAATTTGGAGCAAAAAGCTGCTGCCTTGACAGCCACAAATTCCCTTGTTACTGAACTAAGGGTTCCCTTTTTTTTCATGGCAATAATGAACCAAGAAGCTTTAAGGGAGGGAAATAACATTGGAAGATTAACGATGATGAACTGATTTGGAAAAACTCCAGCAGACTTGAAGCTTCCTTCCCCCCTGCCCCTCCAACCCCTTCCAGTATTATTAATGCAAAACAAAATGAAAAAACATCTACAGAAAAAGGCTGAGAACTCCCCCAGGAAGATCTGAAACAATGAGACAGAAACAGAGGATGTGAGGACACGCAGCTCTGAGTGGGAGGAAAATACCCAGGTGGATTTCAAGGCTGGGAATGATCTTCAGACAGCCGGAGAGAATGTTTCAAGCAGCTGAGGCAGAGACCTCGGCTGGGAGAGCTCAGCATGCCACAAAGTGCCTTTGCTTCCTTTACAAGACCCAGAGAATCCATGCAAAGGTGATGAAGCAAGATGGAGACATGAGAGCCCAGCCCAGCTCTCTGGAGTATCAGAGCTGCTGCTTACAAAAAGAAAAATGGGAGTTTAAAAAATAAAAAAAAACAATCCCAACCTGGTCAACATTTTCCTTTTGAAGCTGAAATATTCCAGCACAGTTTTCAATTTAAATTCACTTCAGACACACAAAGGTGGTTCTAGGTCTTTTTTTCCATTAGCCACAAAGTTACCTGTGTGCACTTAACATTTGCTTTTATAGAAATATGTGCATGATACATGTGGCAATTACATTTCTGTAAGAGTGATGCTATTGTACCAAAATCTGAAAAGGAGGGATGGCAGAGCAGAGTCAGGACTCTGGATATGAGTGGCAGATCTATGCCCTGTCCCTGTGCACATCCGACAGGAACAGAGTTACATCAAGAGTGTCACTACAAGAGAAACCATAGCACAACTTTTTATCTTCTATTTTTCCACCACAGCATACACCTTTCTGTGCAATTTTGTTTTTGCTCTCTTTCCCCCTCATCTCTCCTAAAGCCTCATGATTCCTGTGTCTCTCTCTCAGCAAAGCCATCTCCCCTGACAGACCCTCTGACTGGCTCATGCAGTTTCCCTGTGAATCCTTACTGATCACCTGTGGAAAATAATTTGGGGTCCATTTTCCTCCTCAGAGACATGTTTTAAGAGAAATCTGAGCTATCTCATATCTCCAGGATAGAATGTAGGCTGAACTCTTCAAGCCAGTATTTAATGGTGTTTCAAAGCTAGTATGTTCTGTTTGAGGAATTTTCTCCCCTCAGGAAAATATGTCAAAATAGTTGAACTCATTAAGAAATCCCCACAACTTGGGCTCTGATGAAACAGTGCTTTTCCAGTCAGCTCTGCTGCCAGGACTACACTTACCCCAATCACATGCTCCTAATAATACAGCAACTGAGCCCCCTGAAACAGGCACTTCTCCTATTCCATATGAAATCTCAGATCAGACCTTTTAAACACCCCCTGTTCTCATCTGCCCTCCAAAACTCTTCTCCTCACACCTGTAAAATTCTCAGATGAAGTTTTCTCAGGTAGTGGGGAATTGGAAGTCACAAGGTCAGGCAGGTTTGGATGCAGGCTCCCTTTGGATACAGTCACAAATTCATTCCAGGTGCTTGTCCATCAGTGCCCACCCCCATTCATATTTTCACACATCTCTCACCAGAACAAAAGCTGCAATAATTGTCCTTCCATTTAACAGTACTCCTGGCATGGCTCATACATTTTTACAAACTTCCCAAAACACAGATGCTACTCAAGAAAGCAATGACTGCACCTGAGGGTGCTTTGGGATGCCTTCAAGGGAAATGGGAGACAGAAGACAGAGAGGAAACGATTCTGAAATGTCTCCACAGATTGCCAGCACAGTATAATTCTTCCCATGCCAAAAGAGTTGCTTTCCCAGCTGCTGTTTCTGTGCATGGTGGTATCTGAAGGAAGGAATGATACTGGAGGGGGCTACAGCATCATCTGAGTGCACTCGTGTTATTTTTGGTTTCACCCTGGTCACTTGTTTATGCTGTGACTTCAGTAAATGTACTTGCCTTGTGAGGAGATATCAAAAATATCTGAAGCACATGATAGTGGAACAGTTTCTATTACCAGAGATTTTCTCCTGAACATTTGTTGTAAATTTCATTTATTGCACTGGCTGTAAAATGCATTAGCTAGAAAAAGCAAATAGACAAAATTACTATTTGAAATTTTCATTGCAGAATCACCTGCTATGCTGTTAATGCCAAAATGTTCAGCATAATTCCAAGAAGATCCTTCCACCCACAGAGGCAATACTCTAATACTCTTATTTACCTACTTATTGCTGTTGCTCAAGGTCATGGATATTTAAACAAGATTATGTAATTACAGAGCTATATTCCCTTTTATTAATTGTGATCAAATTAGAATCACAAATATCAAGATATGTAGCCAACTACCAAAATCTAATTAAACACTTGCTATCTAATCACGTAACTGCTGTGGAATGAGACATCAAATACTGAAGAAAAATTTTATGACTACACAGTGGAAAGCAAAAGGTGCATAAAGATGGAAAACACAGGATAAACCAACAAATTAATACTGGAGGGTTACACAAATCTAGCATGTAGGTGTGTGTAGAATTCAGAAAAAAAGCCCAAGCCAATTGCTGGTAGAAAATCATGAGAAAACCAAGAAAGTGGGGTAACTGAGGACCTGTCCCAAGCATGCAGAGATTCTTTGCTCATCTTTCTTTGCCATTCCTTGTTCAGAGCCCTGCTTCCTTCTGCAGTCCTCTGGGGATGAGAGAAATGAAAACAAAGCATGCAGTGCAGCAGATATCACAAGATACACCAACTCATCTAGTTGGGTTACCACACAACTCTCAAAACAGTAGCAGAGAAGGATTAAGGTAGGTAAGGGCTTGACACAAGCCACGGTTAATTAGAAACATAATTAATGTTAAATTCATGGCACCGGAGCATGCTGAGCCAGGAGTCCTCATCCTCGACTTCCACCAAGCAAAGCAGGAGGGCACCATCCCACTGCAGTCAGTGTATCTGCAGGAGAGAACTGCAAAAAGCCAAACTGAATCACATTTGCCAGAGACTGTAAAACAAGTGACTAGAAGTCCTCTGCCATGCAGGTTGAAAGGTGAAAAGAGAAAAAAGCAAACAAACAAACAACAAAACCTGCCATCACTGATGAAGTTTACCTCAGGAACAACACGTTCTGTGCAAGGTTATCAACCCAGCAATGGCTCTCTGGGTGGTGTTACCCACCCAAATTAGCAACAAAAGAAGATGGAAGAGCGTCTGTAAAACAGGCAAACATACTGGAGAGGTGTCAAGGTAGCAAGAGATTTTGAATTGCGACAATTTGCAGCAAAGATAAAAAATGAATGAAAATTGCACTCTGAAGTTGCAGCTCTCAGCAGGTGAATTATTGCTCATCCCCCACAACTTTTCCCCATACAATCTAAAAAGTTCAGCTTCAGCTCTTAGATTTTGTTGTTGGCCCAAGTCCTAATGACTTTGTAGGATTAAGAGAGCACTTCCAAATTCCCTATTGAATAATCACATTTAAAAAGAAAAAGCATCCCAGAAACAACTTAGTGCATATTGTGGGTTGGAAGGAGAAAATCAACCAAAGATAATGATGTCTTACAGGAGGTCAAGAAGTGTAGAGTTACACAAGAGAACTGCACATAGTCAGTCTGAATCAGATCTTGCAAGAGACTTTAAAACAAGTAACTAAACATCTTCTGGCATGCAGGTTGAGAGGTTAAAATAAAATTTAAATAATTTTAAAAAACAGAACCCAAACAAGGACATTAGGCAGCAAAGACAGAGGTGGGAGAAAATCCACTGACAGGCACTCAGTCCCCCCTCCTGCCTGGCCCAGCAGGGATCACTGCATTGCTTTGCCCAGCCCAAGTGACCCCAACACACCTCTGGGCTCAGGAAGGGGCCACCTTCCCACTGACCTGTCCCACACTGGGCTGAGTTGGAGTAAATTCCACTGCAAGTTCTCTGGAAAGTGAAAAACACTTCATATTCAAAGGCAGCTTAGACAAACACAGAATAAACAAGTGCTGCAAGAGCAGCACTCCCAGCTCATTTGTCTGGGAGTCCTTCCCAACCTTTCAGCTCCCAACTTTGACAAGGGATTACCCCACAGTAAAGGCAAGAAACTGAACCTTTGGGCAGCTGAAGTTTTATCTACACACAAAATTAAGGGTGTGGTTTGTTTATTTATTTATTTATTTATTTCAAGTGTAAGTCTGCCAAGTGTCAGGAGACAAACTGAAGATGACAGACTCCTCCAGAGAGCAATTAATAGCTTTTCATACCTATACAGGGGAAAGATGTGCTGGTACTGACCATTCACATCTCAGTGCAGACTTGCACCTTGCAGGCTACACAATGTCAGAATAAAGCATCTCAAGTCTCTAACATTAAAAAGAGATTCAAAACTACCCCTGGTTAAAGGCAGGCCAGTAGCAGTTTCTAATTCTCTGTTATGTGCCACCTTTAATTCCATTCCTTCAGCAAATTTTCTGTAGTCATATCCACTATGAAATGCATGGCATGTTCCTGAGAGTCTTTCAGCTCAGCTGTGCCGGCTCCTACTGCAGCAAAAATAGAACCTGAAGTAACAGAACCTAAAAAGATATAAACCTCCTTTATTGTGTCTACTTGACTATATTAGCAGATGGCCATGCCTGAGACTATAAAATGCATAACAAATATTCTCTTTACAAGGGGGAGGAGTGCATTTCAAGATGCATTAAAATACCCAGCTCCAGTTACCACCAGCAGCAAGGCCTTTGGTGGGCACCACCTCAGAGAGCTCTGAATCCCTGTGCTCCCCTCCTCCCTCAGCCTGGGCAGGCTCAGCTCTGTCCCAGAGCATCCTTCACCCAGGGACAGGAGGCAGCAGCTCTCCCGTGTGGGATGCTCATGAGGAAGAGGCACAAGGCTCTGTGAAGGCTGCACATCCCACCCTGCCTGCCCACACCCTCACACAGGGACTGACCCTGCCCTGGTGGGGCCACCAGCTCCCAGGAGGGAGGGGACATTGGCTGGGACACGAGCTGAGTTTTGCTGTCAAACTGTGCTGTTTGTCACCAGCCCTTGCTCCCACCAGCACCCAGAGGAGGAAAGGGCAGCTGCTTGTGCAGGGAAGCGTGTTCCAAATCACACACAAAATAAATATTTATAAAAATAGCACAGGCTTCACCCAGCTGACAGCAGGCAGAGGCAGGACCCTCTTGGGACAGGCTTTGGCTTTAATGCCCACAGCAACACCTCTCTGGGCAATAGTGGTGGCAGGAGCAAGATGAAGGCATTACAATGAATGAGATGCTCTGTTAGCAAAGGCCAGGGCAGGGCTGGGCACCCCTGGCAGCTGCAGAGGGGACAGGGAGGGTGGGAAGGACAGCACAGCTTGGAAATAACCCACCTTCCTTAAAAATGGCTTAGTGTGGGGAAGGTGTCAACTGGGTTCCTTTTCCCCAGCTACATCAGCTACACCACTGAAACCCCTCTGTTTAATCTGTATTATAATTTTGACTATCAAATTGATTAATTTAGAGATACCATCACTGCATGGAGTAGCTGTAATGTGAACTTAACTAATTAATTCTACTCCAAATACCATGTTCCTTGCTTTACATCTTCCACAGTCCATCCCATTTCCACTAGCTGGAGAGAGAGAATGCAAAGGGACTAAGAGCAGTGAGGCAGTGAAGAAAATTTCAAAGGAAAAGAAAAAAGCCCAATCTACAAGTTCTTTGGGGGATTTCAGGGTTTTGCTGAACTGTTCTGGGAGTTAGAATCACAGAATATCTCAAGTTGGAAGGGGCCTGTAATGTCCAGCTCCCTGCTGCTCACAGGACAATTGGGAACTGAACCACATGGCTCAGACCACCATCCAGATGCTCCTTGAATTCAGACAGGCTCCAACAGTTGTCTGGGAGCTTTGATTTTTTAAATTTTTTCTTAATTTATTTAAATCAAAACACAACAAGCAGCATTTTTTAGGGGGGTGGGAGGAGGGAAGGAGGGAGGGAGGGAGTGGAAAAAGAAAAAAACCTTTCCAGAAACTCAGCAAACCCATTTCTGAGGAGAAATTGCAAAAATGATATGATCCTGCAGACACCAGGAGAGCCAAGGCCAGACCTCCTCAATCCCTCAAAGCAGACAATCCACCAGAAAGATTTTTTCCACAAGGTTCTTCAGCAACAGATTCATTTTACTATCAAACCCATAAATACCAGCTTTGATGGATTATTTCAAACAGATATTAATGCCCACAGCCCTCTGTGTTTATTGGCACTTGGCAAGAGCACAGCTCCCTCATCCAGCTGAGTAAGCCCTCAGGGCTGTTAGATGGTGAGCTGACCTTTGAGTGCCATGAGAAATGTATCCATCCTTCTTTTCAGGGGTGTTTGTTTTATCCAGAGAGGGGAGAAAATCCATTCTGAAGCAATAAGCTGTTTTCACAACCTGAATGCATCTTGATGAATGGAATTTTCATTACAAATGTGCCTGACCTTTTGTAAATAGACCTACTCCTTTAAAAGCCTGCTCTGGTATCTATTAAAGGCAAGGGAAGGACTTGCAGAGATTTCAGCTGTAGGTTCATCAGACAACAAAAAAAATCAGATGGCATTGGCTCTCCAGCTTGATATTTAAGACGCTTTCATTAAATTTTAATATATTCTTAAACTTTAATATTATGCAATCACTAGGTAGTAATTCACTGTCTTTAAAAATAAAATGCTAATAAAACCTATGGTAGGAAGATCATTTTCCAGATTAATTTTATTCTTACTTCTTTCACAGGGCTTCATTAAACTGTATTCCCCTCTTTTTGCCAGCTATTTTCATGGTAAGAGGGGCCAAAGAGAGCAGAGATATAAATCAATTCTTGCAACTCTTGCCATGCTGCAGATCCAAAATTTCTGCAGGAATAAGTTTCTTTTTCATCTGAGGTGCTTGCTTGCAAAATGGATTTATGCATGCAAGTGCACTGGGCAGCTGTCAGTCAGCAGCAGTGAAATGAGAGCTTCTGCAAAGACTCCTGCAATTGCAATTGTCAGATTTGGCAAGGGAGGAAAGTTGAGCACCACCAGATCTCCAATTATTTGTGATAGCAAGGTGAGTTGTCATTGTCTGGTTCTTATTCAGCTTCATGCACAAATTCTGCCCCCTTAGCTGGAATTTAATTCATGCACTGGAGAAACACTGAACCCCTAATGCTCAATAACCAGATATTCTCAATTGATGTGCCAATTTTCTAGACAAATTCTTTGTCACTACTGAAGTATCATTAACTAACACATTTTGCTCCCTTCCAAAGCACAGATCTGGTGAATGAGTAATCCTAACACTTCATGGCATCCACAGATTTTGCTCAAAACATTGACAGCTTTCACATAGTCATTCCCACTGTAATGAAATGTATTGCTCTTTGAACAGCATTTCCTTACCACGAAGAAATATTCACAAAGATGTGCTACCTACATAAATATTTAAGTTGGTATTTTATATCTGCAGCCCTGCATGAACCAACAGAAGAATGCTGGTCATAAATTACAACTGTAAGGAGCACTAAAGGTACCTGAAATCCTGGATCAAGCTGCTATTGCTGACAATCAGCCCCTGCTTATAAAGGGCCAAGGTGCTGCCATCACTTTTCATTATAAATCCCAAAACACCAGAAGTAAACAAGTAGCTAATATACATTTTATGTAGGCATAACAAACCACAGATGGCAGAAAGTTTCTGATGGGGGTTTTTTCACCTCCATTAGACATGTCAAATTGCTACATTTTTTCAGCAGGACTGATAGCAGTTTTTAGAACTCTCCATTAGGAAATATCTGGGTGAGTCAGTAATTTCAAGTGGGATGGTGAAGTCTGAGCAAGAGCCCTGCAATAATAGAAAGAAGTAAACTTAACTTAGACTTAGATGGGGGCAAGGCATGGACTTGGACCAAGCCTCACACTTGCATTTCCCTGCTTGGTGATGCCTCCTCCTTCTGCTGCTCTCAGATGCTCCCCACTGCACCCAGAAAAGCCCTACAAGAGTCTAATCAAAGAAGTTTATTGGGAGAGGGGTAGAAATCACAAAGAGTTTTTGGGACAGGAAAACCCTTTCCTACTCAGCTCCATATTAAACCATCAAAATAAAACTCTGCATCCAATAAACTGTACCATAGGTGGCAATAATGATGCTATTTTAAACCAAATTATTCTGCCAACTGTCCTGGAGCAGACTCAAATTAATTCCACTAAACTCAGCTTGATTTGTTGCAGACCTGTGACAGTGCAGGGAGAGTTTCAGGGACCACATGCCAAGCACAGCAGACCCAAGGCTGAGATTCAGCAGGTGGGGGCCCTTGGAGCAGCACGTGCTCTCCCAGGCTTACCACACTCCTGGGGCACTGGGGGTACAATATTTTAAAATAAATGAAGAAGCAGTAAACCAAAAAAAGCCCACATTCTCCTTGCCACCTGTCAACACTGCCTCTTTAGCTCTGCACAACAACCTTGCCCACACATTGGGGCCATGAACCACGCTGCATCTGAGAGGAGCAGACCTCACCAGACCTCCTCTCCCTCCAGTTTCACGAGTCTCCAGATGGGACTTGCTGGGAACAGGAGTGCAGGGGAGCTGGGTTTCAGAATCAGCTCATCTGAGGAGCAACAGCCTATTTATTATTGACCTGCTACATGACACCCCAGAGAGGCATTTCATCCTGGAGACTGCAAACTCTGTGTGTGAGCTGATCACCTCCTCGTGCTGCCCAGGGGAGAGGAAAAACACCCCACCTCTCCTGCCAGAGCTCAAGCTGCACTGCTACAAAAGCCATTAGGAAACTCTCCAAACCCTTAAAAATTTATATTGGTCTTCAAGAATATATTTTCCCTTTGAGTATTTTCTGGCTTGCCTGTTCTGGTGAGGCACCCCTGTGGAATGGCAATAAGGGAGCACAAGGAGGAGAGTGCAGAGCAGGGACAAGGCTGTCCCAGCCTGCAAGGGGAGAGGGGAATGAACCCTCCAAGCTGCAGTCAAGCTGGATGGCTCAGGCACAACTTCCCTCATCACTTGTTTTTCCCAGACTGTGGTTTGCCACGAGGAGAGAACTTCTCACACCAAATCCCCTCCTCAATCACAAATACCCAGTGAAGGTACCAGAGGCTCCTTGTGCTGACTGGGGGATGTAATGCAGATATTCCTTTGTCAAACTTGTTTTCTGTGCAGGCTCAAGTGTGGTGTATCATGGAAACAGCCTGGGTATTTTCAGATGTGAAAATGCATCAATACAGTAAACTGGGGCACAGGAAAGAAAACTAAGGCAGTGTCCAGCAGCAATGCATTCTGAATGCACTAATTAAGAAATTGTATTAACTGAAGTGCCATTAGCTCTGCTCTAGCTGACACTGGTAGGTGTATTCCTGGCAAGGCTCATCCTCTTTACAATGGCTTGGTGGTTTCACTGTGCAGCAGGCAGCCACCTCAGGAAAGGCAGCTCAGCTCAAATAAAAGGCAAAACTCTAAAACAATATTGCCTATAAAAGTTGATTTTACTCCAGAGTAAAATCTAAGCAGCTCGAGTGTCAAAACAGACCAGGGTCACCCTCAAAATGGCAAAGCAAAGGACAGGCATCAACCAGCAAAACATTTTACCTTTTAAAGTGTAGAGGAGAAAAGCAATTAATGGTAATGTCCATATTTACTGCACTGGTTTTAACTAAACTTATTACTGTATAGGACAGCACTTATTTATTTGGATACAATTAAGTTCTGGCCAAGCACTGTTAAACACATTACAAATTCCATTAAGCACAATCCAGCAGAGGTTCCAAACTGCAATTCTGAGTTAGCAACGTGCTCCAGGATTAATTGGGCTCCAGACTCAAGGGCTTCACTCAGCTCCTACAAAACTTGATGTGATGGGATTTGGAGCCCACTGAGACGAGAGTGACCAAGAAATGAGCAAAACCTGAAGAAAGACAGGAAAATACTTGAAACTCAGTTTCCTGAGACAGTCAGTTCCCACAGTTCTGGTGTCAGCTCTTACTGACACAGTTGAGGACAGTGGAGGTGCCAATATTAATAATCAGAGTTTTAACCTGTGTGCAAGATCCCAAAGGACTCAGGACTTTTTGTTTCAAAGGCTCCTCACAGCCCATATTTATCACCAGTTCAGGGAAAAGCAGAACATTGATGGGATCAGCAGTTGCTGCCATATCTTTCTTCTGGTGAAATTAAAAGCCAGGCCACTGAACTCCATGAGGACTATGACTTGAATTTAATGTGAAAAGATTTTACCTTAGGGCCACTGAATAAGCACATTTGGCTATGGATAACTAGACACATAGGAGAGTCCCTGTGTACAAGTAATAATAAAATATCTACATAGCTCATTTTAATTATGCCAAGTACAGCATGAAGAGACCAAGAAGAAACAAGCACAATACTGTGCTGTAAAAATATACAAAATGACAGAAAAATAGAAAAAAAAAATGGAAGAGGAGCATCCAAACCTTTTGGGGAAAAATACCCTGGTTTTAGACCTCTCAAAATGAAAAGGTGTAGAAGAAAACAGAGACCTTTTCTCCTCTCACTGTCACTTGCACTACAGTAACTGTGAAATCTCACCTAGAATAAAGCTGGTATTTCTACTAAAAATAAGAGAATATGGACTCTAAGAACAACAAGGAACAAGACACCCTGTATCTTCTGTTCATGTTCAAATGTACAAATTTTCCTCCCCAATTCATTCCCTTCAACCATAAGCCAAACAATCTTATGATGAAGTATTTGGATGACAGTTTGTTTTCTAACTGCTTTTTAAAAATAAATTTTGTATAAATATCAGAATCCCTTTGACAGTAAATCCCCTCTAAATTCCCCCAAGTATCTTCTAATCTTGAAGCACCATTGGATCACTTGGGGACAGACCAAGTGATTGAGCATGACAGATTTCACCAAGGAATTGCAACAAGTGAGATACTCCCAATCAAGGAGTGGGAAATACAGATGAGGAGATGCCTCCTCCTCATCCAGGTCTCTTTGGATGTGGAAAAAATACTCAATTTGTTTGTGGTGGTGGGAGTCAGACTTGAGGGAGCTGCCATGGCACAGCCCTGGCTGCTGAGCTCCTACCAGCCCAGGGCACCAGGACAGCTCCTCTCAATGCTGCTCAAGTTCAGAGCTGTGCAATTTCCTCCACAGAATGACATTCAAGTCTGTGGCTTTCGACCTCATTTCAGACACGCATAAAAGTGAAATGTGAAATTTCACTGAAATAAAACCTGGGGAGCTGGCCAGGCTTATCTAGGAGTTTTGTAGACAAATAGGATGTCCTTGAAGCCCAGCAGCTCATTTTTTGTCAGGAAGCTCAGGGATAAACACAGCAGATGCTCCAAGCTCTGCCTTTCTTTGGGGGCCAGGGCAAACCCAGATGCTACAGAAGTAAAGACCGACCACTTCAATTCTGCAACATCTACAAATATCTCCTAGAGGCAGCAAAGACAACTACTTTTACATTCTTGCAGGCCTTTTTTCTCTCATTTGGTTCATGTAGAGTATAATTTCAGATGTTGTTGTTTCTCTTTTTCTCAGCTGTAAATATTTGGTTCCATTTTCCTTGCTCCTTCTCCCTTATCTTTAATATCATATAAATAGAAACCTGCACAGTTTCTCCATCTACAAATACACCAAGATTAATTTGCATGCTGAAAGCTTAAATCAAATATTTTAAAGTGGATATGGATAAAACAATAATCCACTTCTGGGCAGAAATCCAAACAAATAAATAAAATAGATTTCACATGAAAGCAATAAACAATAGCAACACCAATTACTCATTACAATTCCTGCTCTGCAGACATGACTGACAAATACTCCACAAAAGTAACGATAGTAACAATAAAAATCTCAAGCCATCAGACTGTCATTACTGTTCAAACTTTCCTCCTCATCCCGGCTGTGTTGATGTCTGCTTCACAAACACCTGCAGCTCTGAAGCACTCCGGGGTTAGAGTTCATGTAAATACTGAAATCAGCCGATGTGATGGGAAGGGAATCAAAGCATTTCCATTTAGATTCTAATTCACTTGTAAGACAGCAAAATGTCACGGCTCATTCTCTTTTTTTTTTTTTTCTTTTTTTTTTTTCTGAGCCAGCAACAGGATTTCTTTTAAAGTTGTATCTGGATGTGCAGCAAATATCCACCCAGCTTTCCGCGGGGATGGACCGGGGGATTTCAAGTGCTGCTCTAAGCAAGCAATTACCAAGCGAGAGTCACGGTGACTCACACACATCCCCACGGCTGAGTCACAGCCACTCCTCTGCTCTACTACTCCTTCCCAAGCTGCGAGGGAGGCGATTCACTCTCTCTCCGTAATTACAGCCGCCCGGGAAGCGGCGAGCCCCGGCACTGCCAATCTGTAGTATTCAAATATTATGAGTCAGCCCCCTTGCCCTCCCCAAAGTCAGGTGGCTGCCTTTAAAAAAGTCACATAGTCTTAAAAATATTAAGTCTGTGGGAATTTTTAATTTTTTTTTTTAAATTCACTTTCTGGTCGTTATTTTGAGCCGGTTTAAGCGCAATCCTTCCCCTCCCACCCCCTCTCCTCCCTGCTCTCCTGCGGAGGGAAAGGCGAGATTCTCACGTAGTGACTCGGGTTCGTGCCTCAGAAAAGACACTCGGTAACACATCTCCCGGGTCCCGACCATGTGAGGGGACACCACGGGGAGAGAAGGGTTCCCACTGGCTTCCATGGTCCTTGGACAGACACAGAAGCCAAAAAATTCAGTCCCAATTTGAAATTTTTTGTTCTTCACCCCCTCCATGCTCTGCTGAGGAATATTTATCTCTGAATATTTAGCTGCAATAGCAGGCACCATGTCTATCTATACCAAGGTTCTGTGGAGGATGGGGGAATTTATTCCAAACCCCCAGAAGCAGGAATGCATACTGAGCAGTGGCTGGCACCTGTGAAATCTCACTCTGAGCCTCCTCAGGTACCATTTACATTTTCAGCAGCAGCTCCTCCACCCTCTCTGCCTGGGATGGCCCCTCACAGCCAAAAGACATTGACACAGGCTGACCCCAGAAGCCCCTAAGCCAAAACACAGAGTCACTTACCCCACTGAGAGACCCTGTGACACCCCAGGGACATGAGCAGAGACCAGATCTGCTCCACTTCCCTGCAAAACCCACCCAGCCTGCAGATCCTCACAGGGCAGCCCTGCCAGCTCCTCACTGCAGCCCAGCCAGGGCCAAGTGGCCAGATGGGATTTTTGGCCTACAGCCTCAGCTTGATCTCCAGCTTAATGCAATCAGACCCAAATGTTATTTATTGGAGGTGTTACTCAACATTTATACGTACAAAGGGGATGAGTACCCAAAAGAGCATTTCTGCAACAGGTGACTGCCTTTTGGAGTACCTGCCTTCAGGGCTGTTCTTCTTGAAGAGATTCATAATGATTCTTGTAGCCTGGCAATGAAAATCCCTCCCTTGGCTGCCCTGTAATTTCTCCCTGCATGGCAGAGCTCAAAGCTGCCCAGGGCTGCAGGAATCTGGAGCCTGGATCCCCTCACAGTTCAGAGCTGGTGTCCAAGGGCTGCACACCAGCCTGGGGATCCATCCCTGCTGCCTGCAGCCCTGGGACACATGGGTGGTCTGTGGGGCTCAGGGAACACAGCTGGGGTGCAGCTTCACACAGAAAATACAGGAAAATACAGGCACAGGGAGGGAGGCAGCATGTGCTGATGCTGTTTCCATTAAAAGGGAAGAAATCCAGTATTCTCTTGAAGCAGTATTTGTTTGCTTTTTTAACAAAACCAGCAACTACAGAATCACTGCTTCTTTTCTTTCTCCAAGTTCCCACCCAGGATCCTGAATCAGTTTGTCCTGAAATGCTGATGTAAAGGTGGGTTGAAACCTCTGGTCAGGTGAATTGCCAGCCTTCAAACACACAGTACATATCAGGGCTATGTGAGCTGCTCAGCATCAGTTTCTTTTCCTTTCCATTCCCAAGAAGGTTTTCCTATTGTGCAACCCCCATAACCTGAGAAAGTGGCAGAACCTTTGAGCAGATCAGAATTTTCCTTATTTTAAACAAGAATCTTTAGCAGCTGTCAGATGAAAGCAGCTCTTTTTCCATTTCAGTTTTGGGATCACAAGATTTTCATCTGAGAGTTTTACCCCCAGGTTCAGGCATCTCCAGCTTGTTCACCTGAAGTTCTGGTGTCCTTCCACTAAAAGTGGAAGAGAAAATATATAGCTATAGAACCATATAAATAGAAATCAAGGGAAATCATACAAACACAAAGAAAAAACTTGCCACAGTGTTCTGTATACCTTTATATTGTCAGAGCTGAGCTGAGCACCTGTAAGATACAATTAATACACCAGTCAAGACAGACCTTAGAATAAGACACTCCTTAGAAAAAGCAGACTGGGATGCACTTCTGAACAACAATTTCCTCCACCAATGACATTTTTGAAGGAACAAATAAGAACAGCCTCTCATAAGTGTTTAAGACTTCAGAACAATAGCTCCTATAAAAAATAAAAATCATGTTGCAGCATGAATTGCTATAGATGCAGCCACCAGCTCTTCCAACTGGACTTTTGTAGTCACTGTAACAGGACACATTTGTGACTAAGTTGTAGTGAACAAGATGTTCTCAAATCCATGAGTAAAGAAGAAAATTTTACAATAGGGTAAACATTAAACCTATTTGGTGGGCTGAGAATGAATATTCTCCCATATTTCATTCCCAGTGACTCACACAGTCCAGTATTCTTTAACAAAGAGTATGTTGGCAATTTTTAGCCCACCCCCCCAAGGCATTGTCTTGCTGTCAGGAATTTACCATAAATCCCAAGTGTCCAACTTGCTCTCATCAATGTCAGAAAAAATCCCTTGAGAATTTTTCCCCCTGCAGAGAACCCTTTGCATTCTCATCTTAGAAATCCTTGAATCTCTTTTTTAAGCAGTATCAGTAAAAAATATAACACTGCAATGCTATAGTAGGTAATTTTAATGTGCCTGCTGAGCCCCACATGAATCAAGTCACCAGCTGCACTCAGGCTCCACTCCCAGTTCATCAGTGCTGCCCACAACTACTGCAAATAAACTAAGCAAAAACTTTGGGTTTAGGATTTTAAATACAACATAAACACCCTCACCCTTGATATCCCTCCTGATTCCCACGATGCCCATCACAGAAGTCTGGTCTATGTCGTGACATGTGGAACACAAAGGAAAAGCAAAACATTTCCCATTTCCTCCTGGTGCTCCCTTTTCTGCTAAGGGGTTTCTCCCAAGGTGGGGCAGGTTTCAGTAGCCCACTTGTTTCACAATGGGAAGAAAACAAGCTGAGACACATCAAGTGTTCCTTGGGTGCAGTTCTGCTTTTTTATCACAAAAGAAATAGAAGAGGTATAGCACAATCCTGCTTTCTCAACACACAAGTACAAAACCCCAAACAATCAGGTTTTCTTTACAGGAATCCAAGACTCCCCAGTGAGGATTATTCCCACTTGGAGCTCTTGCTCGTGGCTTTCTCCTGGGCTAAGCACTGTCTCACTCTCTTTTTGCAGTGTTTTTACTTAGTTTTTTACTTCTCAAAAATAGGGAGGGATACACCATTAACCAGTCAAACCAGAGGTTGCCATTAATCTGCAGGAAAATCTGTGTCCATTTGGCTCCATTGCTCATTAGTTTTGCACAGCTCATTGCCTTGGGTCCCAGCTGGCCTTTGTTCCATCCATCACCACACAAAGGAGCACTTAATTGGTCTTTGTATTTACCATAAATGAAAGAGGTGAGTATATCCATCACCACTAAGCAGCTCTGCAAATAAACAAAACATACAACCCCCATAACAGTGGCCATTAATACCTCCAAGCAAAGCAGTATTAAGCCCTTTTTCATTTTGAAAGCATTAACAACACAATCACTAACTAATTTTAGTTATTAATGTTTCAGTCCCACAAGATTTATGAAGGGGCATAAGGTCCTACAGCAGTTTTATGTACCTGGGTACAGTACTCCAAAAACACCACCACATTTTTTATGCTGTACAGCATTTCATAATCATAATCCAAATGTCAGTTAAGTACTTGACTTTATATACGACATTACTAAAAGATTAAATATTCAGAAACATTAATTTTTTTAAAAAAAAATATGTCACGAAAGCTGTACTTGATAATTTCAAGGGATTTGTGGGACTCTTTAATCAAATAAAATTTTGGTACTTTTTCAAGAAATAAATCACTGTAGTTGCATAGTTTATACAGGCAATAAGAAATACTGCTTACTATTCAGGGTAATAATAAATGATATGAAATGAAGTACTGTAGAAACTTGTGCTCATAGCATATAAATCAAAAAGAACTCTTATGGTCTGAAACTTGCAAACTCCAAAGTCAGAAAATGTCCTCATTGCTGAAAATGTGGCCAAGTGAAGATTTTCTTGCCAGTTTTGTGAGTTTCGCTAGCCCTCCCAAGGATTTAAGAATTCTTGGACTCTCTTACATGTATAAGTGTCTATAATCTCCTTTATCAGATTTCTAAGGGAAGGTACAGCCTGATTTGCATTTCCTGGACTCCTCTGGAGAATTCCCAGCTGAAGATAAATTGCCATCAGCCACTTTTCTCTTTGCACACCCAGGTGCTTGGCCAGTCCGTTTGCTCCCATCCAGGCAGCAAAAGGAAACCTTGGTTCTTCTGGATTGAATTTACACCAATCGTAACCTTACCCTAAGCAAATGCGACTTTTTATCTCTAAAAAGAAACCTAAAGTTGTAAATCACTCACCAATTTCTCAGGACAGCAGAGAATGATTTGATTGTCCAAACTAAACACAGCAAGTCAGGTTTGGGGTGCCTTGAAAGGCTGGTGGCAAAACTTAGATTTGTGTCTGGCCTTTACTACATTGTGCCACATGTCCTCACTGATCTCAGTAAAATATGGATGCAAAACATCACCATGCTGGAATTTTACAACTCTCAGTGTAGAATCAACAAGCAAATTTAAAATCTGGCATTTTAAACCTCCCGCTTTCATAAATACAGCAACTTTTATTTCCCCTTTTCTCTTTTATAAGAAAGAAAAAGAAAATACTTTTTCATTACAAAAAAAATTACCATCATGTAATGGAAAAACAAAGCAGCTGGAAAAATCAGAGCAGTATTAAGATCTCCTTGGAAGAAAGTAGGTAAGATCTGCAAATTCTCATGAACGGGGTTAATTTTTTAAATCCTTAACAAAATTGAGCTTATCTGCCATCCCTCTGCCTCTGATCTCAGTCCCCTGTTACTCTCAGTGACAGCCACTGCAAGGAAGTGTCATGAAGATACAAAACATGAATATATATTGATTTTTCCTCTCAATGCTGAGAGCATTCTCTCTGGGAGAAGGCACAGAAAGACACATGTAACACCAATATTAGGTTATCTTGAGTTTAAATTAGAGGCACCAAAATTGAAGGCCAGATCTTCAGCTGTCAAAAATGAAAGCCAATATATCCATGTTGATCTTCAGCAGCAATTATTCCTGTGCAATTATTCCTGGCAGGGTCTCTATAAATATTGATTTTTAATTGAACAGACCTATAATTTGTCTTACAGCTTCATACAGAGACATACATACACCTCTTGGAATACTTTTTCTTTAACTGTTCCTGCTTTTCCAAAATGGAGTCCTTAGAATTATTATGTCCAAAATATTTTTTATTGCAGAGAAATCTGAAAGTCAAAGCTCCACTTGGATTCATTTGTCAACGCAAAATAATAAAAATAAATCAAAGTTCAGCTATCACAGCAGAAATCATTTCAAAAATGTCTCCTTTTAGCTTCAGGTTATATTCCTTCTTTATGCTTGATGGCACAGGAAAGTTGCCAGTTAAATTACTGGGCTCCACTGCCTTTTCTAAAGTTTGTGTGACTGTATTGCTGAGCTCCTGAGCAGCTGAGTCCCTCTTCCAACACAAGAGAAATCTGGCTTTGCTTTATACGGTATATAATTCAAAGTTTATTTTACTTCATTCAGTAGATTACTTTAGGCAAAAAACTTAAAGAATTACTTTTCAGGGGAACACAATTTCTACTGACTCCTCCTCAGTTTTTCTGTTACAAGAGCGACATTAGTACTATGTCATATTTAACAAAGCACTTTGCAAGCATTCATTAATCATGTAGTGCCCCTGAGAGGCACATTATGTAATGTTTAATCTGCTCAGCTGAGCCTGTAAGTACAAGAAACCTCTCAAAATGTTATCAGCTTTACAATAAGAAGAGATGTATTTTATGTACAATCAGTGAGAGCAGCCGGTGGCTCTCTGTCCTCCGGGTCCCTCCATCAGCAGTGGGTTTGCCCCACTGTGACAGAGCTGAGCTCACAGTCCCAGCACTGATGCACTTGTTGCCTCTAAAAGCCACTGCAGAATTTTGCAGTGTAACTTCTGGCTGCCCAGGGGCTGATTTTCAGTGACAGCGACACTTCCCAGCCCTGCCCCTCCCTAACACATCTCACACGATGGGGAGAGAGGAGCCCCGGGCAGCACAGCCCACCCAGGGCAAAGATCACCCACATCCCCTTCTGTGGGGTGCCATGAGAAACAGGAGCTCTGTGCAGGAAAAGGACACCCCACAGGTGCCCACGGGTGGGTCACCCACGGGCTGCCTCTTTCCTAAATGCCACTACAAATATTTTGTCACTAAGGCCCCCTAAACTCTGCAGCAAATCCCTCATTCCCCCTTATCTCTGTGCAGGATCAGCCAGCCCTGACTCTGAACCAATGTTAGTGTAGGTTTGGAAGAAAAATCCATCCTTGGGAAACATTCAAGGGGAAAAGGAGGCAGTTCTGAGCCCTGGACACAGACTTCACATTGCTGTGTCAAATAGGGTCCAAAAATGATGATGCATTAATTAATATGCTGCTTTAAAGACTTTTTACTTAATAGTCATATTTAGTAACTGAAACAGGAAAGGCAGGGGTACAGAATTCACAAAAAAAAAATCATAGCAAAGTGCTTCTTTGCATCTTTTATTTTGTATCTGTCTTTTAAATAGGCATTATGACTAAACATTTTATACAATGGTATAAAAACCTCCTCTTTCCTTTTCCTCATTACCACCAGCAGAAAAATCCTAAATTCACAACATTTTTGCTTCCACCACAGTCAAGACATACTTTGAAATCACCTTGACAGAGGAATATAAATTGTATTTGTGTAGGAACTTGAAGGAAGTCAGTCTCTGCCAGCACCTCTGGGGATGAATCATTTGTGCCACCTGCACCCCCTGCTCTCAAACTCACAGAGCTGCTCTCAGTCTCCTTTAGACACAGCCCTTCTTTCCCCAAGACAAATGCAGGAAATAAATAAATAAAGACAGATCACCTAGGAACTCACAGGCATACTGCAGCCCAAAAATATTCAGATTTTCTAGTACATAGGCCAGGTCTAATCAAATTCATCAGCACAGACTAACGAATTAGGATTCAACACTAACACCACAATAAATCCAGTGGAACTGCTTCAGATCAAGCTGGTATCCAGATGGGTTTTTCTTTTCTGGCAGGAACCAGGTTAAGCAGGATTGTGCTCAGTGGTGTCCTGCAATGTGTGTCCATGCAGCAGCAGCCCCTGAGGAGGGAACACAGTGGAGGAAGAGGAAGATGAGGGTGAAGCACAGAGATGGGCTGGGACAGGCTCAGCAGCCACAGAAGAGGGGCTGCAGGGAACAGGGCAACTCCTCCATGTGGGCAATCAGAAAAACTGGAGGGCTCAGGGCACTGCCAGAGCTCCCTGCAGAGATCTCAGCTCCTGCTGCAACCAAGGGCAGGGACAGACCGTGGGCCTGGACTGGGCTCCCCCAGAGCAAAGAGCACCAAAAGCAGAGCCATCCCCAGGGAATCATGGAGAGGAAAGGAGGAAACTGCAGCAGGTCTGCAGTGGGGACAGCCTGGGAAGCACCAAGGGGAACTCACAGCCAGTTCCTTCCCTTCTGCATACACTCTGCATTCACTTAGCTGGTGTTTTCTACCAAAAAACCAATGGAAACCCTGTCTCAAAAGAGCTGTTCCCTAAAATATATGCACGTGTTCCAGGATCAGGGGGTCCTTTCAGCTATTACATTCTTCTTATTATTAATGCAGAGACACTGAGCTGCCTTCTGATACAAACAGATCAAATTTCAATCATTCCTGACTTAGAAGTGGACAACTGCCTTCAGTCCACAGCCCACACAGCTTTCTGGGAAAGAAATTGCCACCTCTACACTCTCTCCATTTCTTACATTCCCCCCTGATCTCCCAGTTATCAATAGTTCAGTTCCACTACACAAGATGTCTCTTTGCCACTTGTGTTCTCTCTATTACCATGAATCCCTATGCAGTCTTTAAAACTTCCATTTTAACCAGTTCTCTATTTCAAAATGTCTTGCTTTGTAGAGTACAAAGCCCTTTTAAACACTCATTTTGTAGTCATGGACCTGCTTCCTGCATTGCTTTTATTATTACCTGGTACATTCAGGCAAAAGCTGGACAATAGAATTAAGCTATCAAGACAACAGAGCTGTGTATTTAAAGCCTGCTATCTGTCCTACCAGTCTTTTAAAAAAAAAATCAGCAGGTTCACACTCATGAGCTAGTTATAAGGGCTTCTGCAGCTCTCCTTCTTGAAAGGATCTATTTAAATGTTGTATGACATCTATTTTCTCCCTGGGAATATCTTTGTAGTGTTTCATCTTTCTTTGCCATCAAAAAAAGGAGCTGGCTATGCTGCAAACCACTGGAGATTGCTGATTCTCAGGCTCCCTGGCAGCTGCTGCCTGGTTTCACGTTTTCTGACATCACTGAATCCTTGCACCCTTTTTTACCATTATCCAACAGAAAGTTCAGTGAAATAGCTTAGGTTTTGCTGAGTTTCTTGCATTCTTATTGCTCATTCATCACTACACGACACCAGGGAGCTGCTGGCAATTAGCAGGAGCAGGAAATGAGGACACCTGAGCTCTAATCTCAGCCTGACACTGGCACTCAGCAGGGACCCATTCTTTGGGGCAGGTCTGGGAAGGGTTGTGCCAAGGAACTGGCAGATCATTTGTTTGGCAGGGGCTGTGCTTTAAAAAACTCACTGAAACACTGGAAAAATATGAAGCAGGAGTGTCCTCTTCTCACAGCACATCATGTGAGGTCCTTGAGACCAGACGATCACAACGCTGACTCACAGTTATGCCACCTTTCCAGAGAAATAAAGGCAATAATGTAGCAATGTATGCAATTATCTCTGTAAATTCTGAGGCTGTGTGACTGCCATCTATGCCTTCAGCACAAAAAGCACTTGCCCACGTTACAGCCTTCTTGTTTAAATAATTTATAGTAAGCCTGAAACACAAGACTTGGGGAATGGAGGTTGACCAGAGTTTAAGGCAAGATATGATCCTTTAATGCTGGGTAGGGGAGAAGCAGAGAACTTGTGCCCAAATACACAATATCAGATCACAGGGCCCAGCTGCAGACACCCAGCTCAGTGTCAGTGAGCAGGTTCTGCTCTGGGTAGGGGCCCCTAAGCAGGATTATACCTTAAAAATCAGCCCTTCTTCTCCCTGGCAATCTGTGCTCAGCCTCAGCTGTGGAGAGCAAGGCTCTGTCCCAGGGGAGCACCCCTGGAGCCCCAAAGCCTGGAGCCTGCCCCAGCCCTGCCAGGAGCTCCCCTGTTCCCAGCTCAGCCCATGCCAAGCTGGCTCTGCTGTGGGTCAGAAATGCCACCCACCCAAAGCCTCCCTGCCCTGCAGGACCAGCCCTGGGGCTCCACACCAGAGCCCACTTCAGTGTCAGGGATCCCCCCCAGTGCCACCAGCCATTCATCGCCACAATCACTGGTTTTTTCACTTGAGAAATGCTTTTTCTTCAACGCACTGTACAGCAAGATTTTCTAAATTGGAGCTCTGGGACCGGGAGATCTCTTTGGTCATGGCAGCAGTGACAGAATACAAATGTGTCCGTTTCCCTGAGAGCAATTCGGGTACCAGCAGAGGAGAATTTCTGCTGGTGTGTCTGCTTATTTATTCCCCTTTCCCCCTCCTTTTTTCCTGTGCTGTTTGCACAACAGAGCAGAGTGTTGTTGAACAGAATGATATTATACGATATAATGTGTAACAATAAACAGTCTGCAAAGAAAAACATCTTTGCTTTAAGAGATCACTTCCAAATTGTACAAGATGTGGCAGTGGATATGCAGAAGCAGATTAACCTCTGGGAGAGAAAAGCAACCCACTTCACTTATAAACTCAAATTACAAATATACCTTTCAACATTTCATCTGGTGTTGGTATATACACGCACAAAAGCCTCACAATAAACTGGAATGCAAAAACTGTTATTACATATACAAGCCCTCAGAAAATAATATTCCAGGCCATGGAACAAAAGAAAATCAGCAACTAGAATGTGGAGAAACAAACCTAATTTCCTACAGCCTGCTTCATTTCAGCCTTGCCCAAAAGCAGCAGGGACAGATTGCATCTCCTGCTCTGGGAACCCACTGAGCTCAGCAAGGCTCTCTGGAGAACACCACTGCCCTGACTGGGGGGTGTCAGTCACACAGGAAAGGGTTAAAATGCTACAGTCAGGAAGGTCCACGACAGCCAAGGGAAGATGTCCCATTACCAGCTGTCCCAATTAAAGCAAGGCTCACCAGAAGGGAACAATCAGTTCCCAGCTGCACAAGACATCAAAAAAGAAAGGGGTGAAATTCAGTGCAGCTGAAAATGCAGAGGAAACCCTGCAGAATTTGTGAGGAGCAGGGATATGATGCTCATTCTCACCCTGAATTTCTCACCCCACCCCAAGGGAGTTTGCTCCCCCATTATGAATTAGAGATATGTCAAAACTCTGTGTGTGCTAAAGGCAACCAGGCTTCCAGATAATCGACTGAGCAGGGGCCTGGCACTCCTTGGAACTAATGCAGCTGAACAAGGGCTTTGCTGAAATGAGAAAGCCTAAAAGAGATTTGCTCAGAACAAGATTTAAGCTTTGTCGGACATGTTCACTGTGGCTCGGAGAGCTGCCCAGACAAATTGCAGGCAGCAGGGAGCTCTGGTGATTAGAGAGGGAAGAGGGGAAAAAAACACCAAAGAACAAGAAAGCAAAATAAACCAGAATTGGAAAGCAGCAGCCTCGTGTTGATGGTGTACTCATACCCAGCTGTGTCACACAGCACAGGACACCTGTCCCCAGTCTGCCCTGCCAGACCCACCAGGGTCCCTTTTGCCACTCCTTGGTGACAAAGCCACTGAGACACTGCCCAAGCAAAAGGGGCACGTATGGATTTCACTCACAACCATCTCTGGTTGCAGGTCTCACCTTTCTACTGGCCAGAAAAGCAGCTCAGTGACCCAACTGTGCAAGATTATCTGCATTTCCAGGCCATATCTTCTGCCTCAGGCAAGGATGGGTTGCAGGACACAGCCTTCAGTTTGGCTTCACGTCAGAAACAATACCAGAGACAATTCCCCAAAGGTAAAGCAAGCTCCAGAGAAAGAACACCTTTGAAAACAGGAGAATCTCACCATGACCCCACCATTCTGCCCAATCAATTTTTAGGAAATTGCTTTCCTTTACTCTTCGCCCACCAGCCCAGCACTGATGGGTCTCTGGTGAGATCCACAGCCCAGCTCCTGCTGAGGACATTGTAGAGGATGCAGCCTGGGTGTAGCCTAGACTTCTCTGTCCCAAGGTTCATCTCAGCTGCTTCCCCCATCCTCCTGGGCTGAGCAGGCAGCACAAATTCCCAGCAGGGCAGGGAAGGGGCCCATGGAGATGTGCAGCCACCACCCCTCTGCCACAGGTAGAGTGAGGCATCCCTTGCAGGGAAACAAGATCAACAGGAGGGGATGCTTCATTTAGCTCTGCAATATTTCAGCTCCTCCATTGTGATGAGCCACTCCCCCATCACCCTCCCAAGCCCCACACTTGGGAGCTCAGTTGCTGCCTCACATTCCAGCCTGGCAGCCCAAAGGGGACCTCTCTAATTAGCCATGCTACACATGGAGCACAGGGTCCCTGTAATGGCTTAAACCTCACAGGACTACATTTTAATTATGACTGTGTTAGAGCAGAATCAGTTGCCTAATCAAGCTTAAATTAAATGCATATTTAGCAATTTTCATGCCAGCATACCCAGAAATGCAACACTTGCCTTCTGAATTATTTATATTGTCTAGATCTCTGGTATTTTTTAAGAACAAAACCAGCAAACCAACACTCCAGGAAGGCAGGTAAATAAATTAACCACACTTTTCTGAATGGCCATGGTTCCCCACTGCCTTGGCTGCCATTCACTCAGAGTTCCTGTAGTAAAATGAATGAAGAGCATTCAAACCCTCTCAACCAAATTACTGGAAGTATTTCCAGTGTAAACATGAATGAAAGGATTCTTCCATTAACAACAGTCTACAGGTAAATATTTACTTTGTTTGCAAGGCTGGAGCTCCAGAGGGCAACTTGCTTCAGCAGCTGCAGTAGGTAGTCCAAAAATAGGTATTTCCCTGTTAGTGGGTAAGTTTAGTGCTCATGAAAGCTGAAATGGCAGAAGGAGGATGGGAGCAGCCAGGTGCTCTGCTCAGTGCTCCTTAAGCTGCTTCCAAGGACATGTTCTCATCTGGGCCCCCACCCAGCAGAACAGCTAACCTGGGGCTGAGCAATAAGCTTGTGTGCAAATCCCGCTGATTTCTTGTGAATTTTAGAAAGGATCATCTGACAGCTATTCAAATTGGCCAGGAATTTTGGTTACATAGACACAGATTTGGTAAAATATCCGAGTGACTGAACAGGGCTAGAATTAAGCACATGCTTCAGCCTATGCAGACAGACAAGGCTTTGCAAGGCTGAGTGTATCACATCTCTGTCCAAATCTCTGCTTGTCCTTGTTCCAGCTGCCCTGTCTGATAGGGCAGGATGATGGCACTTACTGGGCTGTTATGAAGCATGAATAATATTGTTTAATACTTCAGACCCCACAAAAAAAAGTGAGACGAGCACCAAGCGTTGCTGTATCAGCATAGCATTATACTATAGAAATAAGTGTTATTAGAGTTATACACAGGAGCTTTATTTTAATGCTGTGCAGTTTTCTACTGAGTCCATTAATGATCAGCCATTACAGCAAAAATAAATTACCTTTCACAGCAGTTAAGTTTTTCATGGTGCAAGCAGTAGTCAAAATTTAACAGAAGTGACAGGTTGAATTCCCAGGGACACCTGAATTCTGTACCTCAGCTGCTTTTGACAAACAGCAACACAGAAAAAAAGAAATCAATGCACTAAACTTTCACTGGAAATAGAATGATCTAATTTCAGCTATCCATCATATTTCCCACTAAAATCATTAAGAGTGAGGGGAGCAGAGAAATCTGTTACAGGATGTTGGCAAAAGCACAAGGGGATCTTTTTTCCAAGCTCCTAAAGTTACAAAGACTTTCCTGAAGCTTCATAAGGTATTTTTAATACTTAAAGTTGATGCCAATCAAACTCCATTGTGATCAAAGCCTGGGTGCAAAGCTATATTTTCCCCAACATACTGAATCATTAGTCAAAGTCCACTTCTGAAATTATTTTAACATTTTTGAGGCGGTTTCAGATAAGAATGATTCAGATTTAAAGATCTTCCCTTAAACAAAACCCACACATGTACATGACAGATGGTGTTAGACACATAGCATGTAACCTATAGTAATGTATCTATATATATATATATATATATCTTATCTGTGCATGAGTTTAGAGATAAGAATAGTTTGCATCACTTTTATGGTTAGTCACAAGTCTGGCAGGGGACCCGAAAGCTGCAGAAAACTTGGACAAAGAGCTCTGGTGTCAGGAGATTCCCAGGCACCAGAGGTTTGCATCTGGTTTACTCCCTTTCTGTCCCAAGTTTTTGAAAGCCAGTTTTAACCAAGTCACAATGACAACTCACAGTTATAATGCAGCTGGTGGTGTCCAGGCAAAATGGTGCAATCTGGTTGCTACCAGAGAGGAGCTGGGAGAGTGGCCTGGTCTCAGTGTCTCATTTAGGTCATCCCAAAGCCCTAAATGTGCAATATCCTGATCAATTTATCCTTAGCTTTTCCTTGACAGACTCCAGGTTATATACAGACCAAACCCACTAGTCAAGACTCTAGTCCAAAGGGAGATGTGAGACAGAGCAAATGGGACATGAACTTGGTTAACAGAGCAAAGAATCCATGTAGTGAAAGCAGCTGAAATTGTATCTTGACTCATTGTCATTCAAAAAACCAGAATATTGCTAGTCCTGGGTAAGTGCTACATGGGGGACAGGAGGGTTGACTCCATTTCTCACAAACTAAGAGAGGCAGAAGATAATTTATTAAAAAGGGACACTCACTATTTTAATGCACCTAATCTTCTGCATGGCTGGTAAGCACGTAAAGGAAATTTGGAACTTAATATTAACTAAGACTGCTTTTCCCAGAATAAATAATAGATTAGTCCCTTAATGCATCAGAAATCCCATTCCAATCCTTTGCAGCTGTGTCCTTGGATATGGACAAACAAAAACCACATTGGGACAAATCTATCCTAAGGCACCTCTGCTGGCATCAGATACCAGAGTGACCCGTAGTGTTTCAGTGGGGGTTACCCTAATACAAACTCACCCATAAGCCTGGTTCCAATCCATTTTTAAGGAGCACAGAGGCTGAAGCAGATGTCAGGAACATTAGCATCAGGCTCAGTAACTGAGTCACCACATTTGATACAGAATCTACTTATAGCCCAGCTAAGATTAACTGGAACATGTGGTTACCTGTCAGACGGATTTCACTGCACAGATAACAATCACTCCTTCCAAAGCACAGCAGAGGGAAATGCCACCTCCATCCCCTCTGGATGGCAGGCAGCTGCAGCATTAGAACTAGCCCTAAAATCTGCATTACATGAAAGCAAAGTTTAAAATGCTGTCCTCTACTTGTTCTCTAACCAAAGTCTGTGCCCAGCAGTGTTTGTGCTGTATCTGCCCTTTGCCTGACCAAAGGGAGTTTGTTTTTGTGCTAGTTGTGTGCTATATTGCTATACACTAGAGGTGTTTCAAAGACTTATCTTTATTTACTAGTTAAAATTGGAATTCCTCCCCTAATCAGCATGTTTCCCCTTGCAAATATTTAGTGCATGCTGCTCTATTATTTTAATTATTCTGGTTTTCCTTTCTTTGAACCATCTGAATTTCTTCAGCTTATAGAGGGTGATTTAAAAAGTTCCCAAATCCTTGACAAGCACAGCTGCATCAGCCAAAGCCAGTGCAACAAAAGCCATTTGTGTATTGTCTTCAAATGAATTCAGTGTGCACCTTTGCAGGTGTAGAGCTATTCTGGGAACACAGCTGAAGTAGTAGCAAAGCATTCCCAGCTTGGTAAAGTACTCCTACATGGCCTTGCATTGCAAAAACACTTAGAAGAAAACCCATTGTTAGATATAATGAAGCTTCAGGAGATTGAATTTAAATACAGAAAAAAATAGAAGCCTGAATATCAGACTGAAATATCCAGCAAGGTGAGCTCACTATCAAGACTTTCTTTAGCAAACCTGCATGTGTCAGACACATCTTATTAAGCAACCACACTTAAAAATTGCCATGAATATTTACCAGGTTTTCTCTGGACTAAAGGATCAGATTTTGTCCACACAATACAGACACACTCTTGAAGTGCTGGAAAAATAGAAAAACTTCTAGAGGAGCTAAAACAAGTCTGGAAAGGATGTTGGTAAATACATGGAGCTATTCCTACAATCAGCTCAACCCTGCAGCCTCCACTCCAGTGCAGTATTTTGGGGGACAGATTAGCTGTCAGTGGCCTGAGCCAGAGCTTTGCTCCACCCTGCATGTCCAAACATCTTAGCAGGATCAGGAAAGGCTCTTTCACCTTTACCCACGCAAGGTTGCTCATTCTGCATTTGCACCCCCAGGAAAGCACAGTGCAGGGGCAGCTGCTAAAGGCAGGCAGCCCCAGCCTGACAGAGCTGATCAGAGTCCCCTGGCAGGAGCCCTAAGCTCCTTGCTGCTGGAGGGATGGAGGGACCACAGCACTGCAGCTTTTGAAATGTGATTAAAAATATGTTGTCTTCCAATTGACTTCATGATCTTGGAATGGTTCTGGGAGCTTTTAACTAAAACTGGGCCCCGTAAAAACAAGACCACAAACTACAAAAAAATTGAAAAGTATTAATGAGGTTCTGCTTCATAAAGTCTGGATTAATTAGTATACTGTTAGCTATTTGTGTGTCTTCTATGGAGTATGGTTCATTCAGTTACCACCAAGGTTAATACCAAAATATTTAGCCAGGACTCAAGTTTAAGAGGCATATGTGGTTATACAAAAATCTCTCTTTAGATTTCTTTAAAAAAAATAACTTTCTGGGAAGAGATTTCAGATAATGGCCAAATGCTAAAAAATCTGAAGACAGAAACCCTGTAAAATTACTATATATTTATAATGTGCATATTTGCATTTTAAACCAATCTTGTGATTTCCTTAGAGGACCTAATGCTGATAACACAAAAATTTTACATAATCCAAAAGCATCCAACAATTTGGAATGGCTTTCTCAACACACACTAAAGATACTGCTGAAGGATGTGTGCCAGGACCACAGATTGCTGGACACAGATTTTTTCTGTTGTGCATACAACTTCTCTGACATGGCACTTTGCATTAAATATTAGCATGGGGAGCACAGAAAGGGGCTGTCATATGTTAGATCCTGCACAAAAAGTAATTTCATAGCTCTCTGTAAATCTAATTATCTGACTGTGCTTCCCAAAGACAGCTCCAACTTTAACTGCATTAAAGGAAAGGCAAAACTGCCACTATTGCAATGCTATTTTTGAGCAGACAGAGCTGCCACAGAGATCACCCCTGAATGCTGCCACTCTCATTTGCTTTAGGCCAGGCTGGTTTAATAACACCAGAAAATGTTTTATTCATATTCATAACAAAGCTTTGGAAGAACTCACATTTCACTTGTGTTACTGACCAAGTGAGTGCATTGAGGACCCAGCTGGTAAAGCATGAATTAGAAACAGCTTCTGAAAACAAAGCGTTTTTGGTAACACCTTTGGGAGGGTTTCAAATCCAGGAGAATGACTTCCATCACCATTCTGAGAGTCAAAGTTGGTGTTCCAAGGCAGGAAGTGTGCACTGTGCTGGATCCTACCTCCCACACCCACAGGCACCAGGGGGATAAACCTTTCTGCTTTCCACTGATCTGCTATTTTTCACCCCAAAAAAGGCTCAAGCACAGCAATTGGTCATCTCAAAGTGCTCACAGACTTATGGCTTTTTTTCCTGTTGCATTTAATGCTAAATGCCTCGAATGTGTCAATGTCCTACCAAATTTTCAGAACCATGCACTCTTTGCCACAAATATTTGTCTTTTGATCATTCAGGTATTCTTTATCAGTGCCAAATGAAGTCTTACAAACTTGGAAAATGCTGCTCCTTTAGCCCAGGAGAGCTTCTCAGACTCCTGTCCTTCCCTTGAGAGATATTTCTTTCAAAAAAGCATCTTAGGCACAAAGGAACACATCAACACCTACAGCACAGCTCCTTAGAAATTCCTGCACACCATCCCTTGCCTTCCAGCCATTTCAACAAGCCCTTTTATTTGATTTTTTCAGAGAGAAGTTGTGATGTGAACTTATCAACGTTATGCTCAAGGTAAAGGCAGCAAAGACCTAATCTATATTTAACCCTCTGAAAACTGCACAGACACTTCCCAGTGCTGATGGCAATGAGCCCTTTGGGTGTCTCATGAGAGTAACTGAGGAAGGAAAATCTGACACAGAAATGAACCAATGCCCCTCCTGGGACAGAGCTCATCTCTGAACCTAAAGCCTGACCATCAGCCAGAGGAGAGGTTTATTCCTCCAGGGCTACATACAGTGCTACAGGTTGTCCTGCAACTGAAAAATTGTCCAGAAATGTTCAAACATCCTTGAGGTAGAAAACATCTTCCCCACACATTTCCTCCCTTAGTCTTAAGCCAAGAACAGCCAGAAATCCCACGATGGCCTGTGATGGCACAAGGCTGACAGCCTCCTGTGACCTCAGTATTGCCCTTAGAGTAATGTTCAGCACCTCCCAAAATAGAGCATGTGAGCAGATGCTTGGGAGGAAGGAAAGCAAACATCTGTCCTGTTAGGGATGCAAATCCTCCATAGCCACCCCCTGCCAGCCTGCAGCTTGGCACCAACCCACCCCCAGCTCTGCAGCTCGTGGGTGGACACGGGAACAGCCCCAGCCCCAGCAATTGGCTTCACTCTGGATTTTGGGGAAAGCAGAGCATGAGGCACAGCCCAAGGGGGCTCCTGCATTCTAGACCCTAAGCAAACAGGGGTTAGCTGGGGTCCCAGCTCTGCTCCACCAAAAGGGGAAAGGGGATAAACATCTGGATCATGAGTGTGTGCACGTGCCCCTCGTGTGTACACAGGATTTGCTCAGTTGTTTGTGACATGCAATAAAACTGAGCAACTGCAAGAAGTCACAGGAGTGCCAGTAGGAAAATCCTAGCAGTTACTTTAATTGAAAAGTGTGCTTGTTTGCTATGTTCTCTGCTGGCAGCACGAGAATTTTAAATAAAACATGACCAGTAATTTATTTAGCAAGCAAGTCTTTGAAAAGTTCTATTTGCACGGGTAATTTATACCAGACAAGATTAACCCTCCTTTCCCTCCACACACCCATATGCTTGAAGTGACAGGGGGCAAGATCCACATTAAATATTTCTCTAAAATACCACATTTGGACAATCCCTGGCTCTGTTCCACCACCTGACTGCCTCAAAGAGCTGCAGAAAAAATGCAGTTTGGCCAAGGAGCCACTCCTTTGCTCCCAAGATTCAGTCTGAGTCTTCTCCCAGTTTGTAAGACTTCATTTGGCTCTTTCTTCAGGAATATTTATTATTCATTCTACATATTATGGCGCTGATCAAGTGACTGTAGAGCACAGCTCTCCACAGCTGCAGCTGTTCAGCTGGATTTGGGTGGAGAATTCTGTGCTGTTCACATGAAGCATTCACACGTGCACTGACACAAAGCACATGCAGTCCTGGTAACCCAGCACAGGAAAGGACAGAGCTCCTGTGCTTACCTGGGAACGTTCCTGTGACGTTTGGCCACAGCTCTGGGGGTGGCTTCGCTCTGCCAGAGTGCTTCAAAGTCAATCCTCAGCCTTGGTTTCTGTCACTCCCTCTTCCCACACACCTAGGGAAGCTTGTGCCTGTTTGTGTGCACACAAACACTTTATATATGTATTAAATCTGTTCATACAAGACAGGCACACACACACACACTGTATACACATTCAAGTTATTTTTCATGGGAAAAAAATAATCATAAGGAATCAAAAAGTTTAAAAAAAATAAATAAACCCATTCATGTTCTAAGTCCATTTAAAGCAGTCAGTTTATCCTTTTTCAAAACGGCACCAACTTCTGAGATAACGGCCACAGTGGCCAGCAATTTCTTTGGTATTTATAGTCTGGCTAATTTTCCATTTTTATTTTCTATCTTTCCAATATTATTATCTAAATACATGCAGCCTTTCCTCTGCTGAGGAGAAATCTTAATATTTTGAAAAGTTTATGATAATTTTGTGCAACAATAGGGTTAAGTCATTACAACTTAAACCTTACTGAATCTTACGAGATGCAAACTTTATTGTGTAGCCTGGAGCCTTGGTAAACAGCAATAGTTTTTTGTTTTAATCACAGCAGTTTTTAAACTATTTAGTGGAACTTCAGGAACTTCTCACTACCTTTGACCAAAGTCTCCACGTTGGTCAGTTGAGGGATAAAGTCAAAAAATAAAAGTACATGTGTCTGTAATATTTACCTGCACACATGCACAAAATATACATATTTTTATATACTATGTTTATATAGTTACTACTGTTTATAGTTATACAGTTACATAGTTTATATCGTTATTAAACAGTAATATTTGTAAACTGTGTCTCACTTTTTTGCAGCATTTGTTTTCAGATCACATTTTGGGAATGTGTGAGAGCCAGCTATTTGGATTTGTGTTTGTCCTAGCATATTTCATGCAAATTGTAGGAGCAGGTGGTAAATAAACTGAAAAGAGAAATTTATAAAACTACAAGCAATGATGTGGCTGAAAGTCAGAACTGTCACCAAGAAGGGTTCTTCAACATTTGGACTCACATCCCACGCCTCACAACAGTGCAGGTCACAGTACTCATATCAAGAATAGAATCCTTCTAGATACTTAAAGTTTAGTTTAGAGCTCAAATTGGGTAGAGGACTGTGAAGACTTGAGCAGAAAGAAATCCATTGAGCCCTAAGTCTTCTTGCAACTAGACCTTCTGTCATATACAGATTCTTGTTTTTCTGGGAAATGTCAATTTTTCATAGCCAGTTTCAAACAAGTGTGTATCTCACTGAAACTTTTTATCTTATAACCACTCCAAACTTTCCAAGCTTCATGTTGTGACCACTGCATTTATTCTTAACCATGCTCTTCCTGATACTTCTCTCAGGTGGACAGAGCTGGTGTGTGCACAGACAGCACAGCTGATTGCTGCCACATTTCACTGTCAGGTTCTTTACCTGGAGCAAAATCAGGCCTGGGATGTTCAAGCAAGCCATCAAATTCAGAAGGATCAGCTGGCAAGGACAGCATGTGAATGCCTTAATAATAATTTAAACTCTGTAACGTTCAAGAAGAAATCAGTTATATTTAAAAAACCCAAACAATTTGACAGGCCAAGACAGCATGGGCTTTCAGAACCATGGAAATGAAGATCTCAGCCAAGTCTTGGTGAAACCAAGAGGCAATTTTAGGAACTAAACTCAACAAAAGGAGGCTGAGCTCTCTCTGGGGGGATGTCTGAGCTTTCCAGTGCCCAAAGGCTGGGAATGCAGGGCTCAGGACAGCCCTTCCCAGTCCCCAGGTGCTGAACCAGAGAGAGCACCACAGCAGCTCTGGCAGAATTCAGCTCTGGGCAAGCTCTGCTCATCTCCTTCCTTGTGCACAGAGTCCCTCTGCCCCTGCAGCACCCAGGGCACAGCATCACCTGTGCCCAGCACCTCCTGCCCCTGCAGCACCCAGGGCACAGCATCACCTGTGCCCAGCACCTCCTGCCTCTGCCCACACTCCCAGATCTCCCAGTCTGACTCTGTGCTGCAGCCACAACATTTCCAAACAGGCCAGGCCACCCAGAGCCACAGTGGAACAACATTTCCAGCCAGCTGCACTTTTGAGTATTCGGGTGCCAATGTGAAACATGATTTCCCCTAAAAAGTCTTTATTAGCAAACACAAGCATACTGAATATTTAAGGCCAAGTTCCATGACCTACTGCTTAATGTACAGGGCAAGGAGAAAGCAGTGCACTAATCAGCTGAACCTACAGCTGGGTTCAGTTTAAAGGATCACTGAGTAAAAATCAAGATACAGCAGTGCTGGGTATTGGTTATTCCACAGCACAGCAGGGGTCATATTTAACAATAATGAAGCAACAAGGAGACCCATCTTTTTTGTGGCTTCAGTTTTATTGTCTTCAGTAGCTATTTACAGGGAAATGGTTGTGGAGAAGAGGGTTCAGCTTTACTCAAAAGAAGTTGTGCAAAGCCTGGTTTAGGAAAGACGAAACCTCATTGTATTCTCACCAGAGCAGCCAGGTGCATCTCCACTTTATAGCTGTGTAGCATAAAACTAGAAGAGATCAGCAGTAAGGACCACATTTAGAAATTAAAATGGGAAGAGGAGGCAAGAAAAATGTCATCCATCTCCTCTGTAGAGTGTTTGTAAAATCAGGTGGGTTTTACATTCTAAAATCAGTAGCTACCAACTCAAAATGTTATATTTAAAATGCAGAGTTATTTTAGACATATTTTGTTTGCGAAATTGGTGGGGATGGACTAAGAAGGGAAAAATTCCTGGATCTATGCCTCCCCCAGACATTTCCCAGACATTTGAGTGCTCAAAATATACACAGCTTTCTGTTATTTGGTTCCATGGCAGCAACAGTCCTTTCTCCACAGCTACTGTGCTCACAGGCAGCAAAATCCCTTGGTTCCCTCCAGGCATCCAGCCCCCACCCTTACACTGCTGATACCCTGGAAATAAACCTACTTATTGTGCCCTTATTGATTTTGCAGAGCTAGAACATCTTTGAGAAACAGAGTCTACAACTCGAATAAAGATGATCTGATTAACTCTGCCATTGTACTTATTGCTACTAGACCCCCTTTTTCTTCCTAATGGGATTATTGATTTAGAGTTTAGAGCAACTTAAAAGTAACAACAAGACATGCTGTGCACAGAGACAACGCAAAGAAAGAAATGTTCACTTTTAACAAGGAGGACAAAGCAATACTTCTCTGAGCATATCAGTGGACACAGAACAGCTTTAAAATAAGTGGCTTGTTAAGTATTTTCTTGCAAAACCCAGGGGTGCACGTGGTGTTCCAAGGGACAGAGTAGCTTTCATCTGGTGCAGCAGCACTTCCCTCCCTGCTTCTGTGTTCCCCCAGGATGGTGAATCCTGGTTTGTAGCAGCCCTGGCAGGGAGGAAGGATGCAAGAACTGTCTGTGGGCCAAATGTGGGGCTCTTAGTTTGGACAGCAGAGCCCAACTGATTTAGACCAGCACAGAGAACAGAAAACTATCACTTTCCCTCTCCCACAAATGAGATTTGTAGAAAATCCAAGATCTCACACATAAAGGCACACACAAGGAAAACATACCCAGATTTAGCATTACTATGAACATTACTATTGACCCCTGAATTTTTATTTTTTTAAATAACTGCACACAACAGCACATTAACAGAATTGCCTTTGGAGTAAAGGGACAACAACAAGATAGTACACATTGTGTAGCAGAAAACCACAAGTTAACCTCAGTGCAGATACTTTGCAGAATTCTTACTCTGTGTAGAATTTGCATTGTTTTGCAGAGCAAAAACTCAGACCGGTTCTTCAAGGAAAAAAAATCTTCTCTCCCCGAGGAGGGGGAGAACTGCTGCAATTCATGGAGAAAGAAAAAAAACAAAAACAACACAAAACAAAATACCAATCTCTAGTCCAATTCTACAGATCAGGACATGCTGAAGTGTTTCCCTGAATTAGGATGGGGCCATTTACCAGAAATGCAAAGCAGCCCTTCTATGTCAGCTACCATGAAAGACAAAGTTAACATGTACATCACGAAAGTTTTTAAAAAATGGGCAGAAAAGTTCAGAGGCATATTAGAGAGGAGTTGAGTGCTAAAACCTGAGCTTGCTGCAGCAGTCTCAGCAGAATGTTAATGTCAAGAGCTACCTATTTGTAGGGGAACAGTATTCACTGTATTGAACAGTCTGAGATCCAACCCCTAAATAAAAAGGGGGCAAAAAAGAAAGAAAGAAAGTAAAAGGTAACAGGTATTGATCAGCTCTGGGGGAATTGCTGGGAGGAAAGACCACACACACAAATTAGGTGGCTGAAGGCTACTGGGATTTCAATTTTAAGGTATTTATTGTAGCACTTTGTAGTTTCAGGTAAAAGTCCATATTAAAAGGATTGAGTGGGGTGAGAGATTTTCAAAAGTAGATGTCTACAGGGAAGCATTATCAAACAACTGGGTGTTCCACATGCCAGTCCTGGCACGCTCACCACTCTCAATATAGAAATAAATACATATTCTACTAGTAGAGAACTTACAGAGTGTACAAAGGACAACACAGCAGTAAATTAGGATGGAAAGAGTCCAACAGAGTGGCCTGGATGGCTTAAAGTTTGGGCTCTTTCCAACAAAAGAGGCTTCCATGGAGCCAAGACACAAAGCTCTGTGTCTAGGAACAGCAAGAATTCAGCATGAGAAACTGTATCCTAGAAAGCAGAGCGAATAAAGGATTTGGACAACAAAAAGAACAAGCAATTTGTTAGGCATTCCCAGTGGGAAAGCTGTCTGATATCATCCCTGAATACATGAATCCAAGAACAATGTCTGGGAGTGCAGATGATATTTGACTTCACTATAGAGGATTGGCAATAACCAATTCCTATTTCAGATCCAATACTGGGGAAAGACTCGTGATAGCAGAGAAAAAAAGGCACAAAAGTGCAAGAAACAGCCCAGAATGTTCCCAGCCTTTTGTGCCACAGGCAGGAGATGGCCACAGTTGGCTTGCAAGGAAGGAGGGTGCAGGACAAGGACCAGCAGGTGAAACCTGAAACCAGACAAAATCAAATTAGGACAAGAAGATCTGTGGTCTGAGGCCTGGGAGAACTGGCTGGGACACACTGCAATGGGAAATGTGGATTCAGCACCTGCTGGCATCTTCAGGCCATTTTCTAAGGAATCCTTTCTACAGAGCAGATTTCAGGCTCAGTAGAGAAATAACTGGAACCTGTGAGGGTCTACAGGACTTTTTACTTAGAAGATGTTTCAAGCCAAGAATTGCAATTTATTATTTTTTTGTAACTGTTTAGAATAAAGAGCTCTCAGATTCCTATGTGACAGTTTTCAGGAATACAAAGTGTGCAGTGAGGAATTTCAAACTCTTCCCTCTGCCTACAATGGCTCGAATCCAGTCCACCTAATGCCAGGCACCTTCTGTATCTCCAAAGTTAATAACATAGTCAGAAATGCCAGTTCTGGGAGAAGAAATAGCAAACAACAACATCCAAGTAACATCTCAAATCTTCAAGGCATCTTCTGCGCATCTGTCCTTTCTACCCCTTAAGGAGAGTTTCCCCAATTCCCCATTATGATTTTAGGTCCCTTAAGCAGAGCTGGTTCTGTGCTCACCACCTGCAGGGGACCAGAAAGGTGCTCGGGCCAGGCTGGTGACCTCACTAAGATTTTTGTAGCTGTAACTTTCTTCTAAAGATTTTTTCACTGAAGCCAAGTATTTCCATTTCATTTTTAACCCTTGGGTAATGATGTTTTTTCCTCCACAATGCACCCCTCTGCATTATTAATTTCAACACATGATGGTGTGTCTGCTGTTAAAAATTCCATAATAAATATTATTGCCAAGTGCTGATGAGCAGATGTTAAGCAGCATTTAAAGATTACAGGACCAAGGTAGGTCAAGTTATTTTAGTTCTCTCTGGAATCTAGAAAGCTCTTTTAAGCTGATTTTATGACGAACCCGATTGCCTGCTTTCATTACTAGAAATTCACCATATCTAATCCCCTTGTTTCATGTAGCAGAGTGTGCTGAGTGACACACAAGTGTTTCTCTTTGTCCAGCTTAATCAAGCAGCTGCAGTTGCATTCCATCACCTTTCCTGGTGAATGAGCCTTCGCTCACTGCAGCTTCATCTAGAGAATAAATTGGTACCCACAAGGAGAGCAGGAGTGCTGATAGTTGTGCTGCAATGTTGATTCAGACCCTCAATAATGCTCTGTTTGCATCAGTGACCCAGAATACACATCAACAGTTTGTCCTAGTCCAAAAGTAACAGGAGATAATGCAAACTAATTCAGCTTGAAGCTGAATGGAGCAGTACATGGCCCGAATGCCCGGTTTTTTGGTGGAGCATCTGATTAAAGCAAATTAAGATCTCCCTGTAGCTGTAGGAGCCTGTTTGTCCTGTCAGTAGCCAGAGGGAAAAGGGGGACACCACTAAAGGACCCCTGGGCAAGGCACCCAGCAGATATAGAGGATAGAGAGGATGTCCAAAGCATGGGAGCTTGATTTATGTGACCTGCACCCAAAATCTCCATTTCAGAGTGGATTGCATGCCCAGGTCTGGAGCTCAAGGACTCTCACTGACCCCCTCCTTCCTGCTGTTTTAGCCCGTGTGCAGCTCACCCCTAGTTTTAGTTACCTGCAGGGTTAAAGACTACAATGACACAAGCAGCTTAAATAAGGAGGGCAGAAAAAAGCTGTAGCAGGTACCACTGTCCTGATTTTGGTATCGATTGGAAGTGTTGGGGTAACAAAGCCTTTCAGGGGACACAAAACCTTTGGACAGACAAATGCAAAGGAGTTGTTAGACTAAGATTTGGAAATTTCACTTGCTTTCAGTAGCAAAAAATAGTCACAATGAAGTTTCCTCTTCCTCAGCACTGTGTGTGTTTAGAGGAAGACAAACACCAAACCCAAATTGTGAGCATTTAAGTATGACCTCTGCAACAATTATGGCAGCAAAATATAGAGCAAACTAGGGCTTAATAGCTCTGTTCAAGTACTTTTATGTCTTAGGGGACTGTTTCAGAAACACAGCTGAACTCAGAGACACGGGCTTTGATTTCCTTCCCCCACCCTTCCAATTCAGAAAATAATTTAAATTCTGCAAGTGCTAAATTGACCTTGCATTCTCCTCTGCCTGCCTGCTAACTACTTTAACAAGTGATGCTTCCAGCCCTACACAGCACATCCAGAACAGAGAGTGATGCAAATGTGAACTGATAGGATCAGAGAGCTTTACCCTACCATCAATTTCTGTATAAATCCAGATGGGACATCAACAGGAATTCTGCAGACAGGAGATGACCCAAAGCCAAGACCAAAGCAACACTAATAAATCTTGCTGTTGTCATGTTGTTCTG
Source organism: Drymodes brunneopygia (assembly GCA_013400955.1). Classification (NCBI taxonomy): domain Eukaryota; kingdom Metazoa; phylum Chordata; class Aves; order Passeriformes; family Petroicidae; genus Drymodes; species Drymodes brunneopygia. The sequence goes on along the minus strand of VZTZ01010930.1, from coordinate 712,483 downwards.
TTACACTCCCATCCTTTTAGAGGTTTAAAATATTACAGCAATTCCCATCTGGGGCAAGGCCCAGAATGTAATTTCATTCTCTTCTAATGCTTTCAACTGACAAGGCTGTCAGGAGACAAGTCTTAGTCACTGAAACCAACGCAGTTTCAGTGTGGCAGCAACATTCACAACTCCAGAGATAAACTCTGCATTAGGAAATACAATATACCTTAGCACAGCTCATAATTGAATCAACTTGCAGTTGTCATTTAAGCATTGACAATATAACACAGTACAGTGATTTTTTCCAGGGAGCAAGCAAGGCTCTCTGAAAATCTCCCACTAGTCTTGATTTTCTTCTCCAGATGGATTTTCAAGGTCCTATTTGGAATTCACCCTTCCTGTTAGACAATACCCATGTACACTGTTCTTACAGGTATACTTTGATTAAACAAAGATTTATGGGCTTTTGTTTTGAATTTGTATTTTTCAAAGCCAAAAAGCACACAGAAAGGTTTTAATAATGTCTGAAATTCTGCTCAGAGTACACTCAAATAACAGAAGGCACATGTATCTGGATTTGTGCTATGCACTATTACAACAGCACTGCTAATCCAAGAAGAGGCAGAGGTTTCAAAGGGATACTGGGGAAGTGCCACAGCAGTGTTTTAGGATCAAGTCACCTCTGTCAGCTCATCAAGACACACAGTTTATGAACAATTGTCATCAACAGCCTTGTAATTTAGCAGAAAGGAGAAGGCAGTGCTGTGGAAGAGTTTTCTGGGAGTTCTTCCCACATCACCAAGTCCTTATTGGAAGTTGAAAAAACCCTCGGATGCAACACATTGCACATTGCAAAGACTGCAGTGAGCAGAGGCATGAAATCCAAAGCCCTCCAAAGCCAGTGGATGGTTCCCAGAGCTTTAGCAGATCCCTGATCATCCCATCAAACACTCAGTTCCCTGCCTCTCTGAACTGTAGAACACTACTAAATCTACTAAAAAGCAACTTTGAAGAATCATTTCTCAATACCACTGAAGAACAGAAATAGCTGGAGAGTCTGTATCAGTGACATATCCCCAGAAGACACATGATCCATTTGCAAGTCTGACAAGGGGTTCTACAGCAACACTCTTTCACCTTGGCATTTAATTCAGATTGCTCCAGAGCACTCCCGTCTGCACCTGGAAAAATAAATTATTGTCCTTCTGGTAAAAAAAAGGGATTTCATACACACAGCCCTCACAGGACAGGAGAACGAAAAAAAAAAGTTTGAAGCCAGTTGGTGCAATCCAGCCTCCTGAAATACAAACCTGGCTTGTTGCCAAAGTCTAAGGGAAGATGGCTCTTCCCATATCTACAATAATCAAAACAAACATTATTTCCAACACCCTCTGCTGAATTCAGACACAGCTTTCTCCTCACCTCACATACTGCCACGGTCACAGTTTCCTTCCACTTCTCCCCTCAAGTAGTTTAGGCTGTTTCAACTCCCTCCCTTTCTTCAAGTGCAAGAAGTCTGCTACCATGAACAGGGAAGAATAACTACATAAAGAGAACTGCTACTTCTTAGCTCAAAGAACACCATGGAAATTTGCATTCTTCAATGGAAAAACCACTGTATGAATGACCAGCCTTTGAATTTAAGCACTGAATGAAAAACCAGGACACAAACCAAGAGATTTTAGCAAGGTTCTGCTATTACCTATGACAATGAAGGTAGATTATTTTTATTTTCAGTCCCCACCCTCAGCTGCCAGAAACTTGCCCCAAGGGCTGGTGCAGGATGGGAGAGAATGGCTGAGACAATGCCCAACACAGCCCATCCACCAAAGATGTTGCCCAAGATTTGGTCTGCAAATGCCAAGCAACACCCAGTTTCACACAGAAACACTCAAGGGAGATAGCAAAGCTAATATTTCAATTAAAGGAATAAATCCTCCATCCTCTCTTGTTTTCTGAAATGACTTGGTATAAATTCTCATCTACAATTGTTTTTGCCTTATCAGAAAAGGGACTGGCTCATTTGGCAGTGATGTTTATTGTGCTCAGCAAATGCTGGCACATTCCCCCTTTTAACACATATAACCCATCTCTAAAAACTTGCCTCCTCACTGTGTCCTTAAAATTACTGAGAGAAAATACAGAATAGAAAAAATTAAAAAAAAAAAAAAGAAAAAAAGTCATAACAGACTCCAGTGATTCAGAGTAACCCGCTCCAGCTTGTGTTTTTAAAAATAGCTTTAAAGTCGCACCAGATTTTTTTGTTTCATTTTTACCAGCATGTTCAGACTTGTCTCAGTTTCCTGCTCTTCTCCCATTCAAGTCTAAGGAAATTTTGCCTTCAGTGTAATCAGAAAAAGTAAAAAAGGCATATTCAGGTCTCATAAAGTAATCAGAAAAGCATTAAAGGGCACAGCCTAGTGAGGGCACCACTACACATCTCTAAAGTCTCTTTACAGCCATCCTTTTTCAAACCCTGCCCATGGTGAAGTACAGAACAGAGGTCACTGAATTTCTGGGACCTAAACAATACATTGTGCCAATTCAGCTCATGGATTTGAACAGGACTGGAAAATTAAAATCATGGCTACAGCCCTCAACTGGTCATCCTTGCACCTCCCTGGATCTTCATCTCCTGAAAATGCCCGTCCCAGCCTGAAGGAGGGAGGAGCTGACCCCTGACCCATCAGAGGGCAGCCTGAGGTCCAGGAGTCTCATCCCAGCCCGTTCCCCTCCCAGGGCAGTGAGATGTGGCCCGTGGCTGTTTGCAGCCCCCCTCGGGCTCTGCCCATCACAGCTGAGGAAGCCTTTGCTCCTCCCCAGGCTCTGTGCACACAGAGCCCCGCCAGCCTTCAGGCAATTCCCAGAGCAAACAGGCTGGCTGCTATTTTCAGCAGGAGCCACTGTCATTGCTTGGGCTCACGTCAAGGCAATATTTTTCTTGTGTTTTTTCCAAATCCCAAGTGAAGGGAAAGAAGAAAGACATTATCCCCCACGTAGTTCGTTCAAAGCGATGTGCCAGGTCTTAAATTAGCGAGCGAGAGCTGCATCCTGCCCCAAATACTTTGTCTGAAGCTCCTCCAAGCTGACCTGTGCAGTCAGTGGTGCCTGAGTAACCATAGCAGCATCTTTGAACAATGCCAAACACTTTTGAACAGAGCCTGGAGCTGCTGATGGACGTGAGGAGGGAGCTGGATCTGCTGCTCCCCAAGACCAAACTGAGAGTGATGATGGGCAGGGGAGAGTGCTGGTGCAGCCTCAGAATTATCAGGGCAGCACAAGTGAAAATGGGAGCCAAACCAGCCCTGGGAGCCCCCTGAATTGTCTGGATACCTGTGGCCACCACAGTGACCCAACCAGCCAGTGGTGACCACTCCCTTGCAAAGCCTTGTAGGTGCCAGAGTTCCACTTGACCAGAGCTCCCAGCAGGCCAGAAGTCCAAAGCCCAGACTGACAGCTGTTTGCCAGTTACATGAAATTATCCTTGATGCAGAGAGGTATTTACCTGCTGCAATTATCCCTGGAGCTCAAAGTATCTGCAAGACCTTAGAAGCCTCGAAAAAGCTAATTAGTGCACTGCCATAAATAATTTGATCTCTTAGGAGGATATGTACTCTCTACACAGTAAGTAACAGCTTTCTTTAATGAAAAAAAAGGATGATTTGCCTATGTATGTCTCTATTTTATTATAGGTGTTTATCAACCATTTATAATTTGTCATAAAGAAGGCAGGAAAATAAAAAAAAATAAAAAAAAAAAAACCAGCCTAAAAACACAGCTCATTCCTGTGAGCTACACCATCCCTGGAAAGCAAATCTAGGTCTGTCCTGTTTTGTCAGACAAATATCTCCTGCAGGGAGATCTCACATAAAATTAAAAGTCAGTGCAGATCATTTCTCCCAGACCCTTTTGCAGTTGTAGAGACAGAATAAAGCTGCACAGGACAATCTCTTCCCAGCTCTGCACCAGGGAGGAGGCAGCTGCCTGCTCTGTGCCCTCTGAGATGGAAGGAAAACCAATTACTGCCTGATACAGGAAAAACAGCCACTCTGGAACCACAGCAGGACAGCACGTCAGGATTCCCACTGCAAATCAACAGCCAACACCAAGAAAAAAAAATTAAACCAAAGGAAAGTTATAAATCCCCTGCTTAGCAAGTGTTGTTACCTAGAAATTTTAACATCCTGTTTTTAATACATGAGGTTGCCCTTTTAAGAGGTTTCCTTTCATCTGGTGAGGTCAGCAGAGCAACCTCCAGTAGTGGAGATAAGCCTGGGTGATGAACTCTGTTACAGAAACACAAGGATTTGAAGCTACTCATAAGCTGGTTTAAGTGTTTTGAAAGACAAAATGTAAAAGAGCATCTAGTACCTCAAAAACCACCGAAATCCTCCTAAGAAATAGCCATTGCTCCTTCTCTGAGTACTTTTCTTAAAAAGCACTCTAGAACTGCTGCTGGGAACAGCCTGGTGACATGAAAACCAGGGCAAGCCTCTTGCAAACTCCTTTCAGCACAGAGGGGAAGCACACCCAGAGCCACAGGCCAGCTCTGCCCCTGACACTCAGGACGAGCTGAGTGGGCACCACAAACACTCAGCATCCGTCCCTGGCAGGAGCCCTGGGAGCAGCAGGAGCTGAACTGCCTGGGCACAGTGCTGGGAGCCAGAGCAGGTGAAACACCAAAGCATCTCTAATAAATAAAACAATTTATGTCACTGGCATCAAGCCATCAGGGAGCTTCTGTGTTTGAAGCTTTGCCAAAACATCAGCCCAGCCCTCCCGTGGAGAAAGAAATGGCCCCTTGAACTCCTTGTGCAAATTTATACTTTTCTAAGCGCAGCCTTTTAGAAACAGCTATAGCCAGGGGGGCAATTAATTCAATTCTTTCCAGATTTTTAGCTCTGAAAAACTCATGTATTATTTAAGCCTCACAGCTAACCATGAACATTATCAAGGTCCAACTTTCTCCTTGTGAAGGGGAAAAAAAAAGATCCAGAGACCTTTTTGGTGAAAGACCACTGGAATAAACCCAAATCACCTTCAACCCCCAGCCAGATTCCCTGGCTACCGAGACCTTTCATGTCTGGTGGGTTGGCAGTACCTGACTCTCTCCATCAGCAGGGCCCTTGCTGTGTCTTGCCTCAGATTTCTACAGCAGCATCAAGGGATCATCATCTGTGGCAGAAGCCTCAGCCAGACCAGTATTTCTTTTTAAGGTTTCTGTACTCCTAGCAGGATTCAGGATGATGCAATGGAAGGCTGATTTCCCCTCCCAATCTGGGTAACTAAAATCAGGTGAAGAATCCTCACACACAGAGTCAGGTGGCATTAGCAAAGAAATAAATCTCATCTATAGTTACAGCAGCATTTTTTTAGAACAACCATTACCCTGATTGAGAAAGTGCCAACTTTAAACACCCAATACAACACAGCAGCTTCTCTACTGACCTGCTTTTCACCTTCGGGAAAAGCCTGAGGGAAATCAGGTCTCTGAAGCAAAACAGAGTCAGCTTCTCCCTGGCAGTCTCATGCATTCACACACTGGGGAAGTGTAAAAATGGGGTAGAGATTTGCTGGTCTTCCCTGCCTTTCTGAGCTCTAAACCAGCAGTTCAGTGAGCAAATGCAGCCCAGCCAAAATCTGCCTGGACACTGGGGTTGGTCTCCCATGCACAGGGGATCCCAGAGGCAGAGGACATCCTCCTCCCCTCACATGCAGACAGCAGGAATGTAGCTGGAGCCTTCAAGCAAACACCAAACACATGAGACAACTACATTTTCTAGTGGCCAGGCAGTTAGGCAAACAACTTGTCTTTGAAGAAATAGAACTGGATTTAAACACACCAAACGCTCAGCTTGCTGTCAGCCAACAGCCAATGCACCAAGGATGCCCAGAGAGGATGGAGCAATACTGAGACTGAAGAACATTCACAGCCAAGCAGCCACTTGCAGAGCTGGCCAGTGACAGCTCCCAGGCTGTTGGTTTGGCTGCTTGGCATCACTGATATTGCTTTTAGGAGTCCCAGCTCCGCCTGGTTTTAAACACCAACACATTCTCTAGAAATCTGCATTACTGCATGTTCCAAGTGCTGTCACTCAGCTTTCCATAAGTTATTACTTCTGTGCATTCAGAGCAGTTTGGGAGCTGAAGGTTGTGTTGTCAGATCCACGCTCCACAAACAATATAGATGCTGGAATGTGATAATATTTACTCCAGTTTTGCCATCTGTTTATATATTCATATGAAACATGTGATTCCCAGGATGTGGAGCAGCAGAATAACAGCCATAGCTTTCCACTCCCAAGAAAGAGGTACAAAAATCAACACATCCTTTCTTCTTAATGAAAAGGTACTATTGCACAAAAGAAAGAATATGTATATGTATATATACAAATACATGTATTAAAAAATAATGGAAGTAACCCTTTTCAATGGAATAAATACCCCTTAGCTTTGGCTTTTACTAAAGGGTCAGTGTCTAAAAAAACCCAACAAACCAAAACCTTCCTCCAAAATCCCTACCATCTGAACTATTTAATGAGTGAAAACCAAACCAACCCAACAAAGTACAGCCCCCACCATTAACACCTTCCCATGCAGATGGGGCTTCTTACTCAGCTGCTGTGAGTGTTTGAATAACTCTCTGAATGAAGATCAACATGGCCAATAGTGTAAAGACCTCCCTCAAGCAAGCACTGAACTCAAACACTGGGTTGGTGTTTAAACAGCAGACCCCACCACCCACACAGGCTCCAGGACATTCAGCAAAGTGTCCAAAACAATTTCACTGTTGCACCTCTTAAGAATACAGTGAAATATGCGTAACTCCAGAGTACAGCTCCTCCAGCTTATTTGAAAAAAGCTGATAAAGGTGGATGGACTGGAAGGCTGATGCATCTTCTGGAGTTGAGCATTTTGCACTTTTCCCCACCTCACAACACAGATTCTTTTGATATGAAGTGAGGTTTGTGGTTTGTTTTTTCCTCAGGGCAGGGAAAGTACTGTTGTAGGTTGGGGGTGCAGTGTGTGTGTATTTCAAAGCCAATCAGAATGAGAAAAGTTGAAATAAAGTTGTCAAACATTTCCTAGAAACCTCAAACTCTCCATGGTCAGACAAAGATGGCAGAGCTGGATAACCATTTGTGCCCCAGCTCCTTACAAGACTGTACTTCTACCAGTCTAGAGAGACAGCAGGTGAATTCATAGAGCTATGAAAGAGAATATTCAGTGTCTTGTGTGACTATAAAAGAATTAAGATACTCATTTTACAGTGCATTTTAATTAAAAGTTCATTATAAGAATTTTCTTTTAAGAACAGCATACTACATTATTCATGGAAATATGTAACTTTACCCTACAAATGGGACTGTCACCATAGTATTCTTACAATTCAAACATATGAAAAATAAAATATGATATTTAGCTTTATAAATTCCCCCTCCCCCCCTTTAAATCCTTTTCCTTTTAAATAACAAAAGTATTAACTCTTTCCCAGTACAGTGCATTTGCTATCTGCGAGCCACAAACCAAGTAGTCACATCAATGCCAAGGAAACAGCAACATTGTTTGCAAAATATTGAGAGAAAATGATAAAAAAATATAGTAGTCAGCCCAGTGCTTACAGAAGAGACAGTCAACAAGAATTGAAAAAGCAGCACATTTTCATATTACATAGGACCATTATAATAACATATAAACCAATGCAGAAGACTTTTATGCTGGAAAAATAGATAGCAATTCTCAGCAAGCAGAAACTGAACTTTGGCACTTGCTCATAAAAAGGCCTTTCAAAGCAAAACAAAATGGAAATTCACTTAATCACAGTTTGTATATTTAAAAAAATAAAGACATTGACTGAAGCAAGAGAAACAATAGAGAAAAGTTTACAAGCCAGGTCACTAGGAATTCAGTACATTCAGCCTACAGAAAATACAAGTACAATCTTTCATCCACCCACCTATGCTGGGATCCTGGCTAGCAAAGGACAGGCTTTGGGACAGAGCCTCACCTGAAGCACCTCTGCTTCAATGGAGCTGTGCTGATTAATCAGCCCTTTCTTCAAATTGAACTGGTACAATGTGTCTCAAATACATCACCTCTTATCATAAAATAAGGATTTCTAATCTGCAAATTAAAAAGCAAAAGCCTTGCACTCAGACAGTGGCTGTTCTGCTCTACCCATAGTTGCACCATAACCACTGCAGTGTAAGGATTAAGTGATTTTTTTGTTTAAAAAGGGCTAAAAAAGAATGGCTTCAATTCGAAGGGGAGACAATAGACTGGAAGGAAGGGTTCACATTCAGCCTGTTAATCCTGGTGCTGTCAGCACTGCACATTAGCAGGAACATGAGAGTGAAGTGTGCACAGCTGTTCTCCCTCCCTGCAGAAGAACTGATGGTCTAAGCTCAGGCCCAACCCAAAGGCTGCTGCAGGCCAAAGCACATTTTTGGACCAGGCCACAGGAAAGCAAGGGCTGCTCTAGCCAAGAAGTGCTCCTTTCATAGTCAGGCTCAATGCCCCAAACTAGCAGCTATCTTTGCACTGAGGCAGTTTACTCAATTTTTTTTTATTCTTTCAAGGAGTTAAGACTGGGGAAGGGCAAGGAGAAAAATAAGTGCTTTAGATTGCACAGAAGATTGTCCTACTAAAGGGGGCACTTGGATGGGAAGTGATCACAGCTACAAGTCAAGCAGACGCTCCTCACAGGTCTCCACAGGCCATTTAGTAGCACCTCCAAACACATCCACGTTGTTATCGACCCAGGGGATGATGTTGCCAGGCATGTTGATGGAGCAGTTGGCAATATTCATGATGTCTTCAGCTTTTAAGACCCTGTCCCATATATTGAACTGGCTCATCTCCCCAACGAAGGCTTGAGTTGCATCAAATCTTCCTCCTACTGTGTCCTTTGGGCACACGAGAGTTAGGATTAGATGAGAAGGTTATTTTGGCATTTTCTTCCTCAAACTGGAAGTCCCTTCCCACCCAGCCCCACTGCTAGAGAGAGGTGCAGAATTAGGTCACAGGGGGGAACAAATCCAGGTTTCTAGAAGGGCTACATTGAACAAGGCATTCAACAACAAGCTCCAACCTGAATTGTGTCAAAGCAACTGAGGGCAAACAGTGGTGACTGCAAAACACCACAGAAAGGCTCTATATAACCAACCATGACCTCAGGCAATAGAGCAGGAAGGCAGCTTTAAACTTTGAAGCTAATTTAAGAGACACTGTGCAAACTTGGCACAGGACAACTCCAGCAAGAACTGCAGAGATGTGTAAGGTTAACCTGAAAGCTTTATGGCTATAGATTAAACCATAACTGCAGCCCTTGCCCAATTGTCTGCAGGGCCTGTGAGATGTGATCTTTGGGTGTAAATCCACAGGCTTTGTGTGGTTGTAACAAATGAGTGATTCAAACTGCCACTGCATAAGCCTAGGAGCGTTTGCTTGCTCCATTCCCTACCCAAGGACAGAAATCACTCATTTTTGGTGATCACAGTGACATGGAACTGACAGCACAGGACAGAACCCAGCACAGTGCAGGCAAATGGCTCAACAGAGATAAAGGAAACCTGCCAGACACTCAGTAGTGAGCTGGAGCATCTGCTCTGCAGACTGTATTAGAGTACTGAACTTGCCATTCTGTCATTTATGTCATGGATAAGTGTCTACTAAAATCAATATCAAGACAAAACTAATTTTTCATTGCTCCACTGTGAGCCTGGGAATCCTGAAGAAAGGCTAATTTCCTGCTACATGGTACAATATTTGCTTTTTTTAGTAAATCTATAATATAGGTAGAGAAATAATGTGAAGTCAGGAGCCACACAATTCATAGGCAATTACTTATGAGATGTTAACTAGAAAGGCAAACCTCAAAATCCTTTGGGTTTTTTTCAATATTCTAAAAGGACTTATTCTTAACCACAATATGAATATTTCAAATATTTAATAAGTGAAACAAATATACCAATGTGTGATTTCATTAAGTATTTCTTGCCTTGTTTCACTCTGATACTGTGTATACAACAGGACCAAGTATTTAACAAAGAAATTCTCACAGCTCTTGTTTGTTTGGGGAGTTTTGATTTTGTTTGTCTTTAAACCCTGGAACACCCTGTCATTCACTCACCTGTTCCTGACCCAGGATCAAGACACCTCCAGGTTTAATTGGATGCCAAGGAGCAAGATTCTCCCCAGTGCCAAGCTTCTCTCCATCCTGAAAAGCTTCCCACATTCCATCTCTGGTTGTCCATGTTATGCAGATATGGTGCCATTTTCCATCACTAATGAAGAGAGGGAGCTGAGCAACCTACAAAAAACAGAATAGTGCATGTGGCAACCCAAATCTAGCAGTTCAAGCCCTACATGTAAAGAGGAACAGGATTTACTCTGTCCTCAAAAGCAAACACTTTAGAGGCAGGAGTTAGTCCACATCCTACTTTGCAGGATTCCACAGAATCATTAAATAATTTAGGTTGGAAAATCCTCCAAGACCACCAAGTGCAACTGTTAACCCAGCACTGCCAAGGCCACCACTTAAGCCACATCCCCAAATGCCACATCTTTTAAATACTTGCAGGGATGGGGACTCCACCACTGCCCTGGGCAGCCTGTGCCAGTGCTTGACAACCCTCTCAGTGAAGAAATTTCTCCTCATATCCAGTTAAAACTTCCCCTGGCATAACTTGTGGCCATTTCCTCTTCTCCTGTTGCCTGGTACTTGGGAGAAGAGACCAACTCCCGTCCTGCATATTGACCTGTGGCATTCATTGTTTAAATCTCAGTGCCTACTGATAACTTTCCATCCAGTGCTCATGTTAAGTTCCTCTTAAAATCTGGAGTTTGCCAGCACCATTTGCAGTAACAACTTTGACAAATGGATCTGTCTGCTACCAGCAGAACTCCTCACAGTAAGGAGGAATTATGCTCCTTTAGGAGTTTTGTCTGAAAACTTACTCAAATCAACACCGAGACACAAATGCAGTGGGCTATGGAGCAGCTGTGATGTGGAAGAAAGAAAAGCCTCCCAGAATATTGATACTACAGACATAATACTGAAGAGAAAAAACTGCTAAAGACAAGCAGACTCAAGTTTGCCTCTCTTCCACAAACCATTAAAAACAATTGGTTATTGATCTGGGAGGATGATAGGGCTGTTAGAAGCACACACAATGAACCACCTGAGTTGTGTAGTAAACACCTGATCCCTCAGAGAGCAGTGAGTTACCAGGAAACCTAACTGAAGGTGGGGAGAAGGGAAGCATTTAAATACTGGTTTAATGACAAGTTTCAATGTGTCTTGTTTTCTTCAAGCTTCTTTCTGAAGATTGTCAGAAACCAACAATGGTATGAGGCAGTTGTATCTAAAGTCTGAAAAAATGTATTTAAACTGATGTTCAGTCACTAAACATAACAAAACCAGACCATTATGTGGAGAGCCTTTTGCTCTCTGTCTTCTACAAAATTCATTTCACATTTGTAACTTCTACAATTAGAAATACTGCAACTGGCTTAGATCCCAAAGGTCTTGCAATAGTGTGGCTTTAAATATTGCTTGTGTTTCATAAAACAAAAAAACCCCAAGGAGCCAGGACCTGCTTGTAACTTCAGACAACACATAAATGTGTGCACATCTAATGCCAAGCTGCTTGGTCTCAACACACAAATATTTGTACAATTTAACTCCTGTGTCAAGTACTTATATGAACTTGTGATCAGCAAGTGGACAACAGACAAGGAGACAGCACCACCTCCAAGGCTTTTCTCAGAGGGAAGGAAGGAGCCAGTGCAAAGGTACCAAGAGGGGTCAGGCCTTGTTCTGGTTGTGCTGACACCGAAGAGTTCATCAAGTCTCACCTTATCATTAATTAGAAGTTCAATGGGATTATTCCCCCACTCTATGAGGACAATTTCATTGGCTTGCCCAGGAACAGCATATGAGAATGGAGTGCCAATCCCAGGAGAAGCACTTGACCTCAGCCACAAGCACACAGTGAAAGCATAGAGCTCTGGCAGAGTCTTCTTGATCTTCCCATACAGGTAGTTTGTGCGAAGAGGAAGGGAGACTTTGAATTCATCAGGTGACTTAAATGCACTGTTACCTACAATTACATGGAGCAAGAAAAACCTTGAACATTAAGCAAAACAATGTATTGGTAATTCAGGCTAAGATACAATTGATATTGATAATCTTTGGGTTTAATCACTTCAGAGAGGTACAGAAAAGAAAAGCATATTGAATTTGCATTTACTGAATGTTGATTTTGCTGCACATAAAAACACAAATAGATTTTGTCCGCATGGGGATAATTATTTAGTTTATTTCTGCTCATTTAGAGCAAAATAATAGATGGCAGACAATCTTCTTCATTATCTAGTTCATGGCTGGAGGCCTTTGAATTTGAAACAATTCAAACTGGTTTAAAAGATATTTACTGCTAGTAAAATGGATTGTCTGCTATGCATCATAGTGCTTCACAACCATGATTTCTTTCCTTACTCCTGTTACAGAAGCAGCATCCCTATGTTAAGACCTCAGGCTAACAAACAGATTCACACTCACATTTTGAGCAGCAAATCTGAAATCAGACTACACTGACATAATCCAGAAAGCAGCTGCATTCACTAGAACTGATTTTTGCCCCATCAACTAAACAGGACAAGATCTGAACAGTTCAAAGTGACCTGAATTAAAAATGCAATATCAAGCTATGAACTATGGGAAGATTAGACACTTAATATAAGAACAGAAATTATTATTTAGCTTTTTCTAAAAGAAGTGATAAAAACCAGTGAGATATTCTGAGACAGGCTTACAAAATTGAGAACCCTTAAGACCAAAACTTTCTGAAGTTGCAATACTCTGTATCATGTAGTCGATATAGATGCTCATAAGTAATTTTCAAGAATTAAGAAATAAATCCCACATTGTGCCACAAAATAGAACCCACAGTTCTATAGTAAAGTCACCCTCAACTTTTTAGCAGCCTATTCTTCTGAGTCTCACTCATTTCCTTTGCTCACATTCCTGAAACAAATTCAATCCCCTTGCCAAACTTCACACTCCAGTCCAAATGCAAAGCTGTTGTCACAAAAGATTGCCACAATTCTCATATATATTTTTTAAACCATTTGCATTCTCTCAGTTCCCCTTCTCAGAAGCAACTGAAGTGTTTTGGCTGCATTTTTCATAGAATGAGGGGGTGGGAGAAAAAGCTTCTCTTCTGCTTGAATATGTCTTGAGGAACTTTTAGAGACCTGAAATGTTCTAAATGGTAAGCAAATTAAAAACCCAGGGTCTTAGGGTTAATACTGAACAACCTCCATTAGGCTGCTACAACCAATCTCACATAGAAAAAACAGAAACATACCCCATTAAAAGAGCAATTATTTTTGGGCTAGATGGGCAAGAAATATTGTTATTCTCTTTCAGAGATAGAGAAAGTAGGTTTAGACATAGTAAATGACCTGTTTGTACCTCCAGCAAAGCTAGGAATCATGTTGAAGTCCAGGCACTACTATTTGCAGGTTTAAACCTCCTGCTTCTACTGCATCATCTCCTGCTGTCCATGGAGACAGCCAGTGCAGGAATTAACAGAAAACTTTGGAAACCACAACAGCTGTACAAGTTTTAAACTCCTCTGCCCCACTGGTAACTAAAACAGTTGCCACAACTACAGATAAAATCCAAAGTTTAAAGTGTCACCTCAAAGTTAGTTTTCTCCTCTACTTAGTCTCAGGACAATGAGGAGCTCAAGACGCTCTAGTTAGTCATGGGGAAGAAATGCTAAACAATACTGCATTTTATTTTAAATCAAAGCACAACAGAAATACTATTTTCAAATGAGGCCAAATCATATATTGTCTGTATTTAATACACACACAAAAAAGTTCTTTCATCACTATTATTACCCTCACTTTGATTTGACAGAGGAACCAGAACAGCTAAGCTGTACAGTAATAGAGAGCAAATTACACAACTAAAAGAAAGGCTGTGTCTTGGTTCCTGTCCCAAATTCTTCACTTCCCCAGAGACTTAAGACAGCCTCACTCCCCACACAAAAAAATAAAGGTGGGAACAGGATATTTTTAGCCTAAGTGAATTACACATTCTTGTTCTCCCACCACTCTCTCTGATATGAGTCACATCTTTCAGAGACAAGGACTATCTATACTTGACACATCAGACATTAACAGGCCACTAATTCTCCATAACTTTAGTAGCAGGTTAGGCTTTATCTTGGCTCTCAGGCAATACTAAAAGTCAGAGCCAGCAGAAGATCATCTTCCTCCTTCACAATCTTTATAAGAAAGACTAGAGACAGTGTTGTACACACGGGTCCATTAGGCTGCATTTCTAAATTCATGAGATATGCATGTCTGTACCATTTGGAAGGTATGCCCATTAAGCTGCTTTTAAGCAGAAAGTTATTCACCCTGGAAAATCATTTAAGGATTGGGCTGGTGTTTGCTGCCACTCCAGCCCTACACAATCCATTCTGTACATGTATACAGTCAATACAGAAAGAGTTCTGTGCTTTAGGTCACTTCCACAGACATTTGTAATTCAAATAAACAGACTCTACTCAAGCAGAGAGATCTCAGTAATAATTAAGCCAAGAAGTAGAATGAATGACTAGGATTACGAGAGTGTCCCCCAGTGGACCATGTGTAATCTACTGTAAACTCTGAAGGCTGGAAGCTTAGAATAGGGCACAAGTCAAGGATCTGCAGTTACCCAAAGTCATAACCAGCAACAACAGGAATGGACACCATCAACAGTTCCAAAGCAGCAGGAAACAAAGCTGGTATAAAATGCCATTCATTACATCAAAGGTAGTTGTGCTAATTTAGCCCATATGACTCTCAGTCCAAATAAAGGCAGCTCTACTTAGATGTGTGCTTGACATTATGTAGCTATTTACACCCATGCCATACTTACTCCTATCTCCACTTGCCTCCTTATAGATCTTTCCATCCCACAAACACTAAGAGTTTCATCCTAGCCACCCACACATGCCAAATTAAGAGACAGGAAGCCAAAGTCAGGCAACTGCCTGTCAAGCAAGAAGTCAGTGATAAAAGAAAAAGGAGAATCTAAGTATTTGCACTGTCACCTACTATTTAGTCCAGTACCTTAATGTCTTTACCTCAAGGCCCACATTTAGTCTACTGCTCTGGAAGGAAGGAGTAAACAAAATTAATTAGCGTGGGGAAGCATTTAGACTCTGAGCAATTACCTTTCTCTAATTCAGACACTCTTTCTAGCAATGCATTCAAGGCTGTCTCTGTCTTCTGCCGGTGGGCTGAGGTCTCGTTGTGAAGCAGAGATTTCTCATCCTCCAGCTCGGCCACTTTGCTCAGGAGTTGGCGCTCCAGGTCCGCGAGCCTGCGCTGCAGCATCTCCCGCAGGTCACTGGGCAGGGCTGCGTAGGACACGTTGGCTCGGAGCTGGTGCTTCAGGGTAAAGCAGAAGGGAAAAAACATGGTCATTTCTGAAACTGTGAAATGCAGTTCTGCTCCCGGCTCAAAGGAGGGAAGTCAGATCATGGAGCTGTCCAGCAAGTGCAGAAGAGGTACTGCTTTTTAGCACTTGTCCTGCTCAGTGCTTTTAGCAGCACTAAAAGCTGTTTCAGGTCCTGAAACAAAAGGGCACTTTTGTTAGAGGCTTCCAGCACTTTATATGAAGGAGTTTTCATACATTCAAGTTCAATAAAATCAATGTAGGGAGCAGGTCTGATGCACTTCTATTAGTATGCATACATGTGGCACATCAGTCAATTTTTGCTTTACTTACAGTTAGTGGCATGGCCAATGTAAGTAAACAGAAAAACTATCACTTCATTTTAGATTAAAAATTAAGCGACTTGGAAAGCAGATTTACCAAAGTCAGATGCTCTTCAGATCAGCCAGTGAGTATTAACCAGTGAAAGTGTTCTTACTCAAACTGAAAGAAGAGGCATCTCTCACTCTCAAATAACACTGGTATCTTTGAAGATACTAACAAAACAACATTTCCATCTACCATGTTATTCTACAGGAGTTTCTTTTCTACAACCCTAGAAAGAATGCTTCAGGAAGACAGCAATAGTAACAAAAGGATGTAATACTAACAGCTCATTCAAAAAACTGCACTTGCAAAGCAGCACTCACAGAACAGCCTTTCGGAAGTTACTCGCCATCCTCACATCAGCACTGACTGGAGGACAGCAGGAGGACACATGTGAGGCTTTTCGGGTGTGAAAATCAAAACATCAGCACAAGTCCTGTGAGAATCCTCTCTAAAAAACATTTGCATGAGCAGCACTCAAACTATGGGCACTGTCCAAAGGCTCGTGAAAATCACTTGTCGGTGGGCTTGGACCGAATCTCCTTTCTGTTCAGAGGAGCACAGAATCGGGTTCTTTTTAGTCTATGTCAGCCCTGAGTGCATCATCTTATCTGCACCATCTGCCCAACACAATCTCCTCATTACCACTGGTCTGTTCGGCACCATATGCCGAGGTCTTACTGCCCAAGACGTCAGCTTTTACCTCAAACCACATGAAGTCACATCCCCAGAAAGAGAGATTTACACATTATTAATATAGAAACTAAGCCGGTGACAGGCAGGGAAACCATAATCTCCCCCCCACGCAGTGGGAGAACACATTCAAGGGCAGCCCCTTAGGGTTTTTGTCATTAAAGTGAGAAGATAAATAACCAAGAGAAAACGACAAGCCCAACCGAGCCGCTCGCCCCCGGGGCTGGGCCAGTTTGGATTTATCTCCATAAAGATTTAGGGCACTACTCGTGCCCGAAGTGCCCGCTAGACGTGAAGCGGCTCCGCTGCCCGGCCCTACCTCCAGGCTCTCCAGCCGGTCCTTCAGGGTCTGCATGGTGCGGCTCAGCTGGTCGATGACCTGCGCCGGGTCCCGCGGCAGGTCGCCCATCGTGTCCTTGCCCTTGCCCACCTCGTTCTTCCACGCCCCCGCGCCGGACTTGCCGTCGGCGCCCTCGCAGCGGCTCAGCTTCCCGGTGAGCTCCCGGATGGCCTCCCGCTGGCTCCCGATGGTCTCCTTCTGCTGCAGGACGGTCTCCCGCAGCTGCAGCACCGTGGCTTTGAGCTCCTCCTCGGGGGGCAGCGCGCCGCCCTGCATGGGCACGGGGGGCAGCGGGCAGCCCGTGCCGGCGGCGTCCAGCGGCAGCGAGGTACACACGAAGCGGCTGCCCGGCGGGCTCTCCTGCTCCCCGGCCGGCG